>CAIGQZ010032266.1:11986701-12004287 GCA_903798205.1 Danio tinwini | reverse complement strand
GTGTGTGTGTGTGTGTGTGTGTGTGTGTGTGTGTGTGTGTATCAAAGCATTTTAGCCCCACTTTATTTATAAATAGCCTAACCCACTGACCCACACACACCACTACAGTTGACTGTTTATTTATAGTGAATGGGGTGTTGATTTGACACAGCTTCATTTCTGGAGAATGTGGGCACTATAACTTCAACTAATGCTAACAGTTACCTTTTAATAAGGGTCTTGCAGAATTTAATATGCCTTTAGTTTTTAATAATATTAGTCTTAGATAAAACACGCCTGTATAACTTACAGGGGATACACAGATTTTTTTAAAACATATTTAAGGTGTTGTGTGCAGCCTGTGACTTTTTCATCTTATTCCTGCAGTAATTGGGTGCATGGTTGATATGAGATGTTAAACAGTGCCAGCAATGTAACATGCTTTATTCCTCTACAACATAAACAATACTTTATACTAGGTAGTTATTCAGCCTGATCTCACGAGGAAACATAAGTATTTTACGTTTTGTTAGTTTAGTGGCTAATTTCAGTTCAGTCTTACGAAAATGTATGATTTTTAAAAGGAGGCGTGGCACCCTACCCCACCCTTAAACCCAACCGTCATAAAAGGAAATGATGTGTAAACACAAATGCAAAGGTGGGCTATCTGTAAGTTTTGAAACTTTATACATTCAAGATTAATTGGTGTGGTATACTTTTCCAAAACACATATTTGACATGCTGGGAGGTATTTCTGTTGAGATGTGATTTTAAAATTGACAAACTTTCAGTAAAATTAGCTAAATTTCACAAACAAGCTTTAATTGGCCTGGATGCTGTTGTTTAAGCACCATTTTTTTCCCAAACAAACATTATTTGGAATAATAGATGTATTCAATATAAAAATAAATCTCTTGCTCCAAAATTGGTAGGAAAATGATATTATATCATTATTATTATATCATAGATGGTAATTTATTATCTTACAATAAACTTTTAAATAAATGTGTTTTTCCAGTTACTCCAAAGGACTATGCTATTGTATTTGATGCCATATCTTAACATCTTCTTCATTTTATAAGAGTATGGAAATGATTCTTTAGAAGGTAAATTTAAAGAAATGTTTTTTTTTAGTAGATACTGATATTATTAAACAAAGTTATACTAATAATTAGAAATATTGTAACAGGTGATACAGTTATTTAAATAATTTAAAGTGGACCAGTGTATTTATAAATATAAACTGTAAAAAAAACTTGCCGTTCTTGTGAAATATATTGTATAAATAAAGTAAAAGTTACATTTTAAAATTTTACATTGTTTATATCCAGCTAAAGAGGTTTTAGGGAGATTTAATTTGGATATTGATTAGTCCTGTGATTTTTTTATTTTATTTTATTTATTTTTTTTTTTTGCATGGAAAAGGAATCTATTGTCCATATGTTTTGTGATTGTATATACACAAGGATTTTCTGGGTGGATGTGGAAAATTTTTTTTTTTAGAAGGAAAACAAATATTGTATTGAAGTTACAACATTTTGATATTTGCATTTATTATGTAAATACTGTACATGCAAAAAATGTACCTTTCTCATACTACTTTTTTATTATGATGGGAAAGTTTCATATACATAAAAAATAGACTGGATCAAAGCCATATTTTGTTAATTTGCTTTGAGACTAAGGACTACTACACAAGTTTGGAGAACATAAAAAAAGCAAAGAAGACTTGTAATATTCTTAAGGAATATAAGATTTTTAATTACTGAATGTTTTCTGTACTCTGGCATTTATTTTGTATAGACCATTTTGAGGGATGTAAACAATAACAATGGTCCTAACATATTTCCTGTTTTACATTTTTAATTTTCATAGCTTTAGAGAGAATCCAAAAAGGTCCACATATTGATAAACAATGTTATGAGAGCTGTTTTAACGTCAAGTTATGATTGAATTGCCACTTGTTGTTGTTAGCAAATAGCTTATCAACAAGCAGGAGATAATCATGGGCCAACGCCATCACCACATTGAAATGGTCTATATTACTGTATAATTCTGTATTTAATGTTAATAAAAAAAAAAACAAAAAAAAACAACCATCATTGGGGGATAAGCGAATCGTACTAAATTGTATGAATGAGATCATACAATTTCATACAAATAAGCCACTAAATCAAAAAGTTACGAATTGCTGTGAGATAGCGTTGAGTTATTCTGTATTGAAAGTGTCAGGACACTTTGATTAAAATTTTTTAAACTCTTTTTGTTGCAATAAAATTGTTAGTTTGGTACAACAGCAAAGTTTGTTTGTTTATTATATATTTTTTTTATGTTACCTGTTGAACACCTGATTTGTAAAAGGTTGCAATTGCTGTATGCTGTTCCTTAATAATCTGATAATGTACATCAGATGGCTAAAACAGAAAATGTGTGAAAAAAAAAATAAATACAATATTTCTGAAAGAAAAAAAATGACCATCAACCTCTGTCTAAAATTGTTTTAAATAACATTTGTATATTTTTTGTTAAACAAATATATAGTTTACACAATAAGTTTAGATATAGTTTTGGTCTTTCATTATATTTGGAGACTGTGGTATACTTTTAAATGTATTTTAATTCAGTTGTCAGAATTTAAATATATACTTTAAAGGATTAGTTCACCAAAAAAAAAAGAAAAAAAAGAAAATGATGTTATTAAGAAGGCTACTCATCTTCTTGTCGTTCCAATTCCCTGAGACCTTCGTTCATTGTCTGAAAAACAAATTAAGATTTTTTAGATGAAATTAGAGAGCTCTTTTAACCTCTATAGACGGCAACAGTCCTGATATGCTTAAAGTAGAGAACTTCAATTTGTTAGAAGTTTATTCCTTTAGAGCTTTTATCTTGGTACAAGAAGTACTGTGCTTGCATTACAGTATGTGCATTATGCATTAATTGGATCTTGGGGTTGTAATATTGAAGCAGTCTGAACATCTCAGGTTCTGGCTTGACCACTATAGCACTATGCTACATGAAATCTATTTCTCTGTCTTTTGTGGCATTATCAGCTTGGTTATGAATAGTGGGTGAATCAATTGTTCCCTCTAACTCCACATTTTTGAACGGCTCATGCCGTGCAGGGCTTGCTGCAGATGAACATTGAACCCTGCCCGTACCCATGTGTAATTTCAGAAGCTACGCCTATGCTCAGAACACATCACCCGACTTCCTATATCATTTCTGTCTCAAAAATATAAAAATAACAATATGCACACAAAGTATATTTAATCATCCCACACACTTAAATTTGTAAATTCAGTTTCAAATTAAACTAATAAAACACAACAGTTACTTGACAAAATATTATTGCCTATGCTGTTTTTTAAATTCCTTTTATTCCTCTTTTAACACATTTTAAAATATGAATTTTTATAATTTTAATAGTCTGATTTTTCTTATACTTATTTTGATTAGTTTATACTTTGTTTAATCTTTTGTTTACTTTGAATTACTATTTTATTTGAAATGTGCAATATAAACTTTGTGTCTTGCCCAAACCTTGTCTAAATGTCCCACAAGGAACTCTGACAACTAAAATGAATAAACATGAATTTATATTGATTTCCTCTTTATAACCCTTTAATCATACTTGAATTGACTCAAAAATATAAATTCTGATTATCAAAGGTCACACAGGCTTTAGCTTTTAACTCTTGGAGAGAGAAAAAAAGTTTATTATCATGCTTTTATGGCGTTTTTGTGAGTTAATATATTGTGGCCATGCCAAAACTAATTAAACCAAAAATTTGATAGAAAAACTAAACCCGAAAGATTAGCATGACCGATTTGACATAGTCGTGGCTTCTGACATCACAGTTGGATGTGGGCGGGGTTTGCTGCAACGAGGTACTCACTCATGTTGTCATGTCTACACTGTCAGGTTTAGCAGCTGTGTAATGTATTCTTAACAAATCTACAGATCTGATGTTTAAAATGGATTGATTTATGGCTCTCCTTTCAATCAAAATGAATAATGGGCAACTTGAATTAATTGGTCTTTTTTGTTTCACAGATTGATTGAGGATCCTTTCTATTCAGAAATCAGTTTGGCACTGCCACAGGACCAAAGGTAAGCTTTCTCCAGCTCTAAAAACCGCTGATTACTTTTTGCTCGCCAAAATTCCTTCACATAGATATAAGTGATGTTTAAAGTTATTGAATGGTATGAATAGGAAGGCACGATTTATCTGTGGTTACCAACCTATTATACGGTTTTTACATTTTGAAATTTTGTAGATTTTTTTTTTTAGTATTTTTAGTATTGTTTTTGAAAAATTTATTACGGTCATCTTTTTATTCATGAAAAAAAGTCTTGTCAGGCATATTTAAAACAAGAATAATTTGATGACAAATTAAGAGTCTATTAAAGGATCACAGTGCAAATCCAAATACTAAATCCCTGACATTTAAAATGCCCAGTATGCTTTAAACAACTAGGTTTTATTTATTTGTCAGGTGTTTAGACATTGTTTAATTAAAATTTAAAAATGTAATATTGGCAATACATTGGTAAGTAAACGCTTAAAAGGTAATAATCCAGACTTGACTTTTCAACTCAAGCTTTCTTTTTGAAGCCATATTATAGCTATAACACAATAAATGTTGAACATGTTGAACAAAAAATTATGATTTCACCCCACGTGCACTACTGGCTTTAAAAAAACAGCAACATTCCTTTCACTCTTTAAAAACACTATGGATATTTTCATAGACACGTGAGGATTGTTTTGAAAGGAACATAACATCAGTGGACAGACTTAACATTTAAAACCTTCCAGAAAGTTCACAAAAACTCAAATAGCGCTGCTTTAAGCCCGAGATGCTCCTGTGTGCTCGACGGCATGGCTAAGTCCATTTCAAAAGTGAAAGCATGTGGGGATGTATGGAAACAGTAGACGTCGTCTCTCCCCTGGGACTCTGATGTTCCTGAATTACATCCGCGAGTGTCTTCTGCCCTGTTATCAGGCCTAAGACCTGCCGTCTGCCGTTTATTCCACCACACTATCATTAACCCCTCTATGCCGGCCTAAAGGAAACCTCAGCGCCTCTTTCCTCCATCCACCCTCTCAGTTAGTGGCTCTTCATGTTTGGTGTCGGAGGGAGGTGCAGAAGTGTGGCCATTTCTTCAGAGTGCCTGCTTTAGCTCAGCTCTAATGAGAGAGGACAGTGGGAGAGGACAAGCACGAGCAAACGCTTTATGTCTCCTGTTTCACAGAACAATAATTATACAGTGTCATTTTTCCTCATCAGCGAGAGAATCCGTGTTGGGTTTTGGCTGTGCATTAGATGTCTAGACTAGTTGACAAGAGGTGCGTCCCAAATTGTCTGCTTGTGCCACAGCCATATCACTCTGCAGCCTGAGGGCCGAGCCTGGTCAGTACCTGGATGGGAGACCACATGGACAAACTAGGTTGCTGTTAGAAGTGGTGTTGGTGAGGCCAGCAGGGGGTGCTTAACCTGCGGTCTATGTGAGTCCTAGTGCCATCATCTAAGTGGATGCTGCACACTGGTGGTAGTATGGAGAGACCCCCCCCCCTCATGATTGTGAAGCACTTTGGGTGTATAGCCATAAACAATAAATCGCTTTATAAATACACACATTACATTACACTATTCAATGCTATTTTGTAGCATAATAAGTAGTGCATTCACATTGAAGATTCTAAAATGAATAAGTGCCCTTTAAATACCTGGACGATACACTCATTCAACCATTTAAAAGTAGTGTGTAATGTTGAACACTTCATGCGGTCTTAGCTGACACTGAGGTTGGATTTATGCCGCCTAGGTACCATTTGATAGTGTGGTGGTTTATTTTAGTAATGTGGGAACCAATAATTGTCGCCTGAGAAACGGTTTGAATGTCTGTTTAATTTCTATATATACTGTATGTTTGAGTGTATAATGTAGAAGTCTATAGTGTATAATTTGGGACGCAAACCTAGTTGAACAGCTTAAAGAAAGGTGGAACTACCAGAATTCTATAACTAGTAATGGCTTTAGCGTTCTGATCATTCCTATAAGACATCATATTGTCACAACATATTTATGCTCAAAGCTTCTATTGAGATATTAGAATTAAGCTTTGAATGTCTGTCATCATATTTGATCAAGTCATTATTCTAAAAGTACTTTTTTTCACTTCACAATTCAATTTGAATTTTTTTCAAATTTTTTATTTTCAATTTTTTTTGTAATGCAAGAAAAGAGAGGCTTTGTTCAACCTGATGTGCATTCATTTGTCGATCAGTGCGTGCTTTAATGGTCAAATGTGTTGTGTGAACAGCCCCAAAAAATAGCAAATGATTAGCTAAATGTTATAGGATGGGTTGTTGAAGTGCACAAGCCATTTCCATCTAAATTAACTCTTACTTTCTACTATCAGTAACGAACATTCTATGGTTTCTTTTTACATTCATATATAAATTCTAAGAGATGGGCCATACATACAACTGGCCATTAAAAATACTGGAATGTAGATTGTCTGTCTTGTTTTTTTTTTTTTTTTTTTTTATCCAATCAACCAAAACAAATCTTAATATCTAGTGTAAATTAGGCCAGATATATCTTTTGAAACAACTTTAGTCTTTTCACCACAATATTATTATTTGTCTGTTCCAAAAAATAAAAATACATTTACTTAATTTGTGAATTGCGAGGTCCCGGAACAGATTGGTGTAACGGATCCGACATGTTACGCAAGGATGAAGAGATGTCGCGCACAAAAGTGGAGAGAGGGGGATTAGTGCGATGGATGGCGGAGGGGTGTCGCGAACGAAAGTGAGCGTGTGTGTTGCGGGAGAAAGTGGAAGTGAACACCGGATGGGTGAGGAGGGGGATCGGTAAAATGAGGTTTCAGATCAGATTTCAGAGGTTCCGGATCCGGCATGTTCTGGCACAAATTAAGCTCTGCATTTACTGTGTAAGAAGTACTGTGAAACTGATAGTATTTAAGGCAGAAATTAAAATGGAGTAAACCACGTTTTGTTAAGCTTTAAAAACTATTGTATCAATTGTCAGGTGACGACAAGTTACCATTTAAAATGTATTCCACAAAGACTCATTCTTCAAGTGATTTGTTCAAAACACTGATTCATCCTGTATTTAAACAAGTTAAGTCTTCATGAGTGAGTCATTGAATCATTCATTCTAGCACTTTTTTAAATGATTCATTTAAACCATTGATTTTTTTTTAATAGAAAACAGCCTTTAGTAAAATGTTATTTTTCGTCTATTCAGAATCATAAAAACATCAAACATCAAAAATTATAACCGTGCAGCTCTAATACCTATTTGACTTTTTGTGAAAATGATATACATGATTTTGTGCAGGTTTACATAATATAAAAGAATATTTAAATTGTTTTGCTTGTTTTTTTTGTTTTTTTAGCAATTACATGATTCACCTGTAAAGGGTGTCAAGGGAGTGTGAAATCAATGCCTAGCCTTGAAGAAAGAGAAGTTTTTAGTTCCCCAGAAGCTTAAGAAGCAGCTTTCCACACAGACTGTCCAAAGGTGTTGCGTTTCTGATTGTTTTGGTTTAGATAGAAATAGAATCTGAAAGTATGTGCTGCTTCAGGGCAGCCGTACCGTCCCACTGTGTGCTGTTTTTGGCATTTGTTTAATCCTCTTGAGTTCAGCTGCTGGCTAAAGTCAGCAGGACCAACTCACATGGATATTTCAGATTCACCACAGGCTCTGCTTCTGGCTGGCAATTTTTAAGACTTATGCAATAAATGCATGGATTTTTGATATCTTGGTCAAAAGGTAATTTTTCAAATGAAATCATGTTTTTTGGATCTTCATTAAAGTGTATTGTTTGGTCAATCTCTTAGGGGTCTTACTCTTTCTTACTTTATTAAAAAATAAAAAGTGTTGAATGGATGTTCAATTTGTTAGGGCAAATTGTTATTTTTTTCATTATTGTTACATAATTTAATGCTGTTGCCAGTTCCAATAAGAGGCAAAGATCAAGAAAAAACAAGTAATATTAATTAAAAATATATAATTTAGTTTATTGGAATTTATTTTTAATTATTTATTTATTTTTTGTTTTATTTCTGTCTCAATCAAGACATCTTACTCTTTTTGACTTCAATTTAAAGCAAAAGTAAAATAATAATTTGTTGAATTTATTTTCCATTTATCTTCAAAATATTTTTTATCCATTTATTCTAATAAAATTCAGCACTCTTTCCAAAGTTACAGTACAAAAAAGTCACATTTTCTAATTTATTGTATTTCTTTATTGTATATAATACCAACATAGTTTGTCAAACTTTTAAAAGTGAGTGACAATTTAGCTAAATCTTTCATATCTTTTACATTTTGGCCTTATACTCATTATATATTATTTTACATACTTTTTTAAAAATAAATGAACAAATTCTTTTCATTTTTTTGTCTCAGTCCTGGAAACAGGATTTTCCAAAAATGTACTAATATATTAAACACAGGTAATAACACTTAAAAAATATTTTTGTTTGACATCCAGAGATTGACAGACATTGTCTAAAGTATAATTGCCTCTTTCCATGAACCTATTTTTAAAAAAAAAAAGAGTTTCTATTTTTTACCCTTGTCATGGATAGTGCCATTTATGGGCCACCAAGATTCAACACAATGCAGAATCTACAGGCTAAATTGTGGTCCAGTCTGTCCAAATGTCTCATTTTGAAGGGCCGGTTTGGTGTGTCTGCCTCTGGACAGGGTGTGATAGTTTTGATTCTATTCATAACATGCACAAACCAGGATCTTTGTTTTCATTTGGAAGAATGGCCTTTGGCTGACTTGTATGAGCTCTTTCAAATGGAGATCCCGAAGTGGTGTTGACCTTAGCAGACTTATTCTGTTCCGCCTTGACCTTTCAGCACCACACAAACTCTCTGCTCTGATTGTACGGGATCCTAAGAGATAAGAAAAGAGCAAGCGGGAACAGGAAGTGATGTAATGATGTCAGTACAACCACAGGAAAGCACGTAATGGAGTATTGCAATGTGCTTTTATCTACCCATTCAATGTCTCGCTCCCTCCTCCATTTGTTTCCATATTAATAAAATGGTTTCGTCTTGTATTGTTCAAAGGCAAAAATGTCATACTTTTGAAGTAGGGCTGCATGATCCTATTTTACAGAAAGCCAGTTCTGGAATCAGAAGTAAATCTGCAGCAGGTATTTTTAGATTTAATTCAATTTAACAAAAAAACTGCTTTCTAAACTTAAGGGGTTAGAATTTTGTCTTCAGACAGAGGCTCACACACAGCAGTACAAATATAATATAACAAATACAAGCAAACATGTATTAAATAAAACAAATTTCATTTTAAGATCCCATTAAGAAACCAATAGTAGTAGGAATCAATATTGTCTTGTATTTGGCCTTCATACCGTCTACTAGATGGAAGCTACTGAAAACAACCATGTCGTAAATGCATGGAAAGAGTCTTTCACAATGGAAACTTTTCATTTCATGACTGTAGTAAATTAATAGGTGAAGGGTGTTGGTCTGTCACCAATTATTTTACTTGCTACTTTTACTAATCTTATAAGTTTATTTGTTTTTAACAGAGAGGCAGTTAAACCAGGCAACAATAATAAATGTAATGACCGATTCGATGAGTGATATCTATATATATTTAATTTATTGTCAAATATATTTTTTCCAATATTGTTATATTAGCTAAAGCTGTATGTTTTATTTTTTTGCAAAAATATACAGTAAAAACCTAAATTGTTTATTGTGATCTAAAGTTGTTTTTTTTTTACTTTTTTTTAGTTTTCAGTGTCACATGGTTCTTCATTTTAATAAGATTATTGAAACTTATTTTTTTGTCATTGTTGAAAAGTTTAACCATTTTTTTTTTGCCAATCATTGTTACATATTATGATCTTCAGTGACCCATATACATCTAACGCGAATGGATTTCTAACTGTTGTAGAAGCAGAAAACTCTCCTGATATTTTAGTAACATGAATACAATTTAAGCACTCTTCATTACCATTTAGAACTTAGAAGGTTTCTGTTTGATTAGATGATTTTACAGTCAACACCGTCATCACAGCACATTTGCCCATTACATTCAGCATCTGGCCTATATACACAATATCAACCACATTTTCAAAACTACTGTGTCCAACATATTCAGCATTGATATTTTAATTCACCAGGTCCACTATCAAGTCAGACACTTTAACTGATTATGTACAACAATTAGAACAATTGCTCTGCTTTAAAGCCATTCAAGCCATTTCACGTTTTAAGAAGCATATTCTGCTATTTTATGAGATACTGTAATAATTACATATTAATATAATGAATAGTTCAAGGAGTACTAAGATAGTTGTATGAGACAGGAGTGTCAGTGGTATTAAACGATGTCCTGTGTCAAGACATATTTGTGTGATAACTAATTGATGTTGAATAGAAACTTTAAAATAATAGCATTTACTTAAATAAGAAATATTTTGTAACATTTAAAATGTCTTTTACTGTCGGTTTTGATCAATTGAGTGCAGCCTTGATGGATTAAGCTATTCATTTCTTTAGAAAAAAATCTAACTGGCCTGCAATTGATGAACAGACTATTATTTGATTAGCAATTTTTAAATCTATTAAATCTGTCCATTTTCATACTCATTGATAATTAATGACTTCCAGTTGCTTTGTTGCTGCAAACACAACAAACTTTGCATCCTTTAACATTATTAAATGGGCACAGTCTAGCATGGCAAGTGATCTACATTTGAAAACGGCTCCAACCAGCTCTGGGACATGTTTGCATGAACTCAAATTAGGCTCAGCTTTGTCGTCGGTGAACTGCAGGTCATTGTAATGTGTACACAGTCACTTCTGCCAGCCTGGCCCACGTTCAAGGCCTGTGGGTTGACTTGAAAAGAGACTGGACAGTATTGATTCATAGTACAGTGCATTATATCTGTGTGGATGAACACACACACCCCTGCTGTGTGTAAATGGGGTCTCAGCTGGACTGTCCTGGACCAGAATCATCATCTGTAATTTCATTCACTGTCCACTTCAGAAGCCTTTTTTTTTAACTCATTAAATTTAATGGTAGCATCAGCAAGGCTGTCTCTGATCTGTCTCTTCACCGTGACTGAATCGGGGCCCCTCATTTCCCTAAGTACCTCCAGGCACAATGTTGCCCCCTTTTATCCCAGCTTGAGTTTTTTCTCTGGCCATATATTTGACCTCAGAGATATGACTGTGACATTAGAGAGGCTTGCCTGATGTGGCTTTAAAATAGCTCCTGTTTCACTTACTGGACAGGGCGATAAATAATTACAATAAAATTCCTTTCTATGCCATCTTCATTTGATGAATCGCTAGAACTCATGTCCTGCATTGCTAGTTATGAACAAGTGATATAGGACAGTTTGATCTGTATATGAAAACTTGGGGATTCTTTCTTGCACAGATTAAGAAATATTGTATAGAGAGAAATTATAATTTGCAAAACAATTATTCTGTATGTAAATTCTAATAGCATTTTGTTTTACCACCACTTTGCCAGTGAGAGTGGATGAGCTCAAGTGCATCAAATGAGAAGCGTCTTAAAGGGGGCGGGGCATGTCAGACACTAGAGAGCATTTCATTGGTTATGATTTGATGAGAAACTGTAGTATGAGTTGTAGTAAATAAAACCATTGATCCGGAAGGCGGAAGTGACAAACTACAAGCGTTAGATGTTTATAGCAGTTTTATATCTTCTAAACACAAATTACTCTTATGGGGCATAATAGCTATAGCTATAGCTTATATATATCTTAAAAACTATGAATACTGACATCTAAAAAATGTATTTTAATTTCATGGGACCTTTTAAATGTGTGCTTCACACATTCACTGACTGCTATTGTTAAATGTTATGTAAATTCAGTTGTATTACTGTCAGTTGTTTATTATTGGAATGTTCTATTGTGTTCAGAAAGAAAAAAACTAGATTAAAGTAAAAAAAAACAACAATAAATTTCCTCTATAAAATGATACCAAACCTTTTAGAAAGTTGGAAAGAATATTTCCAAGACATTTTCATTTGATCACCAAATACAAACAATAAATGTGGCTTTGGTCCTTTTTAAATTGTTGTGACAGCTTAGTGTTTACTGCTGGTTAGTAATAAATGAACATCAGAAGGTGTTGAAAGAAACTGCTTTAAACAATACAACAATATATACCTCAGGAAAGCCATTTAGTGTTCATAAGCTCATTAGTTTACTAAAAGTTCCCCATCCTTAAAGGTTAAGGATCTCTATTTTTTATAAAGACCCAATAATTTATAATGTAACAACAATAACTCTATTAATAGACCTAAAATACTATTTAGAAATTTTTGAGTTTCTATAAAGCTGTTACATGAGTTTTTTCTTTATTTTCTTTGTGTATTTATTTGCTTTTTTGTTATTTAATAAACATTTGCCCAATTTGATTAATATTATAATGAGGGCTGCACAACATATCGTTTCAGCATCGATATTGCATTGGGATCATTCTTCTTCGTCACATCGCAGGATATGCAGCGTTGAGTCTGGATTATAAGTAATTGTTTTTGAGGCCTGTAACTATGAGAATTTTAAAAGCATTCAGGCCTAAGAAATTGTAACTATAATAACTATTAATTTTATTGAATTAATAAAATAAAAAAATACTTTGCAGTATTACTTTTTATTTGACTATGTAATTACTGTAGCTGAATACGGTTTGGCTTCTCTGAAAACAATAAAACACAGTTTATTTCAATTGCATCTTTTACTTTATTTCATGTATTTATGCCTGTAGATTGTTTATCATGTTTTATGCAGATGCACTTTTATACAGAATCATCCCAATTAATCTAAAATGATACATTTTTTTCCAAATAGAGATATTCAAATCATCTGGTGAAATTGTACTAACATTGCAATAAATATCACAGGAATTTTCCGATATTGTGCAGCCCTAATTCCAAACCACTTTAGAATTATCTGATAGTGTTTAGTTTTTAATTTTTTTATTTTTAGAAGTAAAAAAAATATATTTATTTATTAATGTTTTTTGTTATTTACATTTCTTTGTACTGTTTAATGCCTTTTTGTCCTCCTAGTACTCCCTTCTGCCTCCTGGGAATCACCAGACTCTAGTTTGAAAACTCATCCACTGTATAAAATATTCATTATATTTGTACTTAACCTATCCACCTTCTTTTTTTTAAGGAGTCTGCTGCATTTTAGATGAAGAGAGGCACTGTTGCTTACACTTTAAAGCAGATAAATATAAATGTTGCTATCTGTCTAAATAGCAAATATTATTATTATTATTTAAATATTATCCCTTAATATTCCAGCTAAAATAACCACCATATACTACATAACCAACATATACTACATAACACAGGCATGTATTACTACAGTGAAAATTTACACATCTATGGTTCTGCTGTAAAAATAATTTAACTTTTGAGCATATTTATGTTCTGTTGAAAATAATTTGTTAATATTGGATGAAAAAATTGATTGTTTTCATTATTGAATGTGTGTTTGGATTTTCATAAAAACATGCTTTTTTTTGGCAAGCGTTTGTCATGTGAAACACTTGGAAAAAGAAGTTTAAAACCCCAATGAGCTGTCTAGTGTCTGCTTTGATCACAGGAGTAAAAATTTGCCATTATGCTTGTAATAAGTAAAGATGAGGCATTTATTGTAGTAATTGAGAATGCTGAATATGAAAAAAATATTTATTATTCATTTATTTATTCATTCATTCATTCATTCATTCATTCATTCATTCATTCATTCATTCATTCATTCATTCATTCAATATCACTTAGTTTTACCTAGTTTTACCTTTACCTAGTGCTAGTCTTAATATGATGTGTCTTTAAAGCAGTTGCTTTGTATTTCCTGCATGTTATCAGGTGCAACCCTGTTTCTGTGCAGCTGGGATTGGAGAACTGGAGCATCTGTGCTGCTTGTGGCATCTGGGGATTGGCCGGTGTTCATCGCTGGCAGACACCACACCCCTCTGCCTCAAGAATTAGAAAGGAACACAGACCTACAGGGCTGCACATCTTGTAGAATATTCAAGAGTTGAATCTCCATTTAATATTTCCAATTGCATCACTGCTAGATCTCTTACTTTGACCTTTTAGCAATGGCTTATAAGTAATGATGATTCAGATGAGTGAAACTGAATTGAGCTTGCTTGTGCATGGAGCCTCTCTGCAGAAAGGCTAATCTGCAAACTAATTTGTTAATGTGGAGTTTGTTTTGGATCTTCTCTTTTTCCCCTCCTGCTTCTAATTGGCAGAGCGGCGTGTGAAGACCATCTCCCATTGTGTGTGTTGCCAGGTCTGTGTTAGGGAGTCTCTGTGCACTTCTCCGGGTTTACAGCACTCAGTTGTGCGTGAATGATGACATTAGTGATGCTTTGTCACACTGTTGCAGGATTTTAATGCTTTTGAGTCCTTTTTTTTTTGCTTCCAAAAAAGTCCTTTGAGTTTTGAGTCCTTTTTCTTTTTCCTCCTCTTAACCCCGTGCTCTCTTGCTAATGTGAATTGAGCACGAGATTGACGAGACAAATGGCTGGAATGGTTGGTCTAGCTTTGGTTCTAGCGTTTAATTTGGTCATGGACAGGCAGCTGCTCTACAGCCAGATACCAATAACTTTCCACAGGCCATTTCATTCCCATATTTAGTGTCTTCACCATTTGATTTGCCTGAGTTTTACTTATTTAAAGAAGTATGGATGCATAGGGACACAAGGGTGGTTGTAGTAGTGAATATTTATTAGGGTAGGGTTTTTGTGTTTTTAAATGGAATCATGAGAAAGGGCCGCACAGAGGTAAGGTTTTCATGCATTTAAGGCATCAGTAACAGGTGAAAAACAGGCGCCTCGCAATATTTGCTAACAAGTCATATGAATCATGTTTATTTTTAGTAAAGGAGGAACAGTAATGGAGGAACGCCGCCAAATGTAGCGAAGAGTACAGATTTTTCTCTAATAAATTACTTCAGTAAAAGTACACATTTTTAAATGTACTCAAAGTACACATTACCCAAAAATTTTACTTAAGTAAATGTAACGAAGTAAATGTAATTTGTTACTACCCACCGCAAGGATCTCATCGCTGTGACGTAGCTTCAAAATTTAATTTCAAACCGAAAGAATGAATTTGCTAACTTTTAGTGAAATATATGTGTCCTAATAGTGGTTTTAGTAACGTGGCACATATATATGACTGTCAACATCTCAAAAAAATGTGTTTTGGTGTTTCATGACCTTTTAATGATTGATGGTCCTTCTCGTTACTTTTACAATCATAAGAAAAATTCTAGAACAAAAATGGGGTTTTATTCTTCTTTCCCCTTTTTATTTTTTCTCCTTTGTTTTAACTTATTTCTTGCGGCTGAAATCCCTGTTTAGCTTTTATTATACAGTTTTTCAGACGTAAGGCTATGGAGACTATCGACAAATCAACAACATTGTCCTCCTCCACAAACCAGTGCTTAACGATCTGCATCCAACAGCCTCTTTTCATCTCACCAAAGCTTCTGTTTGAGAGGATCATGCTGTCTTTTTTGTTTTCATCTTTTCCTGGAAAATGAGCAACTTGTATACAGGTCCAACATTTTTCATCTGTTAAATATCATCAGCCTATTGTCTTTTAAACCAAATTATAGCCTGATGTTGCGTGTGGAGATGCTGTTAAGTGTGCTTTTGTGACTTATGAAGTTTATCATCGTCGCACAGAAGGGTTTGAGCAGGGGGCAAATGCGAATGTTTATGCTGATCAGGGATGTGGAAATGACAGAAGCATGGCAAATCTGACTGAGTAAATACACATCTACTTCTGTTAACTCACAAGGTTATTTTTAATGCAGACTTACTCTGGAAGTGGCATCAGATTGAGAAACATTGACGACAGTTTTGCAATAATGACAGCAATGAGAAGGGAAGTGAATGGAGGATTTTGTGTTCTTCGCTCCAGGAAAGGAGTGCTGAAATTCTTTAGCTTTTATATGTTGCAGAGAGTGCAAGTCTGCAGCAAATTTAAACCCTGCAGCTTGTTAAAGAGTCAAAGTCCTGGACCAAATTAATTGACACATGGTTTTCTTTATGCTTCCATTGTTAAAGCGGGGACATGTCAGATTTCTGCTTTGTACTGCAACTTTTGCACTTAGCGTGTATATATTTTAACATGAATTGTGTGACATATTGGCCGATTGATTTGTTTGCATTATTTCTGGTCAGCTATGGTCAGTCTTGTCTTTTTTGGGGGGTTTAGCTTTAGTTGTTGCTTTGTGATTTGAAGGCTTGGTTCTGGAGGTAATAAACAAAAGAGACTTTGTGGTGCCGCTGAGATATTATTTGAATCTGACTTTAATTTAATAAACATTTAATCCCAAGCATTCCTTGGGAAAAAATGAGATGTTTTTAAACTAAATCCTGATTAACATATTGAAGAAATATATTATCAAAGAGTATGGTTGATTTGGGGCTTAATTTTGTTTACAAATATTGAGATTGTGGACACATTTAAAAAAAAAGTATTTTGATACATTACTAATTGAAACAAGTTTGGATAGGATGAATGTCTTGCATTGAATTTTTTATGACTTTTATGACTAAATACTTTTATGACTGTGTTTTATTTTGGAATGATTTTTCCATTTTTATTGTAACTTAGGTTTTAGTAATTTAGTTTAAAGTTTAAACTGTTATGTTTAAAGTTTTGTTTAAAACATTTTTAATTTCAGTTGCTATATTATTAGTTGCTTTAGAACACCAAGATAAACTTAAAATGTAAATATTGCATTGCAACTATAGCTGATTTATAAATTTTTTTATTAATTTATTTTTGGTTGGTTGGTTTTTGTTAACTCTAATAACCCTGTTCCAAAGCAGCTTGTATACTTAAAAAAGGTTGATAACAAACTTAGTGTCAGCTTGACTTGATGCCTTCTTTTTAACTTTATATACTAAAAATACAAAGTCCATATATTTCTCAATACAAAAATTATCAATAAAACAATAATTATACATTTCAGAATTAAAAATGAGTTTATAGAACAAGTATCAGAAGAAAAATATCTTAACATGATTTTTAGATTCTTAGTTAAAGTCAATAAGTCATGATGAACAGTTGTGTAAAACAATTAATGCAAATATTAGTAGCTTTATAATTATAGACATGGTTAAACATACAGTATGGTCGTGCTCTTTAGTTTTTAAATTCAGTCATATTTTCACATGCATGTATGGTGTATAGATTAGTAGTTTGATCACTAATAAATTAATTTGTAATAAATCAGGTTAAATCTCTCTACAATAGAGCTGTGACAATTTTTAAATTGTGGAGAATTTTAGATCAAATAAGATATTATTGTAGGATTCTAATTAAATACAAGATTTTGAGCTTTGGTCATTTGGTCTTCTATCATTATGAAAGCTTGTGTTTAAATGGACTTGCCCTTAGGCACATTTTTTGAGAGATTGAAGGAAAGCAGTAGATCCATTAGAGCAGCTTCTAGTGGAAATTGTAATATTATATATATATATATATATATATATA
>CAIGQZ010032266.1:11963999-11976666 GCA_903798205.1 Danio tinwini | reverse complement strand
AAACGTATAGCCACTACACTTATTTCACGCGACTGCCATTTTAAAAAATAAGCTGCGGTGAAAAGAAACCCGGAAGTATAGGATCAGCACTGTAAACTGTGCTGTGGACTACAAAACTCCAGCTGTTGCCGCGATTTTCAAAGTGCAGAAATGGTATAAACATCACTCTAATATAATTCAATTAAGTTTAATTTAATCTATTAAAAGATATATTAGGCATCAAACTAAATCACAATCTCTTTAAAAGTAATATGCTTAGGTGTCCTCCTAGGCTTCAGTTCATGGCACCAGGTAAACACTGTGGGGACTCCTCCCTGCTTCAGCCTATGTAACCTTGTGAGCGCTAAAACAATACAGTCCTCTGTAGCACATCCTTCTGTTGTCTGTAATAGAGTTGTTCCGGTACTGAAATTTAAAAAAACTTAAATTTCCTGCTAACATTTAAGCGCCTCTGAGCTCATTCTTAAACACAGCCATAGTATTCACCAGTGTTCAACAGAAATGACTGTGATTGGCCATGAAGGTCATCAGTTTACCGCTCTTCACCGAGTGCAAACAGAAATACAGGGACAATGGAGTGTTTAAAGCTGCGAAGATCAGTTGATTGCTCGTCTGTGTTTGCACTCTGTAAACATCGGTGAAGCGCAGTGAACTGATGACCTTAACGGGCAATCACAGTCATATCTGATAAGCACTGGTAAAAATTATGGCAAATTAGCTGTGTTTAAGAGCATGCTCAACAGTGATTAAATGTTGATGGGAAATTGAATTTTTTTTTTTACTTCAGTATCATTCAGTATCAAGAAAAGTCTAATATAGTAAACGAATCAGTTCATTAACTTGAGTTTGATAAATGGCATCTAAAATGTGTGTTTAGGAAAGAAAACTTAAATTAACTAGTGCCATTTCCCTTAACTTAGCTGAAAATGAGGTCCGATATCCCTTTTTATTTTTACTATCCATTCAGAACGAACCTTCGAGTCACTCGAAAGGACGTGAAATGATAAATTTGTGTAACTTTCCCTTCGCTGATAAGATATACAGCCAGGTACACAACATTCCTGTGTGGCTGAGGCTATACTTTCAGGGTTCTTCCCACTGCACCCTCGATTTCGCTTTTAAAATGCCAGCTGCGGAAAATCATTCTATTGCAGCCTTTTGTGATTAGCTAAGTGATCACAGTGTTACAGGATATACAGTGAGCTTTCAAAATCGCAAAAATCAATGAAACGACAATGAAAAATTGAAATAGTAATACTAACTGTCAGCACATTTACAGTGGTTTACCTTGAAACCAGTAATCATGACACAACACAGCACTACACTCAAGCAAACCCCCTCGCTTGCCAACCATTTGCCCCCCCATTTTGATGGTCTATTTTTGAGTGCGGTTTGGTACGCGAGTGAGAGAATGTGTTGTGTTTGTGTGTTTCCATGCTCCCTCGCGCACATCTGGAATACTAAGCTGAAAGTTGGACTCTCTTGTTGATTCATTTTCATTTTTTCCTACGATGACTGAGGCCAGCTCGTCCTCACCACGAGTACATTTGTTTTTCTCCTCGAGATGAAGGAAAATCTGGATCTTATTTGAAGCCGCCTTGACGTCGTGCTTGTATCCTCTCAGCACAGCTCAGCTGGAATCAGCCTCGTGCGAGGACTTGCTGCGGTCTTGTCCCGAGTCACACATCCCGAAGGATGACAGCTGTGCCATGGCCATAGTCGTGGGAAAACGCTCCACTCTGCTTTACTGGGAGTCATTGGACTTGAGTTGGTGGTGTGGTAGGAGGAACATTTCCACTCGCGCTCCACGAGGAAGGTGGATGCTGCTTTGTAATTATGCCCAGTCATCATAGGGTTACTGTACTTTAGCGCAGAGAAGAAAGCAGTTTCCCCCTCTATATCTTTATTGCTCCTGAAGTCGGGGGCAATAGAGATCTGCAAGCTCAAGGAGCCTCCAAGGACTCTGGAATAAACCACATCTGTGTCAGATGAATGCTGGACTTGCACATGGAAACTGCTCTCTAAAAACGCTGATTAGAGGCTTTTCTGCTTCCAAAACCCTTCTAACGTGGATTCCGAAAAGAAACGTGATTTTAGATAAACCATCTCTTGAATGTTAATTTGGAGATGTAGAGTTAGTCTGCAAGTCTAAGCCGATCTGCATAAAGCCAGGTAAGTGGACTCTAGCCATGTGTGCTTTATAGCATTTGTTAAATCTGAAAGTTTTTACTATGTTTTAAAATATATATTTTGGGTCACACTTTATTTTGATGGTCCGTTAGTTGAATTTAAGTTACATTGCATTTACATGTAAACAAATTTTCATTAGATTATAAGTAGACTGTTAGGTTGGGGTTGGGGTTAGGGTTAGGTTTAGTGTACGTTGACATGTATTTGCTAAGTTTCTTATAATTAGTTAAATGTCTGTTTAGCAGCATTATCAACAGATATTAAGCAGACAGTCTACTAATGCTCAAATAGACCATCAAAATAAAGTGTTACCATATTTTGTTCTGTTAGTTCTTTTGACTTAAATAATAAATTAATAAAATTATTATTTGTTACCCTGGACCACAAAACATTTAAGGGTGCACTCACATATGCTATCTGAACCGTACCCAGGCACGTTTCCCGGTTCGTTTGACAAGTGTAAGTTCTCAGAATCGGGCCCAGGCACAGTTCACTTGGCTGGCCCTGGCCCGGTTGGAAGAGGTGTGCCAGAGCGTGGTTCAGTTGAAAACTGAAGACATGACGTCACTTTTAAGGGACTGTTTCATATGAATTTATTAATCATTTTTACTTTTCAAAAAACACTAACTGTCATAGTTTATTAAAGACTCAACCCCCTTTGCTACGATAGTGGTGGATCTGTTTCTCAAAATATTTGACTGTGTGTCATCGCATCCCAAACAACAAAAAATAATACTAAATGATGTAATTAAAGCAATCTCCACTGTGCTGAGCGAGGGCGCTTCTCTTCCTGTTAAACTGAACAGTTGCATCATTGATGACGTAATCGTGCTCAGGTTCGCAAGGTAAAAGCAGTGTTTTGTATTTCCAATAAAAAATATATATATATACATTTTAAAAAGCAGTGTGAGTGCAGGCTGTCAGCGGCATGGTTCAACGCAACTGTAGCTATTGTGAGTACACAATAAGTCTCAAGTTGCATGAGCAATAGCCAAAAAACACATTGTATGTGTCAGAATTGTTGATTTTTTTATTATTTATTTTTTATGACAAAATCATTATATTGTTATTTAAAGTTCAATAGAACATATACATTTTGATCTACTTGCACTACATTGTGTTGCATTAAATAATACTTTTACTTAAGTATGTTTTTTTTTTTTTTTACTCCCACTGCTGGTGCTACAGTGATGTGACTAGAAATGGTTAAATACGCTATAATAAGTGATTCTGTCTAAACTGGATGCAGTTTAAACTGATTAAAAAAGCTAACCTGCGGTTAAATAACATTATAAAAGAACAGTTTTACTACTGTGGGCATTACACTGATCTTGTCAATGAGACTAGTGATCAGTGGTGAAAAGTACTGAAAAATCTTACTTAATTAAAAGTACCATTACTTGCCCAAAAATGTAGTGCAAGTAGAGTAAAAGTATCTGCTGTAAATATTACTCAAAGTATGAGTAAAAAGTAGCCCTTTCAAAAGTACTCAAGAGTATTAAGTATTACGCTGGGAAAGGTTGATGTGTTTACGTGTAATTTGTGAACATAACATTCTGTAGTGCATTTAGTCATTGTTTAAGGTCATTTTGGTCATCATACAGTAAACATCCGTCATCATCTCATTAGTGACATTCAGTCTAAACAGTCTCTTATTGCGTGTAAAGTATTTTCTTGGACATTTAGTTCAGTATGATGCGATTTACTTTCTATGTGCGATTTGATTGGATAGGAATCCCAGGACTAATTTTTCTAATCCTCATAAACAGGAAATAACAAAGTAATGACTACAGGTTAAAGTAAAGTAGTCGAGTAAAAGTACCAATATTGCACTAAAAATGTACTCAAGGGAAAGTAAAAGTTCACATTTTTTTAAACTACTTGGTAAATTACAATTCCTGAGAAAAAACTACTCAATTACAGTAATTAGAGTATTTGTAATTTGTTACTTTACACCACTGCTAGTGATAATAGAGCCTATTATCACATGCTCTGTAGGATGCATTGTGTAGTCATGTGAACTTTATAGGATATCTTCGGTTTTGTTGCTGGATTAATCATGTGCTTGTGTCTCTCGTATCACTCTGGCATGAATTGGTTGGCTGAGGCATTGATGTAGAAGTATAGACATTGATCATCTGTGATAAAGAAAATGCTTTGGTAAATTATTGCAATAAAAGCTTTTTAAAAGTTTTTAGACTGCCAAGGAAAGTTTGAGTATAGAAATTTACAAGATCAGATCATGACCCATTTAAAGTCTGTATAAATCTAAATTTACGATGTTTATTTTGCTAGCACACATTGTTAGTCTTAAGGTGAGCAATTCAATCCACTGAACAAAAGCTGTTTGTCTTGGTAACTTTTAATCAAAATCTGATCATTTTTATTAGTTTGCTGTAAGTGAAAGATAAGAGAAGTGCAAAATTAAAACCCTGTGCTCTACTGAATAGTCCGTTCCAGTTGAAGATGTTGTCATACTGAGAAAAAAAGTCTGCATCAGCTTCTGATTCAAGTGGACTTTAAAGGTGTTATAATGTATATTATCAGATCAGATTTTGCCATCACAACAAACATGCAAAGTATATTTTTTAACAGTGACCACTCACCACTGAGTCAGTGGAAGAGAGTCAGAGCTTCAAATGCACAGTTGATATCAGCTTTTGGCATTTCCTGTACCTGTCCTTTAGTTTCTTCTGTGTGTTCTTTCTGTTTTGCATTTGGCTCCTCATGTAAATCTCACTCTGCTTGCTCTCTCTTTCAGTAGTTGGGGTTGGCTAAGGTTTGCATGGATGCAAAAGGGCAGAAGCTGCTCGAATTGAGCCACGTGTCCACATTTCCTTCCAAGACTCCAATTTTATTCTTGCAATCACATTTCTTCTTCCAGATAAACATTTAGGGAAATTCAGTAGATGCTGGTGTGAAAGTAAAAGGATTTAAACACACTTGCTATCTCGATTGCCATTTTCTTCAAGGGCATCAAACTCACGCTGTTAAGATAAATCATATTTTGCACAAATATATGGAAATAACTCTTGAGTACAATTAAAAAGTATACTTTACCAATTTATTATCAGTAAGTCATGACAACCTTTTTATAATTATTTAATTATTAAAAGAATTGAGCTATATTTAAACTTCATATTTTTTTCCTTTATAGGGCACTCATTGGAAAACTTGCTTAGTTAGGTTACTGGGTTATTACATGACTTTTGAACTTTGACATCATTTTTAATAATTTTGTAATCAATTTTAATAAAGTTATCATATGTGGTTCCTCATCTGATAAATGGTAAAGTTGTTTAATTTTAAGTTTTATGTAAATTGTTGTGGCATGTAGAGTTATTTTGATTCAACTTAAAAAAAATATATAAAGAGAACAATAATGCGGGGTTTACACCAAAAGCTAAATTGAGCGTTCATACTAGTAGATTGGATACAAAGTCAATACATATGTACAAGCAAAGATGAATGACACATAATGCATGGCATGTTTGCCATGATTATGCAGAATTCAACTTAATCACGTCTACAATGCAAGTTCAAATAATTCTACTCCAGCTCAAAATTAGAGCCAGTGAAGCGTTTGATGTGAACCCAGCAAAAGAACTTGTAAATATTCATCAACATCAACTTGTAAATATGGCATCAACATTTATTTAATTGTATAGCAATTAGTCTTAGTCTTTATGCTATTTATTTTTATTAAATAATTTACATTCTTTTAAAAAGAAAAAAAAATACACTGAGTCCAATTCAGTTCAAGTTATGCACATTTAATGTAAACCCATTTTGTTTACTCAGCAGCTGTAGGATTACAGCATATGATGCACTCACAGGTGACAAATTTTGTGATGCATTGTGTTCTGGTGTTTGTGCTATGTAATAGTAAATCTGTGCTAATGCCATTAAAATCACTCACACATTTTCCTTCTTTAAGACCCTCCATATGTTGTGTAAAGAATGCACAGGGGTCGCAACCCCACTTTAAAGCCTCCTTATATCCATTTTAAACAGACTGAATAAGAACAAACTAACTTTGTACCTAATGCCTCTGATAGACACATGCATCCCAGCAAAGCACTTCAAATCACATTAGTATGCTTGTGCTTGATAATGACATAAATTGATGGTTAGTGTCTTCAGCCTTCTCAGTTATAAAGTTTTTTTTAGACATCAGGGTTTCATGCGCTGATTTGACTTTGTAGGATCACACACTTGTGACCTCTGACCCAGAGCTCAAAGATTATGAGGTCAGACAGTGGGAAGCTCAATTCACACAGTTGTTGCACATTTGCAAACAGCATGAAGTTGGGATCATGGGAAAGACGGGTCATTGGGGAATACAGGCATATCTGGTAAAGGATGAGGAATGTTAAGTTTAAAAATGCTATATTATGTTACTTTGTTTATTTATGGAAAATAATGCTACTTTCTATGATTATTTTAATTTGTTTCTTTAAACGATTATCACGTCAGCTCTTTGCCTCATTTGTGAACATGTTGGGAGACCTTTTGAAATCATCTTTGAATTAAGGAATTACCTCTCATTGTGTATAATTATCATACAATAAAATGAATATGGATGTAGTAATTTGAGCTTAATAATAAGATGAAATAAGTGCATTTTTGTGTAAATAAAAAAAATTGTATATATTTATGCTAGTATATGTGTATGTTGTCAGTATTTGATTGATTCGATTACCTCAGACAGCCATTTTTAATCAGAGGCTCAGGCCTTGGCTTAAACAAGTTTCAATACATATATTAGAATTTGTATAATTAATATTTAAATATATTAAACAGTCTGTATGTCTTATTTAAAATGTCAAATATTAATAAATCAACTAAAGATAAATGTGTTTTGGTTTTGCCACTGCAAGCATGTTTACATGCACACACTAATTATCTGATACAGCTACCAAAATAACAGTTTGCTGAAATAACCCGCTGTACCCGTTTACACCAAATAAGTATCTTGGCATCTGAAATTAACCACATTTACAAGATTATTTAAAAAATAAGTGATGTTGTAAATTGTAGAATTATATTTGATTAAGATATTATATTTATTATATGATTTGGAATGTTATCTAAAGCAATAATAAACCCAGACAATTCTTCTCACATAATTTACCTGTCCATGACTGTACCACTTAATGTCTTCAATATCAAATGGCTGATTTGAATTGTTTGGTATTTCCTCTTCAACAGTTTGCTGGGATTGGATGCACTTAAATTTACAGGAAAGACACTTTACTGTCACACATCACATATGCCTATTCTTCTTTAGTAAGTCATCAGAACATTGGTTAAATTATTAGTTCACTCAACATTCTCTCAATAATTACTCGCCCTTATGTTGCTCTAAACCCCTGCTCTAAACAAAGTACAGGCACAATCGAGGTATACGTCAGCAGCGCAACTGAGTGTGACACACAAAAAGAGAACAGTGTGCGCCCTGTACTGACACTGAGAAGAAACTGTTCAATAAAGGCATTATATTTGTTTTATATACTCACAAAAATATTCCTGTAGCTTCAGAATATTTTGTTTGAACCACTTATAGATCATTTTGAGGATGTTTTTTAGACTTTTTGAACGAGTTGGGGCTATTGTTGTCAATAGAGGATGGGAGAGCTCTAACATATCTTATATAATTTGTAGTATGTATTATGTAATTTTTTTTCCAGTACCAAACAAAGGATTCAGAGGATTGGAACGACATAAGGGTAATTAATAAAAATTTACATTTTGGGCTGAATTAACCCTTTAATCTAATGTTCTCATAGGTTGGTCAAGATATCATACAGTTTGCAGGGAGTTCACTGCTGTCAAATTGAACTCTGAGTAAAAACACTGGCATTTTTGGAGCAGATCTTTAGGAGTAGCCCGACTGTTATCACCACTAAATTCATCCTTATGGCTTTATCTGCTCATTTATCAGGGCTCTTAGCAATCCACATCTCAGATACACACTGGATTCCTCTGGCAGGTTGGCTGATTATGAAATGGCATTATTGGGTGGAGATGTGTGCTGTTGTCTGACCTAGGATCAGTTTAGGATTTGATGGGCTGTTTGTTGCTTAATGCGAAATGTCATTGCACACAGTGAATCCTGACTTGATGAAGCAGCTTTTGGGAGTGTGTGTTTGTTGTGACGTGGTGGAGATTGGTGTGTGGATCTCGTCTTGAGAATGGCTTACACAACAAGCCGCGAGGGGGATGAGGAATCCATTTACATCCTGCACACTTCCTGTTCACATTAGACTGTCCTCCTACACACTCGTACAGCTACAGCTTGCTGTTTAGGATTTGTTATCAGTCAAATTTGAAATGATGTGTAGCTTCTGAACTGCAGAACATTATAATGATGTTTTTCCTCCTACAAAGGCTAATTGTGTTTGCTAAGCTAGAAAAACTAATAATGTTGCTTATACTTAAAGTTGCGTTCAGTAGTTTGAAGCTTATTTCAAAATAAAGAATAATCTTAATGGTTTTATTTAATTATCATAAAGATGGTTTTCTATAAACAGTGCTTTATTTGTGAATGGTGTTGGTCACCCATAGAAAATAGAATTATTGTGTCCTAAATGATAGTATGTAGAAATGAGTTCACTGGATAGTCTTCTATTTTTGGTAGACAATTGAAGTGCAGATTTGTGCATTCTCTAAGAGCTAATATTGCCCACGATACATTATGAACATGAGTTCGATTAGAGCTATAAATGTGTTTAAGTAAGGGATAAAGTACATCCAGATGGTTGTTATAGTAGAATAAAGCCTGACAGCGTTATTGGCAGCTTGACGTAAAGCAGAGTGCAGTTGTATAATGCCGAGTTCAGACTGCATGATTTTCAAAGTAGTCGTGTCACAGATGGTTTCACACTGCATGACTATCTGGGTTAGCGTTCTGTCTGTGCTGTGTTTACACTGTAAAATGGATTGCGGCAGGAGAGTTCACACTGCATGCATTTAAAATAGGAAGAATCACAGACAACTTGGTCTAAACTATGTCTCACAACCAAACAAACGCGAGAAGTGACATGGAAACAATGCAAGGTCACATAATATATTTTTCGATATTAACTACATAATGTAAACTGAAGGCTTTAGAAACTTGTGTTGCTCACCTGGCTTTTGAAGAGAATTAACAATCTCTCCTCAACATTTTTTTGCTTTTTGACCTGATGTGATATTGATCAGATGACACGTCAAACAGACACAGTGCTCCTGCCAAATTTACACTAGTTTTTCCTCCATTTCTTGTGTCCAAATCAACTGAAAATTAGTGCTTTTTACTTCTCACCCAGCCTCCCGCTGGCCTGCAGGTACCCGTACAAGTGGATGCTGCTCTCTTATTGGCTGTAGGTGATCGCCGATGTTATTTTCAATCAGAACTCATTTCACATGGCATGATTTGAATCACGACAGATCCAGATATTTAGCATGCCAAATATCTCATGGGTGTCTGCGACTCATCGGCGATTCTCTCATATTGCGTCCTTGATAGTTCATACTGTGTGATTGTCACTCACGTGAACGAGCACCAATTTGCCTGTGATTTCAGCCATTTGTCGGCGATTTCTTAAAACCTGTCGGCGAGTCAAAATCAGGGCTAAAATCAGGCAGTCTGAACTCAGCATAAGACTAAATGGCTTTATTCTACTAAAACAACTGCCTGTTTTTGCATGGCAACTTGCCACAACACATAACAATTACACACAAAGTATCGTTCTTAACCAAAATAGTTTATTAATGCTTTAATTAAAGGCACAGCTGATAGAAACGAAACTGGCTAAATGGAGCTGATGGAGCATACACTAACCTATGTATTATTCAGTCATTTTTAACCAGGGGCTCAGGCCTAGACTTAAACAAGGTTTAATTCATATATTAGAATTGATATAATTGATATTTAAATATATTAAACCAATTGTATGTCTCATTTAAAATGTCAATAAATTAATAAAAAAGAAAGAAAGAAAGAAAATAGAATTATTGTGTCCCAAATTATATGTTGAAATGAATTCTCCAAAATTTACTAGATAGTCTTCTATTTTGGTAGATATTTGAAGTGGAGATCCATGAATACTCTAAGAGTTAATATTGCCCACAGTACATTGCACATGAATTTGATTAGAGCTACAAACATGTATTTAAGGAAGGGATAAAGTACATCCAGATGATTGTTATAGTAGAATAAAGCCTGACAGCGTTATCGGCAGCTCGATGTAAAGCAGAGTGCAGTTGTATAAAACTAAATGGGTTTATTATACTAAAACAGCTGCCTGTTTTTTAATGGCTGCTTGCCACAAAACATAAAAATTAGACAAAATGTTGTTAGCCATCATTTTATTAAGTTTATTCAAGTTCATAAGTTTATTAATGCTTTAATTAAAGGCAAAGCTGACAGAAACGAAACCGGCTGAATGAAGCTGATGGAGCATAAACTAACCTACGTATTATCACAAGATGTTGGCAAACATTAAAAAACAAAAGGAAGTAATAGATAAGCCTGTGTTATTTAGCAGGTGTTATCTCGGAATAACATTCCTTGGAATGTTTCTATTGACCAATCAGAATCAAGTATTCCAGACAGCTAATAACAAACTATTAGCATATGCATACAAATTGGTAAGATGCGAATCCTGGAAAAACTGGATTGGAGTAAATCCTGAATTGTGATGATCTTGTTCCCTTTTTTAAATCAGGTAATTTGCATAAAACCTAGAGGTGATCATGCTGATTCTTAGTCCATTGATGATGGTGCAGTGTTTGAAAATTATTGATGCCAATGCTAGCTAAATAACCTCTAAATACACCTAAATATAATTCAGAAACCATTGTTTGTGGCAGCACAGTGGTTATATAAAAGAACTGTAGCCAATAATTTCTCGTTCATCCTCGTGCACGCAACATAGAAGAGACTGAATGTGATTCTACACCCTAATTGACTGACGGTGAGATTTCTCATTTTATTCGTTGATTCAAATAAAAATAAAACAAGTTGAAAATGTCTTTAATATAATATGCTGGTAACAAACATCCAGATAGCATGTACTGTATATAAAAACTATGTGGGTTTCACTCTGAAATCACAGCTCTAAAATGAGAAGGCTCACAGCTCTTAAACAAGCATTTGACATGTGATATGGGTATTTTTGCAGTACCTTTGGAACTGACAGAAATGGTTTTGACAAAAAAGCCATAAAAATAACACGATTATGATTGTTTAATTATAAAGTATACTTTTGAAAGTATTTTAGATTAAATACAGTAAATGTAGCTGTCAGTTTTAATTAATGTCTTTTCTTTGCATTGCACATTGCTATTACAGTACAGCTCTTTTGTCAATTGGCTTTATCTTAAACACCGTATAAGCTTTACGCGTTTCGTGTGCCACTAAACGTTTTCAGAAGCTCATGTAAATGTTTCTGCTATTTTATATATGTCCTTCACATAAAAAGTCATTAGGCTTTCATTGACAATTTAGCAAATTGGGAACATCTCCTCCTGTTTTTATGTTATATGACAAGCTGTACACATATTGACAGGACTAAATCTGACATAAAACCCCTTAAGGACTGAAATGTTAAGACGCCTGAGCATTAAACTTGTGTGTACGTGTGTTAAGGTTTTAAGCAGCCATGCTTTTTGTGTGTTTTATTAGCTATGTTTTAATCCATAAATGCAAATTAGACTTAACCGACAAAACTGGAAAATTACATAATATTTGTGAATAAAGCACAGTTTCCAACGATTCAAAGAGAACAAAATCTTATCTTCCTGATAAACTGGTGGCAAATGTCAAAAAGAAAAATGAAAGTTGCTGATTAGAAAAATGATTTTCCATCGTGCTCATTTTTGTAATCAGATGATCTGTTAAAACAAAAGCAAATCTTTTTTTTCATGCACATGATGGAATTCATTTAGTAAACTATTGTACGTTATTTATGTGCTTTTTTTTTCTTGTCCGATAAAAAGTTTATCCTACTCAGTTGTTTTCAAAATTTATACTTGGCTTGTTCATTAAGCAAAATGCTCATTAACATAGCAATATGGAAACATAGATAATGACTACAAAATCACGTATGTTGCATCAGAAATAGCATACTTACCTACTATACTGTATGTAGAAAAACAAAATGTGAGCCAAATAATGTCAGAATTAATAATATTCAAAAGTACTCCAATGACCTACTACTTTTGGACCAATGAACAGTTTCCCATGGTGCCACACAAGAGAATTCATGAATGGGAGTGAAGCGATGCAACTGACATGCTGGTCAAATGGCAGATTGTCCAAATTCAGTTAATCCTATTTCCATTAATACTATATAGAACGTACCTTTCTAGTGATTTTGTAGTACATTCAAATTTAGCACTTCCCCAGCAGTATGCAATTTTCGGACGCAGCTAGACTGTCGCTGTTTGTGCTATATTGGTAATTTAAGGCTGCAATATATATATATATATA
>CAIGQZ010032266.1:11929507-11950105 GCA_903798205.1 Danio tinwini | reverse complement strand
AGATAGATAGATAGATAGATAGATAGATAGATAGATAGATAGATAGAGATATTTAGATATATAGATATAGATTTGTTTACATTAGTGTGTGTGTTTGTTTCCTCACAGAGGCTCTGAACCAGGGGGACGCAGTGGATCTTGACGCTCTGATGGCGGATCTCTGCTCTATTGAACAGGAGCTCAGCACCATCGGCAAACCCAGTAGCTCTTCCTCTCGCCTTGGCCTGACAGGAGATGCAAAGCTCCGCCAGAAACCCCCGGCGGGCCGCAGTCACAGCACCAAACACACGGGAGGCAGTAGCAGCAGTGGCGGCAGCACCAGCAGCAGCACTCGCGCTTCACCTGCGTCCACCGTCAGACTGAGCAGCTCCAGCAGCAGCAGACCCCCGCTGGCCTCCAACTTCTCTCTGGATGACATTACAGCCCAGCTGGAGAAAGCCTCCCAAAGCATGGATGAAGCAGCCCGGCAGGGCTCCACACCATTAGCGGCGTACTCTTCCTCCACTGTGCGGCGACCGGCCTCTCACCATCATCATCATCGCAGGACAGGCTCTGTTGGGACGGTTACAGAGCATGAGGTGCGCTCGTTTGTCCATTCCTCTCGTGCTAGCATTAACTCTGCCTCTGCGTCTAGCATGGACTCGCTGGATATCGATAAACCCTCATCAGATCAGGACGGGGTGCAGGACGGACAGGGTCAGCCAAGTACCGAGGTAAACAATATAAAGAAATGTTGTTATGTTTTATCGTTTGTCCTTTCAGGTGAATGTGTTATGTTATAATTCTTACACTGTTGTCATACTTACAGTTTCTCTACAAAATATTGTAAACAAATAGGACTTTAATGACATGCCATACATTTATGAGTGCACCCCTCACAAATCTCCCTTTTAAATTATCATTTTCTATAGGAAGCTTTGCAATATTATATTTGTGCATATACATTAGATAAGTCAGTACTAAAGCCAAACTTGAAGCTAATCTAACAAAAAATAAATAAATTAGTACACCCAAATTAAAATTATTAACATTTTAAAAGAACCAAATTCAAGAGGAACAAAACCAAATGTTGTTGAAATTTTGTAGTTTGTATTTTATTTCTCCATTATTTAGCATGAATTTAAATGTATCATCTTTCTATTTCTAAAGATGTCCTGTGAATAAAATATTATTTTCATAAATATATCCTTTTAATAAATCAGTTTTGTTCAAATGCTGCTTTTACGCCTTGCATTTGTGTGCACCTTCACATCAGTGCCTTTTTGTTTAGTCACAAGGTGTTTAGTGTCGGCAAAAAATATAATATGGAGTACCTTCTTTTGTTAATCATCTTTTTTTAGTTCTCATCTTTCATTGGTATACAGTAAATGATGAAAAAAGAGAAAACTTTGACTATATTGACTATGCCATCTACCTATTTTAATACTCAAAATGTTGCCTATGTAGGCAGCTCACTAAGTTTTGGAACAGAACCAGAGTAATTTTTTCGAAACTCTAACAGAACAGATTAAGCATTAAATTGAGTGTTGCTTCATTCCCAAAGTAAAAGCAGCTTTTACCCTCTCTGCAGTCTTAATTACACAGATTTCACACTGCACACAGCAGCCTGTGTTGTATTTAGCTGTTGAATGGAGTCAACATGACCCAAATATTTAACGTTTAAACTTTCCTCCCACTGAGTTTATGGTTAAAGAAATCATCACCTTAGAATTATAAGGTTCTATCTGACATTTTTGTCAAAATTGAGTTATTGACATATTCTTATTAAATGACAACTTATTTACATTATTGGATGTTTTTTTATAAGTATTTTACATTTTAGGACTTTTAAATAAAATAACAAATGTTACACACATGCTGTTTGCTATGGAATGCAAAAACTTTGAAGCTCAATATCTCAAAATCATTCAGAATGCAGATAGAACCTTATAATTCCAAGGTGACGAAATGTAGACATCTCAACTGCGTCAGTTTTAAGTTGCATACTTTTTCTTAAAGGGTTAGTTCACCCAAAAATTATAATTATCTCAAAAAGTGAATAATCCCTTCACTTTTTAGCAAACAATACAAATATTACAATATAAACATAAGCTGAGCATTTTACAGTGTAATGCTGGATTCACTTGCTCTAGTTTGCTCACGGAATGTTTTTCTCCTCAAGTGAATTTACCCAATCTAGTTCAATTACCTGAATTTGTGTGATAAATACGATTGAGGCAAATTTAACTGGTTTGCATCAAATGCGTTATGACTTTCACTTCATTTGGGCCACCCAGCACAAATTCTCCTATGTTTGTGCGCATCATTTATCTCCTCGCTTGAATACTTTTGCTTTTTTGGCTTGCTCCTGTTGGAGTATTCAATCTGACAACCTTCATTTGCTTCAGTCTGAGGAGGGTCTGGGTGATTTATTTATTTATTTACTTAGACTGCAATACATATTTCAATCCTACAATACTGCATTTTTAAAGCTAGTTCCCATTGTCATAACCCTGAAGAAATTGATTGTTTGATCACAGATAAGAAAATTATTTAGTAATAGACAAAGACTAGTGCTTTTTAAGCTGTCTGAAGTGTAGTCATTGAGCTCTGTGCCGTTGACTGTACAGTGGGAATAGTCTCACAGAGCAGATTGATGTGAAGGGATTTCACTAATCTATTCTTCTATCCTACAGATCTTTACTGACAAACATGATTGACCTACAGATGATTGGTGATAGATAAGCGCTTTTGTTTGTTTACTACTCTCTTATAATGAAAAGACAGAGCCCACAGTGCTCATTACTGGTCATTCGTGAAAATCACGCTAATGCAGTCTTTAAAGGGGATAAAGGACTTTGATCACCTTATTATTATTATTATTATTATTAAAACTTATTTAATTAGCATTAAAAGCAACATGCACCATACTATGCCACAAAGCTTTTTATGATAAGTCATACAGTATATAATTGTTCCTTGTGTTATGTGAATTATGTGAGTTATATTTTTACAGGACATTTTCTATCTTGTTTTTTTTTTTGTTAGTTTTTTTGCTCACTATTTTCCCCTATGCTTTCACACTATGAGAAATCATAAATGTTCATTAATCAAAGCACTAATGACTCTTATTTCTCCTCTCTATTTCTGCACAAAGCACTCGTATCTGGACAGGGAGACCTCTCTCATTCTGAAAAGCATTGCAGGAAAGCCCTCTCACTTGCTGACCAAGGTGATGCACTCTTTCCACCTCTGGATGTATTGAATTTCCCCCAGTGCTTCCTAACCCTTCTGTGCATGACTCATTCTCACTCGTCGTTCCTTCATTATGTGTCTTGATGTGAAGACATGAGGATGCTCATCTGATGAGATTGAGCTTTGCGTAATTCTTTTAACCTTCTTACTAATATCTCAGTGTTTTTTTTTTTTTGTTCTGCGTCATGCTGATTCCTCATCTGTTCCCAGTTATTTCAGTACATCGAATATCTGAATAAGTGGTTTATGCGAAACAATGTGCATGGATTTTTCATATCTACAATCTGTTTCATAACAAAACGGGAATGTTCAGGCCTCTATTAACTCGGACTCAAACAGTTTTTGTGTTGTTTGTATAGTCACAGTGCACTACCTTTTTAAGCCCTGTTCACACTAAGTCTGAGAAAAATAAGCAACACGAATGATAAAATATTTATGGACTTCTTTAAGAGAGAGGGTGGAAAAGTTTGGATATGAATAAGTTAGACCAAAGTTATATCAAAGTCACACGCGTAAATTTTGCAAATGTAAGCAAGTTTATTTTAAATGTGGAAAAAAGCATTTGTAGTGTGTAGTCTGACATGCTTCTTGCTTAAAGCCAGGATTTCTGACGTCAAAAGTGCAGTGACTATCATAACAGCAAATATATTGTGTAGTTTGAGTCCCAGCATTAGGGGCTCCAATCTGAGATTTCCCCCTATAAAAACAAATGGTCTTGCACTGTGACTATTGACTGAATTAAGGTATATCTGGAGAGCACGCATGCATGTTTTCAAGCATTTGAGCTGTTCAGCAGCTCTTCAGGACTGTATGTCCAAATCAATACAGTAAAAGTCAACATTATTCGCCCTCCTGTGAATTTTTTGCTAAAAGATATTTCCCAAATGACGTTTAACAGAGCAAGAGCATCTTCACAGTATTTCCTGTAATATGTTGACTGCTTGAGAAAGTCTATTTTAGTATTTTTTTAATGTGTATTGCATCTTCTTGAGTTGCTGAATGCCTCTTTAGTTGTAAGTTGTTTTGGACAAAAGCATCTGCTAAATGACTAAATGTAAATGTAAATTGTCTGGATCAAAAGCAGTTTTTAATTTAGTTTTATCAATTTAAGGTCAAAATAATTTTCGCGATTGTCTACAAAACAAACCACTGTTGATTTTTGATTTGATTTATTTATTTTCAAACAAAAATATCATACATAAAATATCTTACAAAAAGATAAACATTTTAACATGGTCGAAAATGGAGCAGGATGAAGCCCAAGCTTTTATTTTCTCACCCCATTACCACACACATCATTCGTCTATTACTTAAACTTATTTCTTCTTTTACTTATGTCTTCTTTTTACATAAGACATATTTTGTCCTTTTGGCATCTTTGACATATTACATGTTTGATTCCATTTGTACATTTACATTTTATAACGTAGACCTCAAAAAAAAAAAAACCATAGTACTACAAATAGCCATTAACTACAATTTCATCATACCTTTCTCATTCTATGCTTTTCAATCACCTTCATCATTATATTCCTTTAATAATATATATTTATACAACTTTTTGAACTGATTAATATCCTGACATTGTTTGCGAATCTGTTCTAGACTGTTTTATAATTTCACACCACATACAGACATACACAAACTTTTTAAAGTTGTCCTAGTTTTCAACCTCCTAGAATTTTGTTCTTCTCTCAGATTATATCCCCCTTATCCCCCTATTGTCCAATAGCTTGCCTAATCACCCTAACTTAGTTAACATAATAACCTAGTTAATGTTTAAATTGCACTTAAAGTTGAATACTAGTATCTTGCAAAAAAAGCTGAAAAATATTATGCACTGTCACCATGGCAAAGACAAAAATAAATAGTTATTAGAAATTAGTTATTAAAACTGTTATGTTTAATAATAATAACGTTTTCTCTGTGAAAAACAAGACTTGGGAAATATTTTTAAAAGAAAAAATATTCCACAGGCTAATAATTTTTACTTTAACTGTATGAGTAGAATGCTAATGTCATTTAGAGGTTAAACATTTGGACATCTGATTTCAACACAACACTAATCAAATGACAACAGCGAGTTTAAAGCTGGACGTGGGTTATTTAATTATATGAGAATCATTGCTCGGGCCATCATGGAAGGAAACATTGTTTGGTGTGTTTTCACGCAATAAAACATCTGCGCTAATGACCGTGTGCTCCCTCAGGGTTTGTATGTACCTGTTTATATGAAAGGTACACCCTCAGATTGCTCAGCTGTGGACAGGTGGCAAACAGGCCTGCGAGGCATAAGTGACATGATGATCAGCACGGCAGATGGATTCTAGGAAGTGATTGGGTTTCATCAGAAAAAGCAGGTTGTAGTCCCGTCGAACAAAAGTGCTGGGCTCCCTCAGAGAAAACTGAGACACAAGTGTTTGTTTTCTCTATTTATGAGGATTTACTTGTACAACAAAAGCTCTTTGCAAAACAAACCTCCATTAAATAGTGTTCAGAATTTAAGCTTTCTTAAGTCGGTCAGAATCTTAAGCCTTCTTCAGCACTGATCAGCTCATCCTGTTAAACTCTACTGTGGCCTATAGACCCACACCAGTGCTGTTTACTGCTGGATTAAAAAAAAACAACACTTTAAAATAATGGCCTTTAGTTAATTTGTATTTGTTAATGTATTTACTAGCATGAGCAAGGGATAAACAATACATTTATTATATTATTTATTAATCTTTTTAACTTTAGTTAATGAAAATAAAGTTGTTTATTGTTTGATGTTAACTCAAAGTACAGAACTAAATGTTATGACATGGCTGTCTGGAATACTCTATTCTGATTTGTCAGTTGCAACATTGCAAGGAATGCTATTGCTAGATAACCGCAGAATAACACTGTTTTGATATTTTTTGACCGTTTGGCACTGTCTTGAATAATAGGTACACTCTCAGAAATAAAGGTACAAGAGCTGTCACTGGGGTGGTACCTTTTCAAAAGGTACAAATTTGTACCTAAAGGTCCATATTATTACCTCAAGGGTACATATTGGTACCTAAAAAGTATAAAAGTGTACCTCTTAAAATTTGTAGGTACTAATATATACTTCTGAGGTACCAATGTGGACCCTTCAAGTACAAATGTGTACCTTTTGAAAAGGTACCACCCCAGTGACAACTCTTGTTCCTTTATTTCTGAGAGTGTAGGTTAGCATATGCCTCATTGACAGTTCCCCGTTTTTGACTGTTTGGTGCCATCTTGTGATTGAATAATATGCAGGTTAGTGTATGCTTCATCAGCTACATTTAGCTGTTCGTCAGCTTTGCGTTTAATTAAATAATTGATAAACTATTATGGCTCAGATCAATGTTTTGTCACATTTTTTTTTTTTGTGGCAAGTAGCCGTGTAAAAAGTGGGATAAAATCAATAAGACAGTTGTTTTCACAGAATAAAGCCCTTCAGTCTTATACAACAGCCTTCAGCTTAGTGTCAGGCTGCCGATAACATTGTTTATTCGTCAATAACAACTTTCTCAATGTACTTTATCTCTAATTAACACGCATAACATGTAACTAAGTACTGATACATGTGAATTAACTTTATGTACCTACTATATGGTATGACTGGGGGTTTTGTTTAGCGTTAGTTGCATATAATAATGATGTAAGTACATGGAGCATGTAACAAGATAACGAAGTCAAATGTTATTTAAAGTTTCTAAGAAAAAGTCATTTTATTGCAGATAGTTGCCACAAGATGTACTAAAGTAACAAATTACAGCTGAAATGAAACAATATAAATGCAAGTAAAAACTAATAATAAGCAATAGTTCACCCAACATCTAAATGCTTATGAATGGCTTTCTTCTGTTGAACACAGCACAAGACATTCTGAAGAATATTGGGGGGAAGCAGCAATTGACTTCCATAGTAGGAACAAAACATACTGTGGAAGTCAATGGCTGTTTTTTTTTTCAGAAGAATGAAACTAGAACAAGTGGAGGATGAGTAAATGATGGCACAATTTTTATTTTTGAATGAACTGTCTCTACTGATATTGAAGTAATACAGATTGATAATGTGTTAAACCAAAACCTCCTTCATGTTGCTTCATATTGATTTTACATTGTGGCAAACTGTGGTGGGTAATTAATGTTTTCACTCATGTTTAGTGGTGAACTGTCATTCCTTATTATTATTTTTAATGGTCCATATAACGAATATAAAATCAGCATATTGTGTAAGATCAGAATATTTTCTGTAAGTTTAGGTTTATTTGTTGTTGTTGTCATTGTGTCGATCAAAGTAAAGATTTCAGACTCGGTTTAACACTGTATTTTTTAGTGAACACATCTGTGGCATGTATTGGCAGGCACTAAAGTTGCTCTGTCATTTCTTGTGTTGTCCTTTCTGCAGTGGACACTCAGAGGTGTGCACTCCAGTTGTGTTGTGTCTGCATTAGTAAGGCTTTGAGTTAGTTGAGATGATCTGATTAGTTGCAGAAGTTGACTGAACGTGCTGCTAATCCTCTTTGCTCTTGGGAGGTTTCATCTCCTAGATTTCCATTCCTTATTCTGACACGGTCTCTTTAGCTCAGCCCATATAGAAAAGAAGTACACCTTTTAGAAAAAAAGTGTTTAATACAGATAGAATATAAGCTAGTTCAAAGAAAATACTTAAACATTTTCAGACACTTGAAAGGGCAGTTCAGCTAAAAATGAAAATATTCCGTTACATTTGAGTTGACTGTTAAACACAGGCTACACAGATCAGCTGCGGTCGACTTACTTTTATTTATTCAGTAAAACTTGATGAAGATTTTTAGGTGAATCCATGTGAAAAGTCATCATCTACCTGTACTTTGAGAATAAAAAATCATATACAAGCAAAACATAATTAATAACATAATAAAGTTATGAATTGTGCAGACTAATTATTTAGCTTCATTGTATCATTTAGAGTTATGGGTTGAGATTCATTTAGTTTTGCCTATATATGTTTTTTGACTCTCAAAGTGCTGGTAGAAATTAACTAGCTTTTCACGAATCACCAAGTACCATTCGTGGTACCATTCATTTCAGGTAAAAACCTTCTGTAATATTTCTCTGAACAAAAAGTCACCTACAGATTGGATGTTGAGTTTGAGTACATTAACAGATGCTTTTTATTTTTGGACAAACTATCACATTTATTTCATCAACAGTATGTGGTCTGCAAGTACACTACAAATGCACATTTAGAACAGTTTTCCGAGATTATGTGTTGTATAAATAGATAATTTATAATGACTATTAATAACACTAAACCTTCATATGAAAAAGGTATTCATTGTTAGTTGGATACATCAATTCATACACAAAGGTTATTCCTGGTTCAAAATGAAATCGAGATGGTATCCCAATCATTTTTTTATCAAGTTTCATAAATCTTTGCTACTTAAACGCATTTAACATTGTTCTTGTAACTTATCAAGTAAAACATTATCTTAATTAAAAAGGCTTAATTTTAATTAAATACATGACCAGTGCTTGAGCATCACTTAAGGTCTATCAGTAGCCGTGATTGCCTGCCTCATTTTTGTCAAAGGTGGAGGTGGTACAACATTTGATGGAGAGGGCCATCTGTAACTCACTGTGCAAAAAAAACATACTAAATCTGTTATGTTTATTATTACAGTGGAGAGAGTGTCTGTCTCCTTGGTTGCAAGACATGCTCCTTGTGCAAGCAGACAATTTTCAAGCACTGCATAATTTCATTGCGCCTGCTGCAGCCATGGTACAACAGCAGACAACAGCCATGGTACAACATTCATATCGACCAAGAAAAAAGCAGTTTTTAATTTCTAAATGGTCTAAGTACTTTTTTCTTTTGGAAGATTATAATATATATATATATATATATATATATATATATATATATATATATATATATATATATATATATAGCCCCCCTGAGTTATTAGCCCCTTGTATATTTTTCCCCTAGTGTCTGTTTAACGGAAACATGGAACACATTTCTAAACATAATAATTGTAACAACTAATTTCTAATAACTGATTGCTTTTATCTTTGCCATGATGACAGTACAGAACATTAAATTAGATATTTTTCAAGATTCAGCTTAAAGTGCAATTAAAATGCTTAACTGGGTTAATTAAGCAAGTTAGGGTAATTAGGCAAATCATTGTATAACAGTGGTTTGTTCTGTAGACAATCAAAAGACATATTGCTTAAGAGGGCTAACGAAATTGACCTTAAAACTGCTTTTATCCTAGCTGAAATAAAACAAATAAGACTTTCTCAGAAGAAAACTATTATAGGCAATATTGTGGAAAAATTCCTTGCTGTATTTGGGAAATATTGGAAAAAGGAAGAACAAAAAATCATAGGAAGGCTAAAAATTTTGACTTCAACCGTACACTCTCAGAAATAAAGGTAAGAAGCTGTCACTGGGGTGGTACCTTTTCAAAAGGTACACGTTTGCACTTAAGGGGTTCATATTGGTGCCTCAAAAGTATATATTAGTACCTAAACATTTTAAGAGGAACACATTTGTACTTTATTAATACTAATATGTACCCTTGAGGTATTAATATGGACCTTTTAGGTACAAATTTGTATCTTTTGAAAAGGTACCACCCCAGTGACAGCTTGCGTAGAGTATATATACATATTTTTGAGCTAGATGCTAATGGCCTAATCCAATTCAATTATTTATGCTAAGCTAAGTCAAAACTGTTCCCACCAGACCTTGAGAGTGACAAAATAGATTCTGTTAAACTTTAGGGGACTTGTAAAACGTGCAAAAAACGTGCAAAAAAAAATAGTGTGTTTCTTTAAGATAAACTTTTGGGTGTGCAAATGAATAATTTTGGTTTAATTCAGTTTAAGTTTGACCTTATCCTTCAGTAAACAAAAATCCAGTCTTGTGAAAATGTGTCATCGCTAGATACACGTTCATTAATGTCTGTGCGGTTATGACACCTACAGCTCTTGACTCTCGTCTCCACTTTTATTTGAGTCACTGATAAGCGTAACTCTGGCCTCAGGGTTCACACCTGCGCACGCACAGGACTTTTCCTCTTCTCTCACTGCACAACTTGCACTGACTCTCTTAATTTCTGGAAAAAGAACAAAAAACCCTTGGATGTTACATAGACACTGACAGTAATGTAGATAATTGTAGCTTCTGCAGCCAGGTGGTTTGTGATGGATAATTGTGGGTCAGGATTACAGCCGCTGGGCAGTTCGTTCTGCTACTTAGTGGCTTATTTTGGCTTTTTTCGTTTTTTGCTTCACTCAGTATTGGCATTGAGGCCTTGAAATTCAATAGTGGTGTCTCACTTATGAAAGCCAATAATAGGATCTGGATCCTGAACCTTAGATCATGCTATTCTTATTTAAGATTATGTGTGTTTCTGTGTCAGCTATGTCCTATTTGCTATCTTTGAGACGGTGAGCTAACACCACAGTAAAATGAAGATAAAAGTTCAGCTTAAAGTTAATTTGATTTTTTTTCCTGACCCTACATGAAAAAGTACAATGCAGATTGTGTAAATGTTTAAAGAGTTAAATTAAGCAATCATTTACTTACTACTTTGGTGTTGTTCCAAGACTAGACTCATTGGAAATACAGTTTCACAAAGCGTAAAGTACATTGCTCTGAATTCATTTTGTTGTTTCAGATGACACATCCACAAGAGGATGCTGTCTACATTTTTGCGATTCTGCAATGCGTTACTTAGGATAGTTTTGGTTTATGATTACTGATACATGTCATGTGGTGGTGAGTGTAAATTTGAGGTCTTTTTTGTAGGACTAGATTTACTAATCGCTTGTGCCAGGCAGTGCAAACTGTCTTTTTGGCATTAGAACAGTACTGTCTGTATTTACTAAACATGCAGTGTAAAAACAAAAAATGCTAACAACTGTTGTGAACAACACAGCTATTTTTGTGCCTGACCTTACTGAATATGCATTTGTAGGAGTTTTCTTGGCAGGCACATTTTATGGGAGGGAAGTATTTAAATGAAACACGCAATGCAATTTATTAATGTTTCCTTAAATTATTGGATATTTGCGCCATATCATTGAACGCCTAAAATGTTGTGCTGTACCTGGTCATAGTATGTTATCTGAACCTTATGAGCAACATGTTCTTTACTGGACCCTTTTCATGTTTCCTTGTTTTTCAGTAGCGGAAGTCATCATAGTTGGGTAAATGTTGAGAGTGGTGAATGGGAGAGTACAAAAATATATTTTTTACAATCATATTTGCTGAAGTAATAAAGAAAAACTCCACTATGTCGTTATCGAGACTTTCAGAAAAAAGAAATTAACTTGTGTAAGTGATAACGACAGCAACATAAGAGAGAATCATAAATATTGCCCTGCCCCATAGACGCAGCATTAGACAAACCTCACATAAACGGTAATTAGTCTTTTGTAATTTGATGCGAAGATGATATAATACATACATAACTACATATAAATGTTCATACATTTTTCTACAAATCTAAATATTAAAAACATTTAAGGGTTTAAGATGCTGGTGACCGTTAAATGCATCATAACAGTCTTGAGAAAAGGGTCCATTTGCGCATTGTCTCTAAATCATTTGCAGACATTTTCACACTCATCTGCACTGTTTTGGAATTGCACCCTTGTGCAAATTTTCAATGTTTGTAATGTTTTGAGGCAAGAAGTCAAATTTAATTATGGATATGATTCTTTTATCATCTTACCATAAATGTTGCTATAATTGTACTCGACATAAACCAGACAAGAATGTGTGCCAGTAAAGAGATGATCAAAAAAACTCACATCTCGCTCAAATCATTTATTCACATCTAACTTGTTACAAACCTTTATGAATTTCTTTCTTCTGTTCAACACAAAATAAGATAGTTTGAAGAAAGCTGGAAACCTGTAACCATTGAAACGTATGTTTGTCATGCTATTCACCTTATTCTCCGCGTACGAGCGGGCATAGCCATTTGAATTTTTTTTGGCTTGAGACTTCCGGTCTCATTCACTTTTATTCATTTTTAGACATTAAAAACAGCTTGTTATTCTGCTTAATGTTGCAAACTGATATTATCTGTGATCTTATATGATCTCTTATATTATAATATGATCTTATTATAATATTCTGCTTTGTCTGTATAGTCATGCAAACACTTGTTTGTTGAGCAAGTAGTTTGACCGTTTTTTGCCGTTAATTATTCCTAGTCATTTCTCCCATAGACAGCTGAATCGGAAGTTCTAAAACAATCACAAAAACAAGCACACTTCCTCATTGAAGAATAAGGTCAAAAGAGGTCAATGGTTTCAGGTTTGCAGCTTTCTTCAAACTATCTTCTTTTGTATATTTAACAAGAATGAAATTCATAAAGTTTTGGAATCACTTCCAAATTTTCTTTTTTTGGAGGAACCAACCCTTTAAGAGGCTCGAGCTCAATTCCCTCAATTCCCGTTTCATTAGTTAAAATAGGTAGTTGTGTGTCCAGCTTTTGGAATGATTCTGTTGCTACAGTGAGTCTCTTAATGGCACTTGTGGGCCATTTTTAAGGTTTATTTTTGTTATTTATGGAAGAGTGAGAGGATAATACACTGTTATTTGGCACAATCCCAAACCCCGACTACGGCGATTGTGGCACACACATAAAGAGAGCTGAGGAGGGATGACAGAAGTGTATGTGACAGTAAAAGGGGAGGGATCATCTCTTTGTTTTAGAGTGAGAGAGAGAGAGAGAGAGAGACAGGGCGAGAGAGAGAGAGAGAGATTAGCCAGTAGAGGAGAGTGTAGCTCATTCTGCCCATCCTCCACCTTCTACTAGATGCATTTTTTTGCTCTTGGCCAGAAGAGCTTCTCTCTGGGAATCATTTATGCTGCTGGAAAGGGATTGCTCTCATTTCTTCTTCAATAATCTCACAGTATTCTGAGGATTACGGATTTACGTGGACTCTGAATATGGATCTGCACACCTCAGTGATGGCCAGAATTGTCATTAATAGATGTGGACCTGCTTCAGACTTGCTACAATGGAATGTTTTTCTATTTGACTGGACCTATAACTCCAGATGTGACTATTGAAAAAGAGATTTCTGTAATCTGTTGAGACAAATCTAAATTAAAGGGATAGCAGATGCAAATGGAGCAAGTGCTAGGAGAAGAGCATTCAGATTGTGTTTACAGATGTCAGATGTCTTAGTGATGCTTGGGTTTTAGGCTTTTCTGTTTATTCTTTGGACCAAAGAACCATATTTTTTACTATTTTTGTAAAGTCAAAATAATCATTTTTACAATGGCGTCTTGCTGGAAAAGTCAGGTAAATGCTGACTCTTATAAATGTCCAAATGTTTAACCATAGGAAGTCCCCACTCCTAGAATATAACAAAACAATAATTCAGAATGTATTTCCATGTGGTGACTGTGTTTGCCTGTATATGTTTAGGAGGAACAAGCTGCCAAACAAAAAGCTGAGAAGATTCGAGTGGCTCTAGAGAAGATCAAGGAAGCACAGGTTAAAAAGGTGAGAGCCATTTTGTTTACATGTGACACAAACCTGCATTGCATGTACTGTATGTATTTTGGTATGTGGGAACTGTTTAAACCACAATGCTTGTATTTCTGTGCTCTACAGTAGTTTTCAAATGACACCTTTGGCATATGCCGTGGTGTAGTGCAGAAGTGGGTCATGCAGTGTAATGCAGCACACTTACACAGCTGAATGAAGCCCTCACGGGACCTGGGGAGTGATTTTATTGCACACTGTATTTTCAAAGAATAATTTTAGCAATTTCTGGGTTGCCTAAAGACTGACTTAATATGATTGTTATTAATAATAGTATTTTTAAAATATTAAAAATATGATTTATTGGTATTTTTAATGATTATCTAAAAGTGTATGCCCTGTTTTTTATTTTTTTTTATTGTATTTTTTTTACAGAAAGCCACTTTGTCTTTTTGATTATGGGGTCTTAAATAAATAATAATAATAATACAAAATAATAACAATAATAATAATAAAATTTATATTATTATTATAATATTATTAGTAGTATTATTATTATATAGAAATAAATGTATAAATTCTTGATTTTGAACAATCTTGAGAAAATAATAATAATGTCATATTTTCAACTTTTTCCAATAATAATAATAATTATTATTATTATTATTATTATAATGATGATGTAATAACATAGTAATACTAGTAATAACAATAGTAATAATAATAGTAACAGTTATTATTATTGTTAAAATTAGTATTCGAATATTTATCATAATATTTTAGTTGCTTCAAACCGATTATTCAAAAGGATAGTTTTGTATTTTTTTTATTTCTGAACTATAATAATTTGGATGTTTATTATTATGTTTTGTATTATTAGTGTTAATATTAATTTGTAGCTGTTCTAAATTCACTGTAACCCACAGTTACAGAGTCTATTTGCTTTTGCAAATAGTCATAAAATGAACAAACAACAAAAAATAATTAATAATTGATTGTTAAAAAATAATAATTCTTACCCTAACCAATGTCATTTTTCAGCATTACGCATCAAATGTGTTCTGTAATAGTGTATGGTATAGTATTAAGGGGATACAAATGTATGCTTATAGGATATTTTACAGCAGCTTTAATCACAGTTTAATCCATCATAATCAAGGACCAGAAAATAAAAGCAATATAGCAAGTATTACAAATATTTTAGATTTTTTTTTTCAAATATCAGAAACAATATTTAGTTTTGCTGTTGGTAAAAGAAAGAACTAAACCCCGATGCAAATTATTCATTTTTCATTGGTTGCTGGCAAGTATTTATGTTAGTAATTGGACTCGTTGAGGTTTGTGTGCTGATATCTGAAGAGGAGAAACAGGCCTGTGTTGATATAAACAGCAAAGACAGGATGATCAAGCCTCATCTTACACACACTGAGTGGATTATGTGTGTGTCGGTGCACGTGTGCCCATTTGGCCGTCCTCTTGCCCAGCGTCTGTTCTCTGAATGTGTGTGTGGGTTAGCAGCCCTGATGGAGTGTTTTCTGGGTCACTGTCACAGTACACAAACTCAGTCTGCATCTCTTCAATTGCTGCTCTGAAATCTCTGTAAATGTGTTTCTAATATCCATAGATAATCTGAAATCAGACAAATAAAGGGCTTGATTTATGATGGTGCTTGAAGAATCGTACTATTACTATTTGTTATGCATTCGTAATTGAAATGTACTGTTAATATTTCCCCTTAAGACATAATTTTGACATCTATAGAGGATTACACTGTTAGACTTTGTCGCAAATTTACAGTTATCTGCTGCAAATTAAAATACTTCATACATTCTTTACAGTTCACTACTAAAGTGTACACTGCACTGTGGATCATTTTAAAACTTTAACAGTAAGTTCTGCATATTAGGAATTTGTGGTATTCTACTGTAATCAAAGTAATCAAGTACTGCTACTGTAGTTGAAGACAAAAATGGGACAGTTAATGGAATAAATTCACTTGTTTGGAATTTATTAAATTGAGTAGTAAATACTAAAAACTAAAGGTTTTGTACTTCTAGTGTAAAATATACTGTAAAAAATTGTCATACTGTAAAATTAAAATGTGGTAAAGGGTTTTTTTTCTATAAAAGGAAGTTGTGGTAAGGCTATGTTACTGTAAAATAAAATTGTGGTAGGGCTCTGCTACATTTACAGGTAAGTTACTGTAAAGTGGCAGTTGCTGTAAATTTCTGGCAACAGTGCTTTCAGTAAGTTACTGCAAAAATACAATAAAATGGCTAACAGTGTAGTGGACTGTGAATAGTTACTTACTGCCAGTAGATTGTTTGTTGGCCACCACCAAAGTCTCTGTTTGTAACTGGTGTTAAGATGCATTTTTGTAGATCCAATCATAAGTGGGCTATGGTAAACGGGTGAAACGTCCACAAAGCTTTGAGCTTATCCACTAACTTCTGGAGGTAGTTGTAAATGCATGTGGTTGAATTGCTTTCAAAGTGTAAGTGCTCATATGGTTGAATGCGTTCAAACACATCATCTGCTCTCTGTCTTCTTAAAGTTGCCATAGAATGAAAATCTGGATATACATACCTAAGCATGGCTGAATAATAAGAGCTCAGTACATGAAAAGGGCATACTGTAAGCCTTAAACACCATGGTTTCCTTATTTTCATGTAATTTCCAGAGTGTGAAATCTGGTGAAAAACAGTTAAATCAGAACAAAACACAGACTGTTACTTTGCACAGAGCATCCTTAATATGCACACCCTAGGTGTTTGATTGGCCAGAACATTTCCTAGTGAGATTACAACAATGATGTTTATCTAAGCTTGCATTATACTTGCTATGAATCTGAGACTGTTATTTTGAAAATGGACAGAGTAAAGGAACAGTGAGTTTGTTATTATAGAGTGAGAAGATATTCTTATTGTTTAATTTTCACTGTTGTTGGGATGACATCTTACTAAAATGGAGATCTGTGTGGAAGGCTTATTTTCAGTCTAGTGCTGTTTGTGAGCAGCTGCTCTAGTAGTTGTTGTTTTTCTAAGAGATGATGCAGATGTTTGCCTGCAGTGATTTTAAAAGGCCAAATCCCTCAATAAAATGTCACAGGTCAAGATGTAACTCAGTGATGAGAGGAAAATGTATACAAGCACAAAAACAGACGTGTAACTTTTGTCATATCCTCTCTCTCCTTTCAGCTTGTAGTCCGAGTGCATCTATCAGATGAAAGCTCTAAGACTATGATGGTGGATGAAAGACAGACAGTGCGTCAGGTGCTGGACAGCCTGCTGGACAAATCTCACTGTGGATACAGTCTGGACTGGTCTCTGGTAGAGATCATCAGTGAACTCCAGATGGGTAAGATCCAGAAAACAGACATTGTACCCTTTTTATGGTCATAAATTTTAACTAACTTTTTTTTATTTTTTATTACATCTTTAAAAGTAGCTTTCTCACAGCACTGCACAGAAAAACAGCAATAGATCAACTAAAGCATTCACAACACACAGACAAATGTAAAAGACACTAAAATTCTTCATCTTGGAGAATATCCAATCTAGAGCATATTTAAATCACTAGTGCTAGTGCAACTGGTGCGAGCCAAGAATCATGATTTTTGTCTTCGAACTATTCAAATATAGATAATTGTTTGACGTGTATTTATTGGTATTATTTTAAGTGTGTTTATTTCATAAATGGTTGCAGAAGTTAGAAAAAAACTTAATAAACAGGCCCAAAAGGAAATTCAAATACTAAAAAGTAAAGGGCCAAGGACAGAACCCTGAAGAACATCTATCTGAATAGGCCCAACAGTACCACAGTTATATGCAACAAACTGGTTGAATTGCTTCCAAATCAGGTATTTTGTTTGTGCTTTGTTAAATATAAAGCAGATGTTTACTTCAGCAAGCAGATTCAATGAGAAAGGTTTTACTGTATAAATTTACTGTCTTGTGTCATTCATATAAAGCCTTGTTGTGTGTTATTGACCAACATGCAACAAACCTGATCCATGTTTCAAGTAGTGACAAAAAAAAAAAAAAAAATGACCAAAAACATGTATAGAGGTATACACTACCATTCAAAATTTGGGGTCAGTGTGTTTCTTTTTTCTTTTTTTGTTTTTTTTTCTTTAAAGATATTAATACTGTTATTTAGCAAGGATGCAATGAGTAAAAAAATGACAGTAAGTACATTTATAATGTTACAAAAGATTTTAACTTTAAAGAATGCTAATGTCTGAAAATGTTCATTAATAAATCCCCCCAAAAAACATGCAGTGGTTTAAAAAAAAAAACAGTACAGAAAGTTGTAAGGGTACTAGTGCTGTTAGTGTCTTTGGTTAAATAAATGAAGTCTTAATAAGTTGACCCCAAGTTTTTACTCACTAGTGTATATTCACATTTTCCATTTAGAATTAGTATTACTGATTATTTAAATAGCACCACCCTGTTTTGTTGTTCTTGATAGTAATTGCTTAAATGTGCTGTATGTAAGTTTTTGACTTTTCTAAAGCATAAAAATACCATAATATATGTGCAGATATTTAAGAAACATCCCAAGTGAACATATTGTTTAACTGAAAAACAATGCTGAAGTCAGATATTCTGCTTTGAAATTTATTTATTTATTTTTTTTTGTGCCAGAACGCTGTCTTTGTTTAGGTAAAGTTAACCTGCATAATACAAGTTTAGCCAATTATATTTCAGCACTCCAGGTTGCCTTGTTGAAAAACAGTGCATTTCATTCATTCATTCAGAAAGACTCTGAAAGCATGCGCCCGTGACCAAAATAGACAGTGTCAGTGGACAGTATCAGATGTCAAAATGAGACAAATTCAGTTCCACATGAGGTTATTAATTAGCAAATGACATAAATATTACAAACGTGAGCAGGTTACATTGTAACCGCATGTCCTAACAACACGCTGTGACGAGATACGCAGGGATGAGCAGTTTGGCTGTTTGCACCAGACCAAACATGACAGAAATTTAAATACAGCCTTTCAGAAGCACAGAATATGCACTCACTCACGAAACGGTAAAGTTAATAATCTTTTTAATACATGTTAACCCTATTTAACATCATTAAATGTAGATGCTGAATCACTCATATGTGTTTAGTTCTAAAGTTCAATTTCAAACGGTTCATTGTATTTTCAAGATCTGAGATGAACTTTCTGCTTTCAGTATATGGCAATAAATGTTATGTAAAATGCATTCAAACTCGCATTGTTAGCATTAGCACTGAATAAAGCACACGAGGTTTACATGAGGTGATCTGTCATAGGTTTCTGTTGTTCAGCTGTGAGAAATAGAAGCCGCTTCTAATATATCAATTCGAGGTGTTGGTTAGAACCAAAACTCCTTTTAATATGGAAAATATTCCCTCTGTCGCGTGTCATTGCTTTTATTTAGAACACAGTTTAAATCACTCGCTTCTTTACTAAATCTGGCATCTCGGCGTACATTTATTATGATCCAGGAGTGCAATACCTAGTTAAACCACTGGGTGTCAAACTTACATACTGCACCTTTAAAAATGTAAAATATCATTGTAAGAACTTGGGCTAACATGACAGTTAGCCACCATTCTGGCTTTTAGGTTCTATGAAGGTACTGTAGCTCAGCTCAGCTGCTCAATAATGCCATTGCAACAAAGAGTGATTAAAGTCGAGCTACCTTCATGTTACCTAAAACCTAAGACTGGTGCAAACTAAACTGAAATTTAACTGGTTAGCCAGCTAATCCAGCTTTATTGTACAAGCCCCTGGTTATAAACACCTTGTAAACATAACTGTTTTGCAAGAAACTGATAGAAGCTTGTACATCTGTGAAGAAGTGAAGTAGGTTGTGTGCATGCTGTGGTACATTGTGGCACTTCAGTACAAAAATAATAGCCTATTCCTCACTCGCTAGTCTGTGGGACCAATAGTCTGTAGTCTGGACCAATAATGACAAATGAAAAAAGGGATTAAAGTCATGTGGGCTGGTGTGCCCCAGATCACGATCAACGACAGCTGGATGATAATGCACATCTTTTTTTCATTTTCCGCTGGTTTCAAAAACATCACATCAGTCCTATTTGATTGATTTGATCTCTGCAGATTAGCAACGAGAATAGATTAGCAAAGTCAATGTTGGAAATCGCAATGGGATTAGCCTATACAATCATGTGCGGTCTGAGGGAGCCCTAGATTAGGTAAATATTACTTTAACCAATTCCACAAATTTTGTAATAGTAAGACTATATGTTGTTCTGACTTTCGGGACAGTTGTGGAGGTCTTAAAGGCATTTAGGTTTTAACTGATCCCACCACTACTGTAATCAGTCAATACCTCAACATGCAGCATGTAAGTTATCATGCCTTCCTTTTCTGATATAATATTAAATATTATTAAAGCAGTGGTCATTTGAAACAAAAGATCTTCATGACTTATCAAAGATTTTGGATCAATATGATTTTATACTTTGCTGTGTGCCCAGTAAGTATGAATTTATTTGATTAAAATATAGTAAATGAAAACATTTTATATTATAATGTATGATTACAGTTAAAATTTATTGTAAAACAATTCCAAATAATTGCAGAGCTAATATTACTCAGCACTGTTGACTTCTGCGTATCAGGATCTTTCAAAAATCATTATATCATTAATATAAAAAGATAAAGCGAAGTTGTGTATGGACAAATATGATGATCTGTACTTGGAATTTGTGCTCTGTATGTATCCCATCCAAATACACAAAACACACACCTAAAGCACCCACTTGTGTGTGTGTGTGTGTGTGTGTGTGTGTGTGTGTGTGTGTGTGTGTGTGTGTATGTGTGTATATATATATATATATATATATATATA
>CAIGQZ010032266.1:11875614-11929107 GCA_903798205.1 Danio tinwini | reverse complement strand
ATGTCTTTATCGACTTTTCTTTGTGCAGTCATGTTATATCAAGAAGGGGTCATCCTAAACTGTTACCACAAAGTTTGGAACATGAAATTGTCCAAAATGATTTGGTTTGCTGAATCATTAAGGGTTTCTTTCACTTTAACTAAGGGACTGGATGGATGGATGGATGGATGGATGGATGGATGGATGGATGGATGGATGGATGGATGGATATACCGATGGATATGCCGATGTATGTAGATGTGATTGAAAGGTTAGATATAGATTTGCATTTAGTTTACCTTGTTCTGTGTTTTCAGCTAATTTAAGTTTGTCTGGTGCTCGCAGTTTGATACAGTTTCAAGTCCCTAAATGTGTTCAGGGTACTTTTTTCTTCCCGAATTAGCCCAGAGAACTCTAAAATAATTAAAGAGCACAGCACACTGACAACAGGGCTTACAGTAGTTTGGATAAATGTCTCTTCCTTGCTGACATTAACTTTTTTGTTTGCTGGTTTACTGCACCATTTAGACCTGGGCTTCTAAATCTGTAGTTCTTAAAATCACATTCATTTACATTAAAATGTGGTTTCAAGAATTAAATAAAGGTTCTTTGCAGCTGTCATAGATGACAAGTCACATTTTTGAAATGTACGGTTTCTTATCAACTTGAGTCCAAATTCATCTCGTTTTTATTTTTTCCAGAGAGAATCTTTGAGGATCATGAGAATCTGGTGGAGAACTTGCTGAACTGGACGAGGGACAGCACCAACAGACTAATGTTCATTGAACGAATTGAGAAATATGCGCTCTTTAAGAATCCTCAGGTAATGATAAGTCTGTCACAAGGGAGCAGGGTTCTTATTTACAAATATGGCATATGCATAAAATGGGTGAAAATGTGCACATGCCACTTCCTACACGAAAGTTGTGATCAATGAAAAAAAAATTGATAAAAGTATGTGTGCAGCTATAAGTAAACATATTTAACTTATATATTGACTTAATTGAACAACTTTTGAATCATCATATAAATTAATTGTTCATTAAATAATACAAATCTATTTTGGTGTACATTTACTTTTAGTAAGATTTCTGCGCAAAGTTTTATAAATGAGACTCCAGGTCTATCTACCTCCAAAATACAGCAAACTCTTCAGTGCCACATGATATTTGAGAAATCATTCTAATATAATGATTTGGTCCTCTGGAAACATTTCTCAATATTCTGAATGTAAAAAAAAATTGGTTGCTTAATATTTCTTTGTGTAAACCGTGAAAACATTATTCAAGATTTTTTTTTATGAATAGAAACTTCAAAGAGAGCTTTTATTTTTTGTAATTTATTTGAAAGAAAAACTTTGTAACATTACAAACGTATTTAATTACCATTACTGTCATTACCAATGCAACTGTGCAGTATAAAACCATTGTATTTGTTTAACAAATAGCAAAAATCATACTCTAAACTCTGGAAGAGGTAAACAAGATGTGTGGTCAATCCATATTTAATTGAAATTATACAGAAGAAAATAATACTTTGATTTGCACAATAACAACCTTTTTATCTTTGATTGTGAATAATAATGTGCAGTGAATTTCAGAGGGACAGAAATGTACAGTGGGTTAGTTGAGTATTGATGTTGTGTTAGTGCACTGCTCTATGGATCAGCCGTTTTATTGGTGCATGTGGTTGATATAGGTCAATGTCATGTAAATGCTGAGCTCTAATGAATAATTGATCTCAACAGAGGCTGGTTAAAGTGTTCACTGCCCAGATTGAGTCTATAACTGCTTTTCTGACCTTTAAACAAACCTCCATGCCTAAAAGTGAGCTTGACCGCTTTATTTTATTATGTTGCATTTTTATCAGGACTGTTAGTCATGTACAGTTTTTAGCTAATTAATTGGTAAACAGTGTAACAGTGTAGCTATTAATGTAATTGATCACACATTGACTGAGCAATTACTCCACATTAAAATTAAAGTCATTAATTTGTTAAATGCAAAAAGCATTAAGTTAACATTTACAAAATGTAATTTTAGAAAGAAATATTTTTTATTACACATATTAAACATTACACACAATATTTAGTTTACAGTGACTGATTTATTTTTTTTTGTTCAGAAATAGTATCTAGATTTGTTTTTAAGTTCAGACCATTTTTGGCATCTCCTAAGCAGCTTAGTCACCAATATTTGTCAAGATTTGGTTTAATGTTTTGCAAAATAAAGAAATTCATACAGGTCTGAAACGACACATGGGTGAGATTTAAATAGGGACAATTTTTTTATTGATTAAACTGTCCATTTTGTTTTTAAAAATTATTATTCGTATAAAAACTAAGAAATTCAAACAGCTATTAGTTGGTGTTAAATGTTTTGTTTTGTTTTGTTTTCTTGGTAAAATCTTTACTTGTCACGTGTAACAAATGTGCCAGACTACACGTTCTTTCACGATCAATCATCCTGTGACGTCTACGATGAGCGTTATTTCCCAAAGCAGTCACAAGTGTTGCTATAACAATATTTCTTATCTCAATTTCAATTTTAATCTCATTTCAATCTCAATAAACACTGATGCTTGCAGACAACTAATAACTACATTATTTAAGGGCATTCGTTTTGACATGGATAGGATCAAACTTATAATTCCTTTTTAATATTATAAAATTTTCATTGAAATCAAAATGTATATTTTCCTGCCATAGGTTTCTTATTAAACACTTCGCCTGAACTTGCCATGAGAGAGAGACGAGAAAATGAAAGCACAGCAGCAGCAGCGAGGAAAAATCTGATGCTCAAGACATAATCTTTAAAATAATGACATATAAAAAAATTTGGAAATATATAACTGAGATTTGTGATACAGTCACAGTGAAGTATTCATTAAATCTTTATTTTCCTCAGAGCGAAACAAATCATCCACCTGTATAGTTGAGTTGTGGAGGGGCACAAACAAAACTATAATTCCTATATTTTTCTGGGAAGAAATATATATTTTTAAACTAATTTTGTTTGGTATAATTTGTATCTTTATTTTTATGCATCTTTTGTTGGTCATTTATATATAAACAAGAATAACTAATTACATTTTAAGGTGATGCGCTTTAAAACAAGTCCGCTATATGCTCCAAAACACAAATTGCTTTGAGATTATGTTGGTTTGTTAAAGAAAATAATGATCTAGCCTAAATAAAACTAAAGTAAAATATTCTGTTTCAGAGAAGCCTACAGTTTATTAAACAGTTTTCACTATTAATGACAAATTTGAATAATCAGGAAAGGCTTTTGCAATGTATTTGCAGCACTGAACATGTTCCCAGATTACCTCGGAAGAACAAACTCTGTTGGAAGATGAGAGAACTCAGAAACTCTTTGTAAGAATGAAAATGTCTGCATATTTGTGCCAGTCTGTCAGATAAAACTGCTTAAAACACCTTAATATTTTAGAAAAGGTAGTTAAAGTTTGCATTACCAATGATTGATCTTATGCACCCGTGACCCACCCATAAGTAAATATGCAGCCTATTTTATGATTACCTGACCAGTGCATTAATAGCAGCGCCTGTCGAGAAATGATGTGCTCCTATTGCACAGTGTCACCCACGTGACGGAATCCGTTGTGAAGAACGAGAAAAAAATTATACATACTAGACTTTCTGCGATGGAGTCATGAGGTGTTGCAGGCATGGTATCAATTGACGTAAACTATGCCACATTACACGAGAAGAAAAGATTGAATCTTGTGTCACAACGCCCATCTGTCGTTTACGAATCCCCATGACACCCTATGTGGAAATCATGCCGAAATCATGACAAATTTGTGTGATCTGACTGGGGTTTAACATGCAAGTCATTTATTCATTTGATTCGTTCAGGCTACTGATTCATTCAGTAATAAAGTGAACATATTCATCAGGCAGTGATTTGTTCTCCTGCATAATGTTCTGCACCAATCAATTGTATAAAATGTTAGATGATCTAAAGAGGTGCATTAATTATGTTTAACATTTTAAAATATTTTTCCCTAATTACTAAATCATTAAATTAACATGTTAAATTCACAGCCTTGATTATTACTTTTTTTTAATAGCACAATGAAAGATCTAAAGATGTGTTTTGGTTAGTGCACTAAGTAGTATACTTAAGTAAAGATCATCATCTGTTTCTTCAGAACTATTTGCTAGGGCGTAAGGAGACGTGTGAGATGGCGGACAGGAATAAAGAGGCTCTGCTGGAGGTGAGACAGACTGTTTACACATATTCTCTCTTGTACTTTGAACAGCATGACTTATTTAGGTCATGTTGCGCTCACTCGACCCGCTGTTAAAGGTGTGTGTGTGTGTGTGTTTTTGAACAGGAGTGTTTTGGTGGAAGCTCTATCAGCGTGCCTGAGATAGAAGGGGTGCTCTGGCTCAAAGATGACGGCAAGAAATCCTGGAAAAAACGCTACTTCCTGTTACGAGCCTCTGGGATTTATTACGTGCCAAAGGGTAAAGCCAAGGTTAGTTATGAGAGCGTTTATTTCTGAAGTCCTGTGATTTATCTCATGTTTTTCTGCTCGTTTTTTTTTTTTTTTTTTGCTCATAAATTAGTTTTGTTTTTTTGCTTCACACCCTTGCTAACTGATGCAAACACTACTACACTATATCGGTTTCTATAGTCTTCTATATTCTTTATGTAATCCTACTATATAGGATTACATAAATCACATATAAAATGACAAAGTACTATTACTATTAATTTAACAATAATGTTTGTATGTATAGAAACAATATATTCCAATTTATTGCAAAATATACATGAGATATGGAAAGGTAAGACCACTTGAAAAATCTGTTTCTCTGACTTTATTAGGAACAGGTTTGAGTAAAATGCAGAGGTGGGTAGGAACGAATTACATTTACTTCGTTACATTTACTTGCGCATTTGAACATTTACGCATTGGAGAGGTTGTGTGTCGCGAGAGGTTGCTAAAGAGACGCGTCTTCCGCTTTCGGTTCAAGTGTGTGCGGTTATGTTGGAATGATGGCTGAAGTCAAGAAAGACGTGCAAGTTTATACTGCGGTCACGCCATGGCCATCTGCGGTTCCGAGAGGACGGTCATGCTGCCTGTGCAGTGAGTTTATTGGACCAGGTTACTCGCTGCTTTCAGTCTATGTTTTCACTTCAAGATGTCAACACGAATAGTTTGATAATGTGATGCATGCTGTATCCTACACCAAACTGACATTGCAACATATACATCAATTTCAGCTCCAACCTGAAAAACACTCAGTGGTAAGTGTCAAAATGATCCCAATTTGAACCTCATTAATGGTAACTATGGGGTAACTAAAGAAACTGCTGTGTAATGGAATAACTGATTAGCCCTGCACATATTAGTCATTCACACTGTTAACCATTAAAAATATACAATTTAAACATCATTTGGTAACAATAATGTTACATATGTATGAAGTCAGAATTACTGCCCCCCTGTATATTTTTCCCAAATTTCTGTTTAACAGAAAGAAGATTTTATCAACACAACATTTATCTTTGCCATGATGACAGTAGCCTACATAATATTTTACTTGATATTTTTCAAGATACTAGTATTCAGCTTAAAGTGACATTTAAAGGCTAAACCACATTAATTCAGCCAGTTAGGGTAATTAGGCAAAATCATTAACAATGGTATTTTGTATTTTAAAGGGGCTAATAATATTGACCTTAAAATGTTTTAAAAAACATTACAAACTGCTTTTATTATATATATATATATATATATATATATATATATATATAATGTTGTATATATAAATGAAAAGTAACTAGTTACTAGTAACTATTTACTCGAGTAATTTTTTCATCAGATACTTTTTACTTTTACTCGTGTAACTTTTAAGATTGTTACTTTTACTTGAGTAAAATGTTTTGCAAGTACTTGTACTTTTACTTGAGTATAGATTTTGGATACTCTACCCAATGTTTGTTTTATTGTAATTATCTTCCATGTTTAAAATAGAAATATGATTATTTGTCAGAATAACAGATTTTTTTTAGTTCTTTTTGAAAATCAAGGGTTAACTCACCAAATACTGATTTGTTAAGTCTTCTGAAGTTGAAAGCTCTGATTGGAGTTTTTTTCTGTAAAACATTGTGAATAATGTCATTTTTACACATTCCACTTTCAAACAAAAAGGCTTTGTTTCACAGACAGAGCTTAAACTAAGCCCAGATTAGGCTATAGTTCAGTTAGGACATTTAAAGGGATAGTTCACCCAAAAATTAAAGTTGACTCATTTACTCACGCTCAAGTGGTTCCATACCTTTATCAGTTTCTTTTTTTCTTGTTGTTGAACACAAAATAAGATATTTTGAAAAATGTAGTAACCTGTAACCATTGACTTCCATTGTAGAAAACCAAATACAGAATCGAAAAAGAAAAAGTGAAGTGTGAGTAAATGATGACAGTTTATAATTTTGGGCAAACTATCTCTTTAAGTATTTATATAAACGTGCCTTAGTGAAAAACATTACTGTAATTAACTTGAGATACAATTAAAACCAAAGGATTAGCTATAAAAATAAGTTGAATCAAAGCACATAGTTGATGTCAACAAAAGCGTGTATGATCTCGCACAACTTCGGAACTGCACACGTCTGTCTTTAAAGGTTTATCGGGTATCATTAATATATAACATTAATAATGTTTCTGGAACCCACCTGTTGTGCTCTTCGCCACTTTGCTGTGCTCCACGGTCGTTTTCTATTTATTATGAAGATCTGATCATCCATTTGCAAATAAGTAGTGCTAATTAGGCATAAGATGATAACCAGTTTCAAGGTTTACCATGGTTTGGAAAAGCTGTGGTTTTAAAACTGCAAAAATGTTCTGTTAAACCGTTTCTGTGGTATATTTTTAGTTTTTTTACGTGTTGTCAAATACTATTTAGCCCACCATTCATCAAACATTTGAGAAACAAATCACTTATGCACCTTCCAAGCATGCTATGGGCATGAACAGTGCAATGGCAATCCAAAGAAAGATATCCAAAGATACCTTTTAAAGTTGTAAAGAAATCTGTTTTTGAAACTAATGAACATAGCAAGAGTAATTTATTTTGATTATTTAGCCTGACATGTTTATTGATCTAAAATATTTAAAATGTTTCTTAAAATGTTTAATAGTGAAAAAGGTTTTTTTTTTTTTTTTTTTTTTTTTTTTTTTTTTTTTTTTACCAGACACTTAAAAGGGTGGTTCAGATTGTATTTTTAAGGCTTGATTGTGTTTATAAGATGCAAAGCAATGTGTGTTCATACTTCACTTGTAGAAAATCACACTATTTTTCATATAACTATCTTATTTTGATTATAAACAGCTACTCTGTTAACACGAAAACAACTGTCATATTTCCTAGTGCTTCCTCAAGAGACTCTGATTGGTCAGCTAGCATAATGTGCTTTGATTTGTGGATCGGCCCCACGTCACCAGTAAAGCGTCACACCTCCACAGGCACGGGCTTTGATTCTGCTGTGTAAATAGTGTCAGTCAGAGTAGCTGTTAGCAGTATCTGTTTGAGTCTTAATCAGACAGAGAATGAAAAGTTAAACCTCATGCCTGCTCTCTAAAATAAAATCTGACAAGTGTCTGTATCGAGTGAAAATAGGGAGCGGCTTCTTTAAGAGACATCGCCATTTTATGTATGTGTGTGTGTTTGTGAACTGTCTGTAGTCGCATGTAATATAAGAACCGCATGTGTGCGGAACCGTTGTTTATTTTAATTTTAAATTAATGCTCAAACTAAGTTGTAATATACAGTGACGCTGTTAACAGAAGAATGAGCAAGATTTGGAATGCGACCTGTGTGAGCTTTGATATTTTTCTGCTGCAACACTATCCTGTATTTTTTTTTAACTCAACGTGTTACATGACGTCTTTCACATATATTCGGATTAAGCATGAAACGTTTGTGAGTTCATTATCTGAGATGTAGAACGTGGATAAAGTGTCTGTATAGAGAGACACTGCAAGCATTGGTGAAGAGTGTGTGTGTTTACAGTGGTTTGACTGATAAATATGAATTGTAGCTAAATTGTTAGTGGTGCCAGACAGCATTTCCCATTTATTCACGTCCTTGCTACAACATACCTTTAACGCTAGACACTGTGCATGTCATAGATCAATTTTAACTAATGAAAAATACTTACAGGTTGTGGCTCACAATCCACAGCTTCTGCTTGTTGGAGCTGCTCCTTTGAGGAGTTTTTAACCAAATCCAGCACTGAACTGGGAGAGATTCTGGAAGCTGTCCTTTGTCAAATGCTTGCTATATATTTTTATAATTCTCTGGAACATAAATTAAGCTTTCTCTGCTGTAACATTACAGTGCCTTAGCTGTGCATAGTGTGGTAAATGCGTGTAAAAGGAAACCCTTGTGATCTCACTAACCCATATTTATTTTTTTGTAGTCATCAAACTTTGTTCGCTGTATAGGCTTTGCTAAGCTAACTATGTAAAAGCCAATGTCTCCTTTTGCATTGAACTTTGAGCATATTAAATTCATTGGTGCTGTTTATGTTCACACAGCTACTTTACACATTAACTAAAGTTTAAAATATGATATTGTAGTGGATCACCTCTTCAATAAAATGATTTTAGAGCAGTAATTACAATACTGTGAAACCGTGGTATTTTTATTCAAGGTTATCATACCATCAGAATCTTATACCGGCCCATGCCTAATGCTAATACTTGTAGAGTCTGCATTTGAAAGTTCTAAATGGTTTATTTAGAAAGTAAAATACTAATTGTTTTTTTATGTGGAATAAAATCTATACACAGCAAATTTTTGACCACTAATCGAGGATAATATTAATAAACTTCTGTTCCATAATCTTAATTCCACTTGCCATCCGTTAGATCTAACAGTATAAAGAGAGATTCTGGGATTATGTGCACATATGACAGACATGTAGGATTATGTGCACATATGTCTAAGATGTTGGATTATATCTGCATGTGATCATGTTAAGCACACACTTAAGTCTTCACACATTTATGTGCAAATAGAGCGGTCTTTTAAGAGCTCTTTGTTTTGTTATTTACAAAAAATCTTTCAAAATCATATATATGAAAGGAGTGAGTGAGAATATATTTCTGTTCAGTTTGCTATGATAGAAATCTATAGAAATGTAAAAATTAGACACTGAAACTTTGAGAAAGCAAAAATTTGAAATGTTTTATTATTAATTAGATTTTAGTTATTTTAATTTAATTTAAATGGCAACAACTGAAATAAAATAATAGGTTTTTACTTTCTTTATGTAATAATTAATTAATATTTTAGTTATATATATATATATATATATATATATATTTTTATTTATATATCCCTGCAGCTAGATGAAATAATACTAAAATAGAAGTTTACAATCCAAATAAATTAAATAAAAGTGACAAAAGCACAAAGTTTTTGTTTTTTTTTAAGTTTATCAAGTTACAATTGGAAAATATAGAGTTAAAAACTAATAGTACATAAATAATACTTATAATATGTGTTCTTGTGTACAGTATAAGCATATATCCACATGAAGTGCATAGGGACTTGTACAAGGCACAGTGACCAAATATGCTTGCCACCATGGATATTAAAAATGGCTCAAACTGACACACTATATTGGAATATATGCGTAAATGAGATTTAAAAGGGAAAACATTAACACACTCACTGTTGGCCTCATACAGCATCCTAATTCCTGTGCTTTTCAAGAGATAAACATGTCTGTTGACTTAACACATTGATGCTCAGAGATGAGTTAAAGAGGTCAGGTTGAGAGAGCTGTGGGCCAGTGACTCCTCCTTACCCACAGACTGATAAAGAGCAGCTGCTCTACATCCGCAGGTCATCATTCTGGCTTTATAGCTGCTGTCCATCTGTATTACCAGTAACTGCATCCAGTTTCATATTTAACTAATGATTAACACGTATTACCATTAATATAATTAATGGGTTAATAGGACCACATAATCCTATTAACACTGCATCAAACAGAATACATAAAACAACAACAACAAAAGAACAATCAGAAAATCTGTTTAAAAAATTATTTGTTTTTTATTTTCATGCACTAATTCATTATAATTTTCTGCAAATGTTGTGCTCCATCTAGTGGATTAAAGGGTAACCTATAGGTCTGTTGAGGTCATTTACTGTTTCATTTTTGCTTTATTTACAACTTTAGCCCTTGATATTTAAATTTAAAAAGTTGCACTTAAGGGCAAATATTTATTTATTTATTTTACAATTTCTTGGCCAGCATCGGTACTAATGAGAACTACCAGCATTTTTAAGTATTGTAACTTTTGTGGGATTGCCACTATTGTTTTTTTTTTATATTAAAAAAATTTATTATTTTTCGATTTCTAAAGGCTAGCTGATTATTATTTTTATTTTTTTTTATTATTACACTACTGAATAGAGTTATTAGATTTTCAGTACTGAGTGATTAGAAAAATAAATAATTATTTTGATGTTTATTATTATTTGTTCAGTGCTACATAAAAAAAGAGAAATAATAAACTCACCCACACACAAATGCTAATTTCTCAGTATGTACAAACAAACCAAACTCTGATTAAACATACCAATACATATTCATAATTATAATTATCATTCATTTGGCTTGCAGTGCTTTTTGGGTGAAATATCATGATTTCAATAAAACATACCTTTTTGTCAACATTTCTGCTGTATGGAATAACATAATTAAATAATACTAAATAATTACAATAATTGTCCATAAGGATTCACAATGGATAACAATTATCATAGAATGTTACAAACGTTAGAACGTAACAAACAAATGTGTTGTATCTTTAAATATTCCATCTGATAATAGTAATATCAAACAAAACAAGGACGTGAATAGAATCTATTTCTTTAGTATTTTGCAGAAGGTTATTGCATTCACCTTAAGTGCATTCACTACAAAAAAAAATGTCATTTACACATAAAAATTGTCTGAAAATAAAGTATTATGCTTGCTTTCTGGTGTCGTCTGTAGGCCTCCAGAGACCTGGTTTGCTTCCTGCAGCTGGATCATGTTAATGTGTACTTGGGTCAGGACTACCGCAGCAAATACAAAGCCCCGACTGACTACTGCATGGTCCTGAAGGTGAGACACAAACAAAATGTTGTTCTTTGTTGGCTTCTTTGACATGTAGTGTGTCTCAAGGGTCCATTTTGGGTCCTCTTCTCTTTTTTCTTTATATGCTTTCACTGGGTGCCATTTAAAAGAAATTTGAGATCTCTATATAAGAGCTGTGTGACTGTTTTGAGGAGATAAAATGTTGGATGGCTATTCATTTATTAATAACTAAATTTAGATCTTAGGCAACTCTAGGTCCTCATCTGTTTTTCAGGCTACTCATGGTTTGTAGTATTTCTGGAATATCATGGTATTTTAAAAGGTCTATCCTAGACATTACACGTCAGAGAATTTAACTTTTAACAAGTCATGGAACATGAGAGGTTTTTGCTTGTCTTTTATAATGTGACTTTCTGTTTATCAAAATTCAAGTTTAAGTTTAATGTTTCAAGTGTTTTACCTATTCTTATGATTAGGCTTTTTCAGTGTCATTTTCTTTCGTTTCCATGTCTTCTTTCTCACGTGTCTTTCTTTTCCAATGGCAGACACTTAAGTCAAATGTTGTCAAAAAAAAGCTCTCATAGCCTAAGAGCTTATGGAGTTCCACTGGTCCTACAGGTCATCAGAACAGAAAGTGTTACATACAGAAGCTAAAATGTTAGCTAACTAGTTATAATGACACTTTTTTTACAGTACACTCTCAGGAATAAAGGTAGGAGAGCTATCACTGGGGTGGTACCTTTTAAAAAGGTACACATTTGTACTTGAAGGGTCCATATTGGTACCTCAAAAGTATATATTAGTACCTACAAATTTTAAGAGGAACACCTTTGTACTTTTTAGGTACTAATATGTATCCTTGAGGTATTAATATGGACCTTTTAGGTACAAATTTGTACCTTTTAAAAAGGTACCACCCCAGTGACAACTCGCGTATCTTAATTTCTGAGATACCCTATAACTGACAGAATTGAAAATGTAGTTAATTAGGTTGTGAGCTAAACTGCGACTGGTAATCAGTCAACTATTTAAACTCTTATATTTGTGTAAATTATCATTATTTTTGTTGCATCAATGTTATCAGCTGAAAAGATTGACCAGACCTTGAGATTGACCTTGAGTTAAATAAAACCGTTCATTCTACTGTCCAATCTAACTGTTGCATGCTTTAGCACAATATTTTCCTGTTTGTCTGCCAGTGCTCATTATAGGTCATGGAAATTCAGCTTTTTAGTCAGTGAAAGTCAGGGATTTTGACATTTGGCTTAGAGTGGGAACCCTGTTTTTTTTTTTTTTTCATTTAGTGTCTGTCTCTGCCAGATGTGAACAATCGTAAGAACATTTGATTTGTTTCACAATTTTAAGAAACAAATTAGCACATTGCAAAATTGTCATTTAATTGCAATCCATGCTTTTATAACATCATGCCTAGATTACTGTAATTCCCTTAAGTGTGGGCTACCTTCAAAAAAAACAAACGTTTTGCCTGCAAATTGTCCAATATTTTGCAGCGGAATAAAGAAAGAGGTATTACATGTTTTCCTTATTTCAGCATATTTATATTCGCTTTCTGTGTAATTGTGTACAAGGCTTTATCTGGCCCAAAATATTGACCCTCTGATTCCCTTTACATCACAAAGATCACTAGGTCTAGTAATCAGCTGTAAAACTGGGTGATCAAGCTTTTTAACCACAGATTCCAAACATTGGCATAGATTTGCTCCTTCACTGGTGGATTTAAAAGATTTTGTTTGTTCTCACTGACTTTTGATTAAGGTCAGCTTTAAGATTATATCGTGCATGCTTCTTTTATTGTTTATATGTATTATGTTTTCTTGTAAAGCACTTTGGTGTAACTGTTGATTTAAACATGCTATAGAAATAAACTCTAGCTTGACTTAATTACAATTCATTAAAAACCATCACTATTCATTCCTCATCACTTGTCATTCATATTTTGATTATTATTTATGTTATTGATGTATTTATTTTTGGAAAAATTATCTGGCATTCTGTTTAAAACCTGCTCTTAAATTATGTGCTCTTAAAACCTGTTTATTTTGTTTATGACAAAATAGTCGTTCCAATGTAGTAAAAGCAGTAAGTCAAGCTTTTTCTTGTGCATATCTCTTGTGTTTATCATAAGCTACTTGAATAGCTTAATACTGTAGATTTCCATGTGTGAGTCTGTATGGTTAAAGCAGATAGAAACAAGAGGCTTTTGCCAGAGGACATTTAAAGCACTGGGATTTGTGTAAGCCAGATCTCGGTCTGCATTGAAATGTATCATCAGTTTGCACAGACACCCTTAGAAGGAAATCAAAGACACAAAAGTAAGGCAGACCTAAACTGTTTGTGGTCTGTATTTGGCTTAACATAACATTTGCTTCTCTGACCATAGTTTTGTGTAGCCAGATTATAATGGTTGACCATAGTGTACTTTATTCTTGTCAAGAGCTGCCTACTTTGTCAGAAAAAATAAAACAAGAAAGTTAAAATTATTGTCTTGTTTTGAGAAAAAAACGTTTCTCCTTAAAACAAGCAAAATAATCTGCCAGTGGTGTAAGCAAAAAAATGAAAATGGTTTATTTTGCTTAATTTTAATAATCTAAAATTGACGTTAAATCGTCACCTTGAAATTATAAGGTTCTATCTGCATTCTAAAGGATTTTGAGATATTGAGCTTCAATGTTTTTGCATTCCATATAGCAAACAATATGTGTGTAACAGTTCTCTTTCATACATTAACATGAAAAACCCTAAATGTAACAGAAACCCTAACAGAACCGAAACCCTAAATATAAATTAGCAAAGTTCCCTTACATTTGCAAATAGGAGTAGAAAAACCATGGTAAATGCAGATAAAACCTTCTAATTCTAAAAAGTCATTTTCCACTTGGAATTATAAGGTTTTATCTGGCAGATCATACATTGAAGCATTACTTTTCAAGAAATACAATCAAAAAATATATAATTTGGTGTTGTAACAATATGTTGATGGTTGAAAAAGTAAAATTTTTGCTTTAATGTTTTAAAATGAATATTTTTTTATTGTTCAAATTAATCGTACAAGGCTGTGCTAAATATTTTGTCCAGTGCAGATGCTAATTTTATCAAATTAATATGTTAATATTTATAAAATGTTATGCTTTATATGAATTATTGAATTATATTTTTTTTATTATATGCCCCATGAATTAAAGTAAGTACTTGCCCTTCAAGGCTTAATATTTAATTTAAAGACTTTAAAAGAAAATAGACAATGAGCAAATGAGTATATATATATATATATATATATATAAACAAATAAAAAATATTTCACATTTAATATATAAATGATTGAATATTCGTTTCTTTTTCAACAATGTAAAATTTAACATTTCATCTCAATGTCAAAAAATGCTTCTAAATTATCACATTTACACACATCTCAATTTTGTGTGATGCAGCATTATTTAGCCGACTCATCATGTTTTTCTGGTCTTGCCCTCTGTCAATGGAGCAGTCCGGTAAAATGACAAAGAATGCTGATCCTGATTGGTCCTCGTGCGTGCATTAATTCCTATAAAAGGGTGATTAGCTTGGCTCTATAAGGTTCTTTCTGCAAACCAGAGTTCGACTTTGTAGATAAAACCTTTTTGTTTTTTTAAATAAAAATTCTTAAAATGTAAACAACTTTTTAAAAAACATCACATAATGTAAATAAGTTGTCATTTAATTAGAATATGCGAATAACTCAATTTTGACCAAAATTTGAGATATAACCTTATAACTCTAAGGTGACGAAATGAAGAGTTCAGATGCAAAAACCTCTAAATACCATCTGAAATTTTTTTCTAAAATGAGCTTTTTCCACAAGCTTCTGTGTGTATGTTCAGTAAATCCATTTTTATGGCCAAAAGGTTCTTTACATGAAATAACTCTCATCCATTTTTGAAGAAAATTTCAGAAGGCACTTAGAGCTTTTTGCATCTGAACTCTTCAAATATACATTTTTTTTGTATATATTTTTTACATGTTTTTTTTTTTGTATTTGGAATAAAAACTGTTTTTTTACACTCCATTTGGAGATGAGTTTATTTGAAAGGGTTTATACATTAAATAGCAGTCGTAATATGGCATCTGTCTATAAATACCTATTGTTTATACTACAACAATGTTGGCACAGCAACACTAAGTAGCGTATGATAAAGAGAAAGCAAAAAATTTGATGCCAGTTTGGCAAAGTGTGTATTGCATCAAGCTGATATTTTGTAAACAACCTATTTTAACAAGTGCCCTGATGTACCTTGATTATTAAAAATTGCAAATCGGTTAGCTTGACATACTCTTCACTTAACATTGACTTTTTAGCTAGTGCTAGCCAATTTTGTATGTAAAATATAGCAGACATTTTATGAGTGGACTCTGTGCGAGACAAACCTTATAGAAAAGCACATGATAAATGTGATAAATTATATGCTAAAATCATATGGGGAAAGATTTTTTTTTTTAAATGTTATTGCATCTTTTCTGTAAATAAGCTGAGATTACGCAAATTCAATTGAAATATAGTGCAATATGTCCAATAACCCTAATAATATATAACTGTTACTTTATGCATCAATACAGCTAACATCTCTGATTTCCGCACACAGCACCCTCAGATTCAGAAAAAATCACAGTACATCAAGTACCTGTGCTGTGATGATGTCAGAATGCTGCATCAGTGGGTCAACGGAATACGCATTGCCAAGGTATGGGCTTATGATGTGATAACCCTCTTTAAATAATGTGCATTGCTAGTTTCTAAGGGCTAAATATGTGCTAAATGTGTTCAATGCAGTATGGGAAGCAGTTGTATGTGAACTACCAGGAAGCCATGAGACGCACAGAGGCTGCACATGATTGGTCCTCTCTGTCCAGCTCCAGTATTAAGTCTTGTTCCAGTTCCTCCAGTCTACCAGGTGAGTTCAGCAAAGCAGGTCTTGTAAATGCAAATGTACTGTGTGTATTGTTGCCTATGAGACAGGTTAGGGGCTGACCACAGCTATATGACCCTGCAGCCCAAGACTGGTTACTCGCTGAAGCTAAGCCGGGCTGAGCCTGGTCAGTACTTGGATAGAAGACCACATAGGAAAACTAGATTGTAGTTGAAAGTGGTGTTGGTGAGGCCAGCAGGGCTCGACCTGTGGTCTGTGCGAGTCCTAATGCCTCAGTAAAAGTGAAGGGGACACTATACTGTCATTGAGCGCCGATTTTCAGATGAGACTATAAACCAAGGTCCTGACTCTCTGTGGTCATTAAAAATCCCATGGCACTTTTTGTAAAGAGTAGGGGTGTAACCTCTGTGTCCTGGCCAAATTCCCATCATCGACCTTTACCAATCATGACCTCCCGATCATCCCCATTCACCGAATTGGCTCTGTCACTATCTCTCCACTCCAGTAGCTGGTGTGTGGTGAGCACACCTGCGCCATTGTCCTGTGGCTGTCGTCGCATCATTCAAGTGGATGCTGCACACTGGTGGGGGTGGTGACACTCCCCCCCCCCCATGATTGTGAAGTGCTTTGGGTGTATAGCCATACACAAAAAATGCACTATATAAATACACACATTACATTACATCCGATCTCAGATGATCCAACAGAAGAATGTGAACTGAGGTAAGTGATGGTGTGTTTGCGCCAGTACTGCAGTTCCCAGCGGTGAAGATTAGTTCTTAACATTACTGTCACACCAGCCAGTTGCAGTCTAGTTCTCCAATAGCTAAATTTTCCCCTTGGGCCATTGTTGGAATGTAGATGTAAAAATGATGAGATTAAAAGACCTAAAAGGAAGACTAAGAGACTAAATCACTTATAACTAGTTTAGTGTTATGTACTCTTGTTGCTAAAAATGAACACAATACTGGAGTCAAAGGTAACAGGTGAATAAATAGGTAAAAAAAATGTGCTAGTGTTTCATATGATGTGTTCAACCAATTAATGTACACCAGCATCGATGGAAGTACCTATTAGGCTGGGTTAGACCCTACTCTAGCTAATTTAGCCATTAATATAACTTGTGGACTGAACATGCCAAAAAACAGGTATTTCCGCCAATAGTTCCAGGAACTACAAAAATGTTCCTCAAGAGTTAAAGTCTATGTTCATCTCTTTGATTTATTGTGATTCTTCCATTCATACAGAATCTCAGTCTAACCACTCCAGCCAGTCAGACAGTGGTGTGTCAGAGACCACATCCTCTGGTCATGTGCGCTCTCAGAGTGTGGTCAGCTCCATCTTCTCCGAGGCCTGGAAGAGAGGCAATCAAGCAGATGAACCCAAGGTGACCATTGTAGAAATGTACTTGTGTCTTGACTTGATTGTTCATCATGGTGTCACTGTATCTTAATTTATTCTGAAAGATCTGATGTTTGAAATACTATGACACTGAATAAATAGTTCTCAATATGTATAGTGTTTTATATCTATGGACCTATTAGCATTTAGGATGGTCAGGTTTGTATTAGTTGTAATGGTTAATTGGTTTGATCATATGTCCATTTAAATTATAATCCAGTTTGATTAATAAGCTTTGCCTGTGGATTTTGCTAAATCAAGAAAACAGCTACTTCCAGATGACACAGTTAATTACCCCAAACATGAGCACAGTCTGAGTGACAATAAAGACCCGTTGCATGATAGTGGGACATCAAACTCATGTCGCATTGTCCTGTATTTTATTACTTGTTAATTGCTCCCCCTCTCTGTTTGTCTATCCAGGATGAGAATATCGAGTCTGGAAAGCTTTAAAATGGTGGGGCTTGAGGTTAGGAGTGTGGACACCTCACACTTTAGCCCTTTATTTTTAATTTAATCCTCACGTTTACCTCTAAAGCTACTAACTACTGATATAATGTGTGTGGTGGGCAGTTGTTTTTTTCTGTGAATGCTGGGTAAATGGGGATTGAATGGTGTGAGACACCTGTGATAAAAGTTTGTTAACACTTAACAGACAGTGCACTGGTGTTATATTTTGAATAAGCTGTTGCATAATGGTTGGAGTGTTTTGGTTTGATGTGTGTTGTCAGTTGGAGATATTAGAGAAGGTAAGCATGAAAAGAAATCAGGATAACTCCTGTTCTGTGATGCACACACACTGAATTGCTGTTGTTATGATTTCTGATGTTTAGATTGAGGTCTAAATTTCAATGAATATATGTTGTGAGACTAAAAGTGTTTAGAAGAGCATCTAAATTAATATTATCGGTTCTTGGTTACCCCTAGGCTCATTTTACAAGTCACCTAGAGTTAAACAGGGTTAGGACAGAGTTAAACCTAGAGTTTTACCATTTTTAAATTCATTCAACAGATCTCTGAGTATGGTGGGAGCACTTTTAGCTTAGCATAAATCATTGAATCAGATTAGACCAATGTTTCTCAACCACGTTCCAGGAGGACCAGCAGCTCTACACATTTTTAATGCCTCCTTAACCAAACACACCTGATTCAGATCATTAGCTCATTAGCAGAGACTGAAAGACCTGTAATGGGTGTGACGGACAAAAAAGACATCCAAAACATGCAGTGCTGGTGGTCCTCCAGGAACGTGGTTGAGAAACACTGGATTAGATCATTAGCATCACAAAAAAAAAATAAATATATATATATATATATATATATATATATATATATATATATATATAATTTTCCTATTTAAAGCTTCACTCTTTTGTGGTTACATTGCATGATAGCATCACACTTGCTGTGATCATGGTATGGTAGCAAAGTTCCTTGATCATTATGCGAGTATGAATTAGAGTATAGCTATATGAACCTAGAAATTAGCAACTTGTCATTTTCCATTAGTCTTAGTACACAATGTAACTACAGAAGACTCTAGCTTTAAATAAGAAAAAAATTGAGATGCTAATGGTCTAATCTGATCCTAAGCTAAGCTAGAAGTACCCAGCCAGACCCAGAGATCAGCTGAATGGATGCAAAAATAGCAAACTGTTTACCTCTAGAGGAAAATGAGCCTTTTTACAAAAAAGTGGAGTGCTCCTTTAAGAATTTATAACATTTAATTTCCCAGTTTCTATTAATTCTATTCCCATTTTTTGTGCACCAATAAAATGCATTCTTTAAAAAAAAGCTGTCAAATAAATCATTCAAGCTCCTGTTCTAATATAACACACTTTGTCTTGTCCACAGATGAGAATTGATGGCCCACCAGCACAGCCTGCAAGAGCCTCTTACCCTCTGCAACTCCCCCCACTGCCCCAGTCTTTGCAGTCTCGGAGCAGCTACAGCGGAGTGTCTCCAGCATCACCTTCCTCACCCCCATCTCCACCACCACCTCCTCCACTTCCCAACCCCACACACCAATCCACCCCAGTTGTGTTCACTAAATACAGCACCCTTGCAAGGCTGCAAAACATCTCCCAGGCTCCGAATCATTACAAACAAACACCGTTATTAGCAGCACAGCAACAACCTACGCCCCCTGTGCCACCCCCACAGTGTCTCAAACCTGTTATAAATAACACAACAGAAGTTGCCAGCAGCCCTCCTCCAGCCCCACCACCACCACCTCCTCCAGAGATGCCAGTGCCGGGATCAGCCATGGCAGTGTTGAAGCATGCCCCTGTCAGCCCCCAGTACACTCCCCTTCCACCTCCAGAGGAAGACCCATCTTATCTACACAGTAATGGATATTTGCCTCCACCACCACCCCCAGAACAGTTAAAATACCCACCTCCCCTCAGTACCAATGGGCTCCAACAATTCTTAGCTCAGAAGTTTCCTAATATGACCTATGACTTCTCACCTGTCCAGCAAGATGAAGAACCTCCACCGCCTCCTCCAGTGTGTTTCTCTCCACCGCCTCAGCAGTCAGGCCCACCTGCTCCACCTAAGACATTTACTGGTGGGTTTCCACCCCAAACGGCTCCAAAGCCAGGCCATGGCATTTCCCCCATTTCCCCTGTGCCACCTTCTCTTTCTCCAACCCCTTCTTTGATGAAGAAACAGCAGAGCCTCTCCAGTGGGCACAGTCCCAATCAACCGCCACCTACCCTTCCCAAACAATATAGCCTTTCTTCCAAAGCTTCATCTGTATCTGCTCCCATCTCTCCAACCCAGTCACTTGTAAAACAGATTGTAAACCAGTTCCCTGATGCCCTTGATGGATCCAAAGGTCCCATTTCACCCCCTGTGGTAAAAAACAAGCCAAAATGGCAACCAGGAGGGCAGGCACAACCACAGTCCCCTGAATTTCCTCCACCTCCTCCAGAGAGTACCCTTGAATTTCCTCCTCCTCCTGCTCCAAGTCCTCCTCCTGCTCCACAGCCCTCTGGTAAATCTGGATCCCCAATAAAAAAGTCCCCGTCAACATCGTCAAATTCTTCTACTGGTTCAGGAGGAAAGAAGCCCCCTCCGACCCCGCAGCGCAATTCTAGCATGAAGGCCACTTCTTCTGTTGAGTACCAGGAGTCCAAGAAAGTGGAGGATTTGGTCAGCATGTTTGGCCAAACAAGTCAAGCCTCACCCAGCTCCTTCTCGACTCCATCCTCTACAACAGGATCACCTTCCAAGGAATCTTCTCGGGCAGTAACAAAACCAGGCAAGATCAACTTGGCTAATCTGCCTCTGGCTCTACAGGGGAGGCAAAGTCAGTGTCGCCAATCCAGTGCAGACTTTCCATCTCCTCCTCTGGATTGTGACTTTCCCCCTCCACCGCCAGACTCCGAACTCCTGCCTCCACCACCTCTCCCATCAGAACTGCACATTGGGGCTCCCAAAGTGGCTGTGGTGAACCCACAACCCCAACACTCCTCCAGCTCCACATCCTCATGGAAGCAGAGCTCCTTGAAGAAAATGCCCCCTCCTACTATGCACCGCCGCAGCAGTGGCCCACCTGAGCAGCTAGCTCTTTCTCCACCTCCTCAACAGATGCCTCTGTCCTCTTTTAACTCTCAGATCCCACCTACGTCTCCCAAGGCAAATCATTCCATGCAGCCCAACTTCTTGGAAGACCTCAACAGAACTCTCAAAAGAAAGTCCATGACTAGACATGGCTCCCTCACCTCCTCTCGAATCTCAGCCAAGCTGGAGCCTGTAGCCACAATGGACGATATGGCCCTTCCACCCCCTCCTCCAGAGCTGCTGCTGGGCCAGCAGAAAAAGGGTGGATACATGAGTGCCAACATCTCAGGCTATGCAACATTACGGCGGGGTCCCCCACCTGCTCCACCCAAACGGGACCAAAACACTAAACTGACAAGCGAGTGGTAGTTGGACGTGCCGAGTATGAATATGTGACTCTCCTTTTCCACTCTGTTTTCAGTAACTGAAAAATCTGCATTAAAATAATACTCATTTTAACTCCAGATTATAACCACAATATGAAAAAGCCAAACCATCTATAACATAAGCTTCTCTGCGTGTTTGTGCCGCTTTGCTATTAAGTGTAGCAGATATAAAAATAAAAAAAGAGACTGACGTTGTTATTATAGGTACTGCATGGACACTGCTGTGAGGAAGGGGGATAATGTATATGTATTATAAAATATATATGTGGAACTCTGGGGTGGGAGGGAACTTGTACTTTTTTATATGAAATTATTTAATACCTGAAATATATTCTTATTTTAAAGTTTAGTTTTGAAACCCTTGACTGTAAACGTTAAACGTTCATAGAAAATCAGGGTTGCTGAACTGATGCTTGTGTGTGTGTGTGTGTGTGTGTGTGTGTGTGTGTGTGCGTGTGTGTGTGCGTGTGCGTGTGCGTGTGCGTGTGTGTGTGTGCGCGCGCGCATTTTATCTGAGTGATTTGGTTGATCCACTCTCAGAAAAAAAGCAAGGGACTGTTATTTAAGCCACCCTTGCTAATAGTGCAAATCCCAATGTGGGAGTTGCACTTGTGTAGCATACATTCTAAATGAAGTATTCTACCAAATTTTCCAGATTTAATTTAAATGAGAACCTGTCACTAAAAGGTGGAGAAAGAAAAACAGCTACCATTGTTATTGATGAATCTGTTATGTTGTGTCATTGTGGACCCTTACTTTTCATAAAGATGTCCAAATGTTAGACGATGAAAGTGAGCCTGTTACCACATGAGTGCATCTCACATGAGTGTGTGTGTGTAGCTGGCCTGTGTCTGGGATGGGATGTGTTGTCCGTTTATGTTTGTTACATTGCTATCTATCTGTACATACAGCTGCAGTTCCTGACTTTATCAATGTGCGTTAGCTCTGCATGGGTGAAACACACAATAGGAAGTGATGTCGTTCTACTTATTTTGACCTGTCTTTATTCAGTGCTGTATTAAAGTGTCACATATCTGGAACATCTACCTTTCATGTCTCGGCGATGCCAAAATGTACTGACATTAGCATGCATGCTTCCACAGTATGGTTGTCTACGATTGCACACTTTGTAGGGTTTAGGATCATAGCCACAAAATAAAAAGGTGTCATGTCAAGTTTACTTGACGTACAATGCAAAAAATTCACTGTGTGCCTACTGTCATTGTCATCCATCTAGCAAACTTGAATATGTCTGCTGAGAAAATGTGTGCTTTATGGATTTGCATTTCCAAAGGCTAAAGAAAATGTCGAAAGAGATGGAGAGGTACAGAGCTAATGCTGCTTCTTAAAGTCAGGAACCTTTAGTTAAATAAGTGGGGAAGTAAATGTCTGTTACATATAAACTGAACAATATAGTTGTGTAAATCACAAAATGTTGTCCAAGTTCTTGTTATTTTTATGGTTCATTATCATCATACAATTAAAAGAATCTTATGGAAAATCATTTGATCTAGAAAATGTAATGAATAACAATGCATAACCATTATGGACAAAACAACAACAAGTGCATAAACCAAATGTTAAAGAATGTGCCTTGAGAAGAATATTACTCAAGAGATTACGACACACACCACAGCAATCTACTACTAAACACTTAATTTTATAACAATTTAAGCTTGTTAGAACATGATTCTGTTTTTTTTTCTTGGTTAAAAAATGCATCTTGTAAAAGTCTGTTTGTTTTAATTGCATTTGTTTCAAGTCACAGCAGTAATCTGGAACAGTCAAACTCTCCTTGGCATAGAATGACTCCTGGAGAGAAAGAGCGCAATGGAGCAGGTCTTGTCCTCTGGAAAATGAGCTCCTCGCTGCTGGACTCTGAGCTGGACCTCAATGCATCTACATCAGCAATACATCTGATGTCCAGAGGAGCCACAAACATGCTGCCAACACGCACAAGACTGGAGCACAATTCCTTTGACTTCAGATAGGGAATTAAAGGTGAGAGATTTTACTGTGATATAATGGTGAAAGATCAGACTTATACAGCAATCAGAAGGAAAGCATAAAGAAATTTAAGCTGTCTTACCGCAAGGCGTTCCTGTTTGAAAAGGCAACTATCCATATATGCTCTTCTGGCATACTTCAGATAGTCTGTTTCCTTTATTCCGAAATCAAGCAGAATATCATACGTATGGTCACGTACCAGTGTGATCTTCAAGGACAGAATGCAAAAAAAGGTATTTTCCTTTGGTTACATAAATTGGATTACATGCTTTAAACATTATGGTCCGTATCAACTGTTGGATATGATGTTTAACATTTCTAAACATTTTAATGTCATTCAACCTGAATTCATGAATAAAATATCAGGCAAGAAAAATGATAATCCTGAAACAGTCAATTTAAAGATTAAACTAATATTAATGTTTATATGTTGATTGGGTCATTTTTATCACTTTACAAACAAAAGGTAGCCAGTTATTGACAACTGATAATCAAATCTGTAAAGCAGATATCCGTCAATATTTTGAATTTGACAGGTCAACCCAAAGTTTATCAATTTAATAAAAAATTTTTATGTATGCTAAGGTACTGTATGCGCACAGTGACGTGAATATCGTCATCAGAACATGCACAGCATCATTTTCCTCTTGCAACTTGTTTTTAATAATTAGTTAGTCCAGAAGGTGGCAATAATGGTTCAGGCTATTGTTTCACAGTTTAAGAGGATACCCCGGCTTTAGTTTAAATAAGTAGGATGACATTTTTGTGCTAAAAGTTTAAAGAAATAGTAGACACTGGACGAGGGTAAAGCTTTTTGGTGTAAAAATGTGTCAAGTGCTAGTCTGTTATGTACACTGTATCAAATGGAGTACCACAGATTTACAAGGTGCATCTCTGTTCATGTACTCATGCAGGTTTTTTGTCTTAAAGACACATTGTGCACTGAAATGTGAAATACTGACTAGGCTGTTAAAAAGTAGTCTGCATGCCATAGTATGAACATGAGCAGTATGAATGGAATTCATACATACTACATCCACTGTTATCACATGACCTACCTACCTGCCTTATATGTATGTATTATTATTATTATTATTATTATTAATTCAGATGTACTACTCTGCTTACATACTGTTTTTAACACACTATATCTCTTTGATGCATGAACTGTGAAAGCCTAAGATTTAATACCCCAAGAGAAGTGCTTGTATTAGAGCATTTTTCAGTTTTTATATTGTTTTTAAGTTACAGAAATGTCTAATCCAGTGTGAACAAATAAAACATGACGAATTATTTTTTTAAATAACATCATTGTATTATAGTAAATCCATGATCAATTATTTAAATGAATATATTGAAAAACATACATCAACCCATATGATAAAATACTGTAGTAATTTAGTAAATGATATAGTGTTTGTGAATACTAGCCCATATGTTAAATAACTAATGTTGTGGAAATTCTGTAGTTGCCATTAAAAAAAAATGTCACACAATACTGTAGTCTTCAACAAATACAATAGGCTACACCACAATTTACTGTGGTAGAAAAGTGTTGTAAGTAAATTGTAAATGGTACACTTCTATCTACAAAATAAAAAAACTATTGTAGTTTTTTTTCTTCTTCTTTGTTTAAGGCGTACCGTGTGCGGTTAAAGGTGGATGTATAGACGGGTCAAAGAGTCTGAGCGTATTTTAGGTCGATTGATTTTAGGCGCACTAAAAAACAAATAAAAATTGATGACTGAGAGTTTAACACAATGCTAGTATATTCTCACCTCTCATTTGTTGTTATCCGTTTTCTTTCGGAATGTTTTACGAGCAGAGACATTTTTTAATTTTTTGAACAGAAAAATGTCAATGATTTAGTTTGACTGTGAGTGATGATGACACGTGATCCTTCCAAGAGCAGACCTGCTGACGGCGTGTTTGGAGCATGGAGCCGTCGAATGTATTGAAGCTTTGCAAGGTGTGTGTTCGTTTTAAACCGTATATGGTTATGAAAGTATATGTACCTGCACAATTATGTGGCTTTAATAAGAAAAAGGCCCACAAAACTGCCGTGGCAGTAGCTTGATATAAGTCAAATAGGCCTAACCTAGGCATGCGTTATGACTATTTTACTCTAAGGCTCTCACTCTGTTACAACAGGACGTAATTCTGTTACATTTTTTATTAACTTTAAATAAATACAGACCACGGATTTGGAAACGCGCGAGTGAGCAAATAATTGTATTATTTTTTAATGTATCATTTGTTTTTCTCATGTTACTCAATGCTTGTTGACTTGTGTTTACATAAACACTAGATGGCGGCATTGACTGTGAAAAGGTACTCGGCCACTGGTTTAGCGGCTGCTTTTATAAGTACAGTGCAACAGAGTGAAGCTGGCAGAAATATTAGTAGATTTCTTACCTGTTGGACTGCTTTGTAAGTTGGCCTGTGTAGACTGAAATGGCTGGACTGCCTGTTGAAGGCATCAACAGAAACCTTTAGAGCCAGATCAGCCAGAGGACTGAAGTTATATCCTAACAGAAGCTGTCCTGTTTAATAAAAATAGATATTATTATAGCTATGCATAGCACTTAATCATTATTACTAATTAATTTATTATCGTTCACATAATCAATTTTACCTCCGCTATTTTAGACTGACATTAATCATCCGTGTAGTTCATAATTTTTCTCTTTTGCTTACCAAACTGACTTTACAAAAAATTAGCCATGGGTTTTACTACATATTGAACCAAAATCTATGATTTTTTTTGCCCACCACAAATATAAATATGATTATACAAATATTGTCTCATAATCATGGTACTTGTAGTGAAGCTGGTTATTCAAATGAGGCCAAAATCTAAACTGCAACATTAAATGTCTTAATGCCACTTTATAATATACAGTGGTCAATGTTTGAATTGGATCTAAATATTTTTATTAAACAAAATAATTTTCTAAATACATATTTAAACGTTTTATTTTTATTATATCTTTGTAAGGTATATATGGTGAATACTATTGTTTTAAAAGGTAATTTATTCAAAGCTGAATTTTCAGCAGTCAGTCTTCAGTAACAAACATTCCTTCGTGGTTCTACCATGCTTATTTTAGGACCAAGTAACATCGGATATTATTATGAAAAAAAGTGTCGTTGTATATTGTGAAAAAACTAATTTAATTAATGGAAAGTTTAAGAAGAGCAGTGTTTATTTTAAACATTTTGTTATGAATGTGTCTTTATACTCCCTCTTTTACATTAAATGCTAAATACAAGTATTAATTTGATTGTCCTTTAAAAACAACAAAAAACATAAACCTTACTGACCCCAGAACATTATATAAACAATTCTATTGTATTTAATTTTCGAAACACTACTGTCAAGACAAGTAGTTTTATCACTTTTTTTATTATGCGGTTGCAGTGTTTAGTTCTTGACTATGCCTATTAAAACCTCTTCTTATGAACTTATTAAAATAGTTCTTACCTGAGACACAGCAGCACTGAAAGAACAACAACAGAATGAAGCCTGGTGTCATCTTTCTTGCTTGCTTGCTTTTTGCTTTGCTTTGTTTTTCTTTTCTTTCCCATTCACTGTTACTGTCCTCACTATATAAGAGTATTCCATGTATGAGTATGAGAGTATGTCTTCTAGAGTTGATGTGCTATAAGCCCTGCCTTGGTCTAAACCACAAATGAAATAATTTTTCATTTATTATTGAGCTCTTGGCAGTACCTGAGGACACTGTGGTTTACAGGATGATGTATTTCACAATGTGTGTAAAATGATCTTCTTTTCAGCATTCTGACTCTTGTTTTTTCTTTCTTCTTTGGCCGTTGAAGGTACACCGTACAACATTTTGTTTGAAATGAACACTATTTAAATAACGAGCATGTACATAAATCCATCTTCCAAACCTTTGCCATAATTTTGATTGAACTGTAGTTAGTTGTTGATGAGTGAGTAATGCTGAATACAGATCATGCAATACGGTAAATAATTGGTTGTAAATACAAATATGGAAAACAAAAGGAGCATCTTGCGATTTAGTTTTGTTCATGTTTAACGTGATTCAAAAATGCTCATTTTATGATACATTTGCCTGAACGATCTGAAAAAATCTGACCACAATATTTTGTTAGTCTTTGATACATGTGCATATTGCGATGAGAATTTTGCCAAATGGCTTGAATAGCTCTATTTGGAAAGAAATCATTCATTTAGATTGATTGGGATAGCTTTGACTTTATTTTATTTAACAGGGACAATGCTCATTAATCAACAGTAAAACTGTAAACAAGCCAGAGTTAGCCACAAGGGTTAATTTTCATCTGTTGCCCCCTGCCAGATTTTAAAAGGCAACTTAAAATCAAATATCACATCATCACACATACAATAACAATAAAGTTACATACGACAAAAGAATAAAACATAATAAGAATTTCTTAAAATGTTAGACAAAAGAATTACACATGATTACAAACTTGTTTTGCTTTTAGCCATTTCTTTAACTTGTATTTAAATGTTAAATAATTTGTAACACCCCTTAAATCAATAGGAAGTGTGTTCCAGAAATGACTGGCTCTAACAGAGAAGACTGACCGTGCAAAAGTTGTACGCCTAAACTGCACAGCATAGTCTCCTCTGGTAACAGATCGTGTTGCTTGACCATTATTATTATTGTGTGTTACAAGCTCACATAATGGGGGTGGAGCATGTCCATTTAAAAACTTAAAAATCATACAAGCATTAGCCACACATTGCATATTATCAAAGCTCAATAAATAATGTTTTTGTATTATATTACAATGATGATACCTAATAGACTTCTGATCAAATACTTTTAAGTGCCTGTTTATAAAGTGATTCAGCTGATTTTAAAACTGCTTTATAGGTGTGTGACCAACTAGTAAGACAATATGTAATATGAGAAAAAATCATAGAGTGATTAAAAAGTTTTGCTGCTTTATTAGTGAAGTAAGGTTGTTTATGCCTGAAGTTGGCTAGATTAACTTTTACAATTTTAGCGACCTTCTTGGCATGCTTTCGGAATGTCAATTGTGAATCTAAAATTAGACCTAAATATTTAAAATCAGAGACAACACTGAGCTTTTCTCCTTTAACAAATACATCAGGATGATGGGTAACTGTCAGTGATTGTGAAAAAAACATACAGACCGTTTTACTTCTATTCAAATTAAGATACGAGTCACACAACCAATCTGAGACATGAACTAATGCCTCGATTAAATAATTAACTGCCAGTTGTTTGTTTTTCACGTGCACATATAGAACTGTGTCATCAGCATACATCTGAATATTAGTAGTAGGACAGGCTTGTGGGAGGTCATTTATATACAGACTAAACAGGATGATTTTGTAAAGCTGTGAATCACATATAAAAACCAATAAACAAATTACAAGCAAGAATAGTTACAATAGAGCAAAGAAAGTCCAGTGCTTTATGGTTTTTCAGAGAGTCAAACAGTATTCAGGTACAGAAATGGAATAGTGAAATATAAATTAACACTGTATAGTTTTCGTTGTATTAATTCAGTAAAATTATTCTTGATTTAAGTTACAAATGTACTTTGTTTTGCTCTAAACTCTCTTAAAATGTCTTTAAAACACATGCTGATGTAAAGTTTTACTCTGTTATGGTTATATTTTGCAATGGCAAATCTCATGTATTCTCAATCGTTGTGATGTTCACCTAAAATCCCAACTCAGCATTGCATATCCTGTGATGTGACTATTGCATACACACACATTGCGATATCGATGCTGAAATGATATATTGTGCAGCATTAGTTTGCAGCAGTGTTGCCAGACGTACAATAGTTATCGTATTTGTATGATAATTTCGACCTCTGTACAATCAATAATGAAAAAAATCTATAATGTACCATAATTTCAGAGTTTTATAAACAGAATTTCATTGTTATCTCAGGGCTTCTATACTTATTGATCCAGCTGCATTTTTTTGTCTACTGTTTGTAAGGAGAACGTGGAGCCGGGCACGTTTTCTATGCCATCTTATGTCACATTATCTCAGCCAATCAATGTGGAGAATGGTTCACTCTCTCACCAGTTACGTTCCTGCTGCGCGCGGCCGTGCTTTAGGTCAGTAGTTTTCAGGTTGAGGTCGATCGTTTAAGCAATAAAGTAAAAAAAATTTGTGCTGAAAAGGAAAGTGAGGACAGGAGTTTGCCCTTGATGTTCTCGTTTCAAATGCGTTATGTGAACGTGTTTTTTTTTTCAAAGTTAATCTCATTAAAACACAGCAAAATTAATTTTGTACCGCAAAATTAATCCCTCAACATCTGGCAACACGCAGGTATCCAATGACAGCGACTCGGAGGTGGACTTTGAACCCTCCCACTAAGGTACGCCTATTTTATTACATTTTTTACGCATTGTGGTAATTTGCACACTGTGTCAAAACGCTATTTGTCTAGAATAGATACTGTGTACTCTCCGTTTGACTCGTGTACGATAAGTTTCCTCAAAATACGATCATTTTGAGGTTCTGGTACGATACTTTGACATTTCCAATCTGGCAACACTGGTTTGCAGTGCATCCAAATGCAAGTGTTTTGATTGTACAAATTTATGGAAACGATTTTTTTTTTTCCCAAAAAGGTCATCCATATTATTCACTTTTTCCATGCAAGCCTTTTTTTAATATGCATTCGGCCTTGGAAAAAGTTAATTTTGATAAATTTCAATTTAACAATTCTGGGGAAAAATGTCTGCTGCATCACATTTACATCAAATATTTCAAAATAATCATTATGAAAATAGAACAAACTAACTTAATGAGCCTCTTTACTCTGTGGAAAGAAATTTACGAGAGCAATTAGAATATGCTGATACAGCTAGTTCTGAAATAGATTAAAAAATGATCAAAGGAGACCCCCCCCCCCCCCCCCATGTAGACAGTCATTGTTTGGCGTAGTCAAAGTCAATACATGAATTATTGAATTACATAAATACTTTAACAGCATTTGTTCATTTTAATACTAGTTCCAACATATGCTTATTTGAAAGTTGTATGTGTAAAAAAGAAATAATTTCAATTTGATTAACGTTAGCAGAGATAAATGCTGTTTAAACATGTCTCATCACTGCGTCACGTTAACTAATGTATTATCTAATGTATGCAAAAATCAGTTTGAATAACCAGTGTACTTAAACACTTGTATGTTATTATTACAATATGAAATGTTTGACAGCATGCTCCAATTTGAAATCATCCCATCTGTACCCATGTTAGCATGATTTTATTGTTACCAGAGAAGCATATCTCCTAAGATATAACCCTTCCTGCTCCTGATCTCAATTAGATATTCAATAAGATATAAAAAGGCTGTCAATTTTGATGAATGATATTTAACGCTTCTTATTCCGACTAAACACCACTGCCCTTTGTCTGTGGAGCTATTGTTTATGTACGGTTTATACATGAACTGTCAGCAACTTTTCCTTTTTTTTCAGTATATATTTGTAATTTTAATGTGTTTTGTGTGTAGTAAATCTAAATATATTGGTTTCATTGAGTTGTATCTTCAGAGCTGAATTCCTCTTGTGTCTCGCAGTCTGTGGGCGTCTGAGTGTGCAAACCTCCAGCAATCTTACGTACATCTCAAACCATCTGGACCCCTGCTCACTGCCAAGTTACGTAAGTCTGAAAAGAACATGGGCGTGTTTCCCAAACACTGAGAGCTCTGCACTCTAACAACACCATCTGAGGAGACCACATTTCACTACCAACTCCCAACAATACACACTCCCAGGAGCGACGTCAAACACAGACAGCTTATCATGAGTACAATGCTAAAACACTAATTGCTGTTTTGGAGAGAAGTTAGGCACAAGTTTTCTAAAAACATCTTTATAAACCAACATTACCTTGTAGTATCACTGGATTCATGATCACAATCTTAAATAGACAAACGCACATTGAATAGAATTTTCCTTATGGTACATGCTGATACAGTAGTATTAGAAATATGAATTTTATAACCTGTTTTAGACCTGTTTTAGATTTTTTATAACCTGTTTTATAACCTAGTTATTTTCTTACCCACTCTGAATCAAAAAAACAAAACAAAAAAAAAATTCCAGTACTACAGACTGCAAGGGAGAGAAGAAGAAAAAGAGGGATAGTTCACCCGAAAATTCGTGGATTACTCTCTTCCTCAAGTGGTTTCAAATCTTTGGGTTTCTTTATTTTGTTGGAAATATTGGTAAGACTTTATTTTGATGGTCCCTATGTCACATTTTGTTGACTAAAAGTTGCATTGCAACTACATGACAATTACTTCTCATTTGAGTATTAGTAGACTGTCTGCTTAATATCTGCTAATACTGCTCCTTCAACAGACATTAAACTGACTGTAAGAAACTTTGCAAGTACATGTCAACTTACACTAACCCCACCAACCTAACAGTCTAAGTATAATCTATTGAGAATTAGTTGGCATGTAGTAGATTAGGCATGTAACTTAAATTTAACAAAATGCGTTAAAGGTAGGGGTGTCAAAATTAATTGTTTTTTCTGTGCACCGAGATGCAGACCTGGACAGTTCGGTATCGGTTCAGAAACAGATCCTAACCGCTTATTGCATACTGATGTCATTTATCTCATATGCAGTATGTTGCGGAATAAAACTGTTGAGGGAGGCGAGCACAAGTAATTAAAACTGCACAATTCACTGCCTGTGTGTTTGCTGGAGTCTTTCACTGACACCAAAGTTACAGCAGAAGCCCCTATTTGACTCCCATAGAGAAAATGAAAGTAAACTTTCACAAAAAGAGTTTTCTCCACCGGGTCTATGATGGGCCCCGTCCGTTTATCAGTGTCACTCATCGGTGAACAACATCAGAGCTTTAGAGCCAATCACAGCTCTTTCTGTTGAGCTCGTGACCAATCATACATTTAACAACTCTCTAAAAAAGCAAGCAGGGTAATATTTACGTTTGTTTATTTGCTATAAATGCTCGTGTTGTTCTGTGCATATCCTTGAGTTTTGTTTGATGCAGAGTGTGAAAAGCTGAGCACCTGCAACTCTTGAACCTGCTTACAGGTTTTTATCTTCTTCAAAATGTCTTCTTTTGTGTTCAACAAGAGAAAGACAAACATAGAGGTCTGGGACAAGTGAAGAATGAGAAAATGATGACAGAATTTTCAGTTTTGGGGTGAACTATTGTTGTTTATAATATCAGTGTTTTAAAATCTGAACCTAAAAATACAAAACTGCTTTTATGACAGCATTCCTGTTTATTTAAAGAAACAGCACTTGCAGAACGCAAAAAGTGTGAACACAGCACACCCTTTGAGTTTTGGCACAGTTTAATCCTCCTACACGTGGAAATACTGATATTTTTATTCAGATATATATATATATATATATACACACAGACAAGAATATTGAGTTAATAGGTATTGTTTACAAAAATCAATATTTATGTTAAAATAGAAATATTTGTCATCTCTCTGTTGTGTTTGCAGGGATGTGCTTTCTGAACAATTCACAATTTGCCAGGTATTACTGAAAGCTAGAGTGAGAGATTCCCACTTTAAAGAACCTCCATCTTAAGGTAAGACTTCAATTTAGTTTCATGATAAAGACCTGCAAAATGGAAAATGTTTTAATATCTTGAGAGGGAAATAAAGATTGTCTTTTTACATAGTAGCTTATACACGTCTCCATAACATTACAGAATGGCACAAAGATATATTTAGCTTAAACATTTAAAGAGCACCCAAACTAATACTGTAGTGTTTGGACTTGCTGTCCATGTCACATGAATGTCATAAACTGGATATGAAAGGGATGAAGAACAAAAGGTGCTATTTAAATACAGGGTTCCCTCAGTTTTTATAATTAATACTTTAAATGATTGCAATTATTAGATGATGATTTGCATTTGTCAGGTAAGACTGCATATGAATTAACAATGTAGAATATAGCACAATGCACAAATGTCTCAGTTTCTTCCAAAACTTAACAAAACAAAAGTTATTTTTCAGCCAGATATAGCTACAGGTTAACTATAGAAACTTCCATGACTTTAACATAATAGTTATTAATAATCACTGAGTCTATGGATGGGATGATTCATATATATATATATATATATATATATATACACATACAGGGAGTGCAGCATTATTAGGCAAATGAGTATATTGACCACATCATCCTCTTTATGCATGTCGTCTTACTCCAAGCTGTATAGGCTCGAAAGCCTACTACCAATTAAGCATATTAGGTGATATGCATCTCTGTAATGAGAAGGGGTGTGGTCTAATGACATCAACACCCTATATCAGGTGTGCATATTTATTAGGCAACTTTCCTTTGGCAAAATGGATCAAAAGAAGGACTTGACAGGCTCCGAAAAGTCAAAAATAGTGAGATATCTTGGGATGCAGCACTGTTAAATTTGCCAAGCTTCTGAAGCGTGATCATCGAACAATCAAGCGTTTCATTCGAAATAGTCAACAGGGTCGCAAGAAGCATGTGGAAAAATTAGGGGGCAAAATAATGAACTGAGAAAAGTCAAGAGTGCAGCTGCCAAGATGCCACTTGCCACCAGCTTTGCCATATTTCAGAGCTGCAACATCACTGGAGTGCCCAAAAACACAAGGTGTGCAATAGTCAGAGACATGGCCAAGGTAAGAAAGGCTGAAAAACGACCACCACTGAACAAGACACACAAGCTGAAACGTCAAGACTGGGCCAAGAAATATCTCAATAGAATAGAATATTTTCTAAGGTTTTATGGACTGATGAAATGAGAGTGAGTCTTGATGGGCCAGATGGATGGGCCCATGGCTGGATCGGTAAAGGGCAGAGAGCTCCAGTCCGACTCAGACGCCAGCAAGGTGGAGGTGGAGTACCTTTTTGGGCAGGTATCATTAAAGATGAGCTTGTGGGGCATTTTCGGGTTGAAGATGGAGTAAAGCTCAACTCCCAGTCCTACTGCCAGTTTCTGGAAGACACCTTCTTCAAGCAGTGGTACAGGAAGAAGTCTGCATCCTTCAAGAAAAACATGATTTTCATGCAGGACAATGCTCCATCACACGCGTCCAAGTACTCCACAGCGTGGCTGGCAAGAAAGGGTCTAAAAGAAGAAAAACTAATGACATGGCCTCCTTGTTCACCTGATCTGAACCCCATAGAGAACCTGTGATCCATCATCAAATGTGAGATTTACAAGGAGGGAAAACAGTACACCTCTCTGAACAGTGTCTGGGAGGCTGTGGTTGCTGCTGCACGCAATGTTGATGGTGAACAGATCAAAACACTGACAGAATCCATGGATGGCAGGCTATTGAGTGTCCTTGCAAAGAAAGGTGGCTATATTGGTCACTGATTTGTTTTTGTTTTGTTTTTGAATGTCAGAAATGTATATTTGTGAATGTTGAGATGTTATATTGGTTTCACTGGTTGAAAATAAATAATTGAAATGGGTATATATTTGTTTTTTGTTAAGTTGCCAAATAATTATGCACAGTAATAGTCACCTGCACACACAGATATCCTCCTAAAATAGCGAAAACCAAAAACAAACTAAAAACTACTTCCAAATACTTCCAAATATATTCAGCTTTGATATTAATGAGTTTTTGGGTTCATTGAGAACATGGTTGTTGTTCAAAACTTAATGCTCAAAAATACAACTTGCCTAATAATTCTGCACTCCCTGCATATTGGCAACCATTATTTTAAGCAGTGTGTAACTTTTAGTTTATTAAACCAGCATGGCAGATGTCCCTTCACAGCTGAAACACTCAAAGATGGACATATTCCAATTTGAAGATTTGTTGGACTCAAATATTGTGAAAAACATTTGAAGACATTTATTTGTTGTTCAGGTCAGGTCTGTTAACTCACATAATCATAGTCTTCCAAATCTTGGTATCACAATCTTCAAATATGCTTGTTCAATAAATAAAATGCAACACACTATCATCGTTTATTCAACCTTATTTCAAACCTTTGAGTTTCTTCTGTTATTATCTTTTTATACAATAATTTGAAAAACAACTGTAAACCTGTAACCATTGACTTAATTAGTTTTTCCTACTATGAAAGTTAATGGTTACAGATTTCCAGCTTTCCTCAAAATGTCTTTCACTCATAAATGTTTGAAACAAGCATGCGTAAACGATGACAATTTCTATTTTTGGGTGAATTATCAATTTAAAACTGTAACATCAGAAAAATAACAATCACTGTAATATCCAGTCAAAAAAAGGAAAAAGCAAGTCCAAACAACATTTTTTAAAAGTATTTTTGGTGTCAGGCCTTTTTAGAGAATTTATTAGTTAAATTATTTTATTTTTCATTTAATAAAAAAATACACACAACCTTTACAAGTTAATGTTTACACTGTATAATGATAAAAGATGCAGCGTTTTCTTTTTGCAGAAATTGAGTAATGCGATTTATTCATTGTTAAACAAACGTAAGACCAGTAAATTCTGTAGAAAAAGATGTTTGTTTGTTAGTTGATGTTTAATTTAACATATTACAGTTATGTTTGCATCAACAAAAAGGGTGATAACTAGGTACCTAAACTAACCTTGTGGGAACCCTGTAAAAAAAATGTGAAAGAATGGAAAAAAAAGAAATGTAAATAAGTTTTGTTTTTATTAAGCATGCAGCCTATGAAGCACTACATACACTTATCAAATATTAACCAGCTAGTGTTACTAGACAATATTTAATTGCAAAACTGTTGAAAGTTCATGAGGTGATTAGATGTGGTGCATGTGTATTGGGGCTGACCGATTCTCATGGGGGAACACATTTATTAAGTGAAACCATAGTGAGACCTTTGTGTAAACACTATCAGTCTTGAGCACTTTGGTCTTAGTCACATCCACTTGCTGTTCTTCAAACTATCTAAAACAGAATCTAGAATAAAGATATAAATCAAACATTTTGAACAATCAAAACACTTTAAGGAGCTGTCTCAACATGTCGATTAAAAACCTTACGCTGTCACAACATGTCATAAATGGCAAGTAACTTCTCTGTATAAACATGTTCCATTCAGTTCAAATTAAGAATTCCCTTTTTCAAACATGACCAGAACGTAAATAGTATCATGAACACACGTTTACCCATCACACCACCACCACACCCCCCAAATAATCTGTCAGCCCCAGCACAGCCCTCCAAATTCTGTCGAGTGAGCAAATGTGGAAAAATAAAGACACATTCCATGGAAAATATACTCACTCCAAATGTAGCTTATGCATATCCAGACTTCAAACTTATTATCCTTCATTTAAAGGTAAAAGTAAACTTGTTATTCATTTAATTTCCCTAAAAGTCGCTTGTGCAAAGTCTGGATGTTCAGCTTCATATTGCTTCCTCTTCGATTTTAGCACCCGTCTCTGAACACGGCCTGTTACTAGCATGGTTTGTTTGCACTCATGCACTTCCCTGCAGTGTAAGAGCTGGTGTGGGACAGAGGACATGCTCACTCTGTGTAGTGCATGATGGACTCCACGTAATTTCCAGGGAAAAGTCCTGTAGTGCCACTCATCACGCCTTCATACCAGCCATCGTCATTTTTTTTAATCACATAGATGATGGCTCCCTCCTGGAAAGACAATTCATCTTCCTTGTCCCGCGCGTAGTCGTAGATTGCCACCACTGAAAGCAAGAAAAATTGAGAGACCATGAAAAACGTTTTTCGTAATTCTACAGTTCAGTAGTAGGAAGATTTAAAATAGAAATTAGATTCTATTCTTGCTATCAACCAATTGTGGCTTTAAGTTCAATTATACGTTAGAATAAACAATGTTTTTTTTTTTTTCATGCAAACTAAAATATTCTGATCTTGAGATCTACAAAGCAATATTGTTTTTGTTTATCAATAGTCTGTTATCGATTGCTCAATTAATAAATAATGGGACACTTATATCCTATTTCAGTTTTTGATTATTTAATGTTCCTGTGTAAAAAGAGACAAATTCACATGCTGTAGTGTAAATTAGCTTCTTCCATTATCACTCAAATAAAAAAATGAGAAATAAGAGAAAACTCTCATTTAAACATTCTGATAAATAATAATAATAAAAAGTATGATTGCATTCCATAATAATGGCACATTTCAAAGCTTTGTGATTTTGATCCTTCTACTGAAAATGCATGAAAAAGGATTTATAAAGTGACTTACTCCTTTAAATGTTTAAAGGTGCAGTATGTAAGTTTGACACCCAGTGGTTGAACTAGGTATTGCACTCCTGGATCAAAATAGACGCAAGCGCGGGTTGCCAGATTGAGTACAGGAGCGAGTGATTTTAAACTGTGTTCTAAATATAAGCAACAACACGTGATAGAGGGAATATTTTCCATATTAAAAGGAGTTTTGGTTCTAACCAACACCTCAAATTGATATATTAGAAACGGCTTCTATTTCTCACAGCTGAACATGTGAAACCTATGACAGATCACCTCAGGTAAGCCTCGTGTGCTTTATTCAGTGGTAAATGCTAACAATGTGAGTTTGAATGGGTTCTAAACCTTACTGTTTCATGAGTGAGTGCATATTCTGTGCTTCTGAATGGCTGTATTTACATTTCTGTCGTGTTTCGTCTGGTGCAAACAGCCAAACTGCTCATCACTGCGTATCTCGTCACAAAGCGTGTTGACACACACGGTTACAATGTAACCTGCTCACCTAATGTTTACGTTCGTAATATTTATATCATTTGCTAATTAATAACCTCATGTGGAACTAAATCTGTCTCATTTCGACATCTGATACTGTCTATTTCGCTCAAGGGCGCATGCTTTCAGAGCCTTTCTAAACAAATAAATGAAATATGCTATTTTCCAACAAGGCAACGCGGGGTGCTGAAATATAATTGGCTAAACTGGCATTGTGCAAGTTAACTTTACATAAACAAAGACAACGTTCCGGCACGGAAAAAACATTTTCAAAGCAGAATATCTGACTTCAGCATTGTTTTTCAGATAAACAATATGTTTACTTGGGATGTTTCTTAAATATCTGCACACATATTATAGTATTTTTATGCTTTAGAAGAGTCAAAAACTTACAGCACCTTTAAGTAACAACAAAAAACATTTAACCAGAATCTTGAAACTTGCCTTTCTCCAGATATGTTTGTGGAGCCCAGGGTGGGTCTTCCTCAGCGTACGGGTCACTGTACTCCACCACAGAAGACTCCTCTTCCTCGTAGTCTTCTGGAGCAGCTGGATTTTGTGTGTCTTCAAACATGGGCTCTTCTGATAGAGGAGGTGGAGGAGGTGCATCTGTAACTGAGAGAAAGCGGAGAAATGAGCAGAAGACCAGGACACCTGCAGACAGGAAGGCCATGCAAACTAATGGATCCATGCAGAAAGCAAATGAGGTAAAATATGGTGATTTTACTGTGAATGAAAACAGTAAATGAAACTTTCACTGGTAACATTCTCAGATAAACATACATATGAAGGCAAATGTTTAGGAAAAGCAAAAGTGTTGTGTATCTATGTGTATATTTTATATGTATTTATTTTTTTACACACACACACACACATGCATGCATGCATGCATGCATGCATGCGCGCGTGCTTGTGCGTGTGTGTAGCTCCTGTTTATCTAACCAACCTTCTGTATCACTACAATCCAACCTGCTCTTTAAGATCTCAAAACTCAGGACTTCTGGTAGTACCCAGATTAGCAAAATCTACTAAAGGAGGTAGAGACTTCTCATTTATGGCTCCTAAAGTCTGGAATAGCCGTCCTGATAATGTCCAAGACTCTGACACACTCTCTCAGTTCAACTAGATTAAAGACCTTTCTATTTAGTAAAGCATAAAGCACTTAATGCATGATACATGAGTATGCTCCACAAAGGTGAGCGGGTTTGACAAACCACCTATAGGACACACTCCTCCTGTCTTAATGCACCCGACATTTTGTTAGAAGCACTCATATGCTTGTTTCTACGTCTGTTAACTACTATTTTCATTTATAGCACTTCATTTTTGCATCTCATTTAAATACACTATGAACAGCAGCTACGCTAATTATTTTCTTAGTTTTTCATTTCCACCAAGGGATATTCATCCTGAGGCCTCGAGAAATTATGCAGCGCCATTGATGTGATCTACGACCTCTGAAGGAATGATGCCAAGGTATCCATAATCCTGGACCAGGTCATGTCCTAAGCTGATGATGCGGTCATGGAGCAGCTGAGAGCAAGAGGCTGATTCCTGAAAGATCACAGTGACAGATGAGTCTTAGCATTGATCCTGTGGGCCAACATGATCACCCGCCTGTGACCTACTCGCAGTTCTCCATGATGGACATCCAGTGTTCTTCAGCCTCTGGCAATTAGACTTCAGCGCTGCACAGGAAATTTGGCCAGAGGCAAGATGATCATGCTCATCTGAGCCTGGTTTCTCTCGAGGGTTTTTTTCCTTCACTTTTGTCAATTGATGAAGTTTTCTTCCTCGCCACTGGCTTGCTTGTTTTGGGACTTGTGGAGCTGCGCATTGATGGATTTGCTCATCAGTGTTTGGACTTTTATCAGTAAAAATTAAACCACACTGAATTGAACTTCAACTCTGAAAACTGGACTGAAGCAGTTGCAATGTACTAGAACTTCTATGATTTGTGTGCATTATTGTGTTTCTATTTGTGCACATTTGTGTATTAGTGTATTTTAGTATATTTGTGTGCTGTATGTTTCTATTTGTGTACGTGTGTGGGTTTTTGTGTACTTGTGTATGTGTGTCTATGTGTGTGTGTTTGTGCAATTGTGTACTTGTATGTGTGAGGGTTTTTGTGTACTTGACACAAATGTTTGTCTAAGTGCGTATTGTTGTATGTTTGTGTTTGTCTACGTGTGTGTGTTTGAGTGTGTACTTGTGTATGCATGTGTTTGTGTAGTTTTTTGTTTTTGGCTGTATGTTTGTGTACGAGGGTTTTGTGTGTGTTTGTGTATGCATGTGTTTGTGTATTTTGTGTACATTTTTGTCTTTGCTTATTTTGTGTATGTTTGGATTTGTGTACTTGTCTGTATGTGTGTGTTGTATTTGTACTTGTGTCTGCATATTTTTGTATGTGTATTTGTGATGTGTGTATTTGTGTGAGGGTTTTTGTGTATGTTATACAAACAGAAACACACAAATACAGAAAAACAAGCGTACTCAAATCCAAACAAACACAAATATACACAAACATACTGCACACAACAACTACACAAACACTAATACATGTACATAAACACATTGTGTATTTGTGTATGTTTAGATTTGTTTACGTGTGTGTGTGTTTGTTTGTTCCAGCAGTGGGCACTGGACAAGCGCGCCTCAGCTAAGAAGAGAAAGCCATGGATGGATCTGGCCTGCCTTTGGCTGCTTGAAGATCATCCGTCAGCCGCCCAGGTAGTCGAAAGGCTGGTGATCGACCGCCTGCTGCAGGCGTTGCCCTACCAGCACCGCAACCCTGCCAGAGCTAATGGAAGGCATTGAGCTGGCGGAAGCATCAACACCCCAGGACTCTAGAGAGAGCGGAGGAACCCCAGAAATGGTGACCTGCGAAGGGCATCCGCGGCCCCTCACCACTGGATGCGAAGTCCAACTGAGGACCGGGTATGCTTTTTCACCCAGTTCACTCCCCAACGCACCGTGAGACAGACAGTGAGAAGGCACCGGATGATATGCGACGGGGCCACCAGCAAGACCCGCCCACCACTGTGAGCAACAGGAAGGGTGAGAGTCGTGTCTCCCCTCCCTCAGACACTCCGCTGCAGGTCACGGCTGGAGGTTCCCTACACTGAGAGCAGTGAGCAGATAGGAATCTCTGGAAGTGCTGGTCGAGGAGGTCCATCAGCCCATGCCTCATCAGCTAGTGGTACTGTGCTCCAGGATCCAGGAGCTGATGACGGCCGTGCACGTAACCCCACACTGACATCGCAGGGTAACAGCCACCCTCCGAGAGCTCCAAAAGTGGTACTACTGGCAAGGACTGGAAACGGAGGTATGTCGACACTGTCAGCAGTGTCCGGATTACCCAGGTACCTCCCCCCCAAAACCACCAGTGCCACCACCCATCATCTGGGTGCCCTTCAGTGGTACTGGTAGGAAAACAGTGAGAGATTTTTTTTTTCTGTCCCACTCTCCCACCCCTGTGTGCTCCCTCTTGTGTCAACAGTTACCAGCAGAGGACCACGTTGACGCTTTAGGGGGGACCTGCCAGTGTGTCTTCAGTGTTACCATGGAAACGTCTCCCTCATCGTAATCACAGCTGATCAGGAACAGCTGCTGTCCATTGGAAGAGGGGTATTTAACACATGCCATAGACAAAGACAGGAGAGCACGACTAGTATGACAGCAGGAACCACGCTGACTTCTCCCTCTTCCACTGGCAACCCTGACTGGCACTTCACCGCACGAGATCACCGGATCGCTTTGGACACAGAATTCACTGCCCTGCATATGCCAGCGCACCTTTTCCTTGCTTCACTCCCTAAAACACACCTACTGGATAACACAATACATTACACACACACGGCATTCCAATAGAGCAGCATTTACAATACACAAACCGATGGAAAATGTTTGTTTTCCTCTGTAATGTTATGCTATGGCAGGAGTGTCAAACTGCTGGAGGACTGCAGACCTGCACAATTTAGTCCCAACCCTGCTCCACACACTTACCTGTATGCTTTAAACAAGGCTGAAGGACTCACTTAGCGTTAACACTAAAGTGTGGAGGAACTGAGTTTGACACTCATGACACTCAAACTTTCAAAAACCTGATTAGATTGCCTTATGTTTTGGAAACCATTCAGTAAAAAAAAAAAAATAATAGGAAAATTGTGAAATGAATTGAAGGGATTAGAGATACATTGTTTTGTCATATTGACTGAACATGCACGTGTGTTTGTCTCTGAATGCTGGAGGCTTTCTCATCAGAGAAGCTCAAAGCCACTTACTGGTTTCCTGAACGCGAACCACAAACCCCGTCAGTGGAAGCTGGGGTGTGATCTGCAGTACGGAGGGGGGAGGGGGGGCCACTGAGGCTAGTCCACAAGACCACAACAAGCACAGAGAAACAAGATGAAACCGGAGTGTGTGAGCAGTTAAGAAAGTGAACATGGAGAAAAACAGAAGACAGTGGCCAGTTAGTTTAGTGTGCAAACACCATCTGACAAATGTGAAGTGGAGAGAGCAGAAAGAATCAAGTTATTACATGTATTTTATTTACCTTATTCTTCACATATGAGCAGCCGCAGCTATTTGAATCTTTTTTGCTTGAGACCTCCGGTCTCATTTATTTTTTACAAGTTAAAAACAGCTCGTCATGCTACTTGATGTTGCAAACTGATCTTTATTATTATTTCACTTTGTCTGTATAGTCATGCAAACACTTTTTGTTTGTAGAGGAAGTGGCTTGACCGTTTTCTGTGGTTTATTATTCCTAGTCATCTCTCCCTGATGTTAGGCTGATGTTCTAAAACAATTGCAAAAACAAGTGCACCTCCGCATTAAAGAATAAGGTCAATACACCAGTTAGAGAGTTTAACCTATTTATACGTCACAGTTCCACTCTAGAGCTGCCTTTTCACTGTATCTGACAATCCACAAGTCACTGACCAGAAGTCATTCAGAGCCAATGGAGTTGGAGGTGATGATTTCAGAGCCAATTAGAGCTTTGAAATACTTGAACATCTGTATTTAGTCATTGCACCTTATTAAATATTGATGTATTCTAAGCAAAACTATAAGTGCAAGGTTAGAATGACCACCATTTTACAGAAAAAATACAAAAATATCAGTTATGAAAGTGCATTATTGTGCCTTCTAGAAATGAGTATTGGGAAGTGATTTATTTTTTAGTAGATATACATTAAACATTACAAGCCTATATTTAAAGAAGGAGAGAACTGAGACAATTAGAAGCAAAATGTTGGACAGAGTGGAAAGGCTGCTGAACTGTTAACTACATGAGAAAAGTGTTACTGCAAGAAAAAAAATGATGTGATAAAGCAAAGTTATGATCATGGTGTCTTAAATACAAATGTTAAAATACAATGCAGGTGACGGTCCATGATGGAATCTGGTAGCAAAATTTTGCCTTCGATGAACAACCCTTTATGGCTGCACAATTAATGATGAGCATTTTGTCAATAATGCCAGTTTTGTGATCAGAAGAAAAAAAATCAAGCAGATATTTTCCAAAGGAGCAGCATTTACTACAGGGTTGTGTGCTGACAAGCTATGCAATAAATCACAGACGATTCAAACAAGCAATTATGAAATCGAAGAGAATCTTTCTGTGATGATGACAGATGTTTGTGAGCTACGGCTGTATGTGGTAAATGCTGCAGCATGTGAAAAATTCCACAATTAATGACGTTTCATCATTCTGTAAGATGATGTGGCTTCTTCCACAGAATAAGACATGCAACATTCATAGTAAATAAAATTCTAATAGCAGTCATTGCATTATTGTGTACTATCAAGATATACAACAAGAACTTAGATAAGCCTTGATTAGTCCCATTGAGATTAACTACTGATCACAGACCAGTGCTACAAACATTTCAAAAATGTTCTCGGTCAATAAAAGCTGTACCTTGGTTCTGGTTGTAATAAGGCCCTCCATTCTGCTGGCTAGGTGGCATGGAAGTCTGACCAGTGAGTGAGGGTGGTCTGCGGTATGGCAGTGAACCCCCGACTGAGGGTGCAGTCTGTCTGGGGACAGGCCTGTTCATGCTGTAGAACTGAGGAGCACCTGCATGAAAGAAAAGGCATACTGATTTATGAGAAACAAACAGTAGCGCCTTTTATTAAAAAAATCAAACATATAGTTCAACATTTACAAAAGCAAGCATGAATGTCATGAAAATGACCATTAAACTGATATTTAGATATAGAACATTTGACAGCAGAATTTAATTAGTTAACCATTTCTGCTTGAAAATTTGTCCTGGAGTTTAAAACTTTTGCACTATCCCAAAATCTGGGTAGTGTTGCACCAGCTGATCATAAGTTCTTTCTTAAACTAGAATGTCAAGTCCACACTACTAGATCAGGGGTGTCCAGACTCAGTCCTGGAGGGCTGGCGTCCTGCAGGTTTCAGCTCCAAGTTGCCTCAACATGATGGATGTTTCTAGAATGCCTAGTAAGAGCTTGATTGGTTAGCCCAGGTGTGTCTGATTGGGGTTGGAACTAAACTTTCCAGGACATCGGCCATCCAGTACTGAGTTTGGACACCCCTGCACTAGATAGTTTGTAACTAAATTTGTTCTCGCTTGGGTTGCACCTTTCTTAAGGCAAACCATAGTTAGTAGGTCGTAAGCTCTCCGTAAAGTCTGGCGTAGTTGCATTGAATAACGTTATTTTCAATAAAAAGCACTTAAATTTGCTTTAAAATTCTGCAACTAATGCATCTGCATCATAACTGTCCTATAAAAATGAAATGATAAATTATATTTTATAGCACATTAAATTAGCTAGAGCTATACAAATTAGTCACTATAACAGATGGCGCACATATCTGCATTGCAGCTTTGAATGCACACAAAATACACAATAAGTTATCAAAACATTAAACTAGATTTTTTTATATATATCCTACACATGAAAGAGTAAAGAGCAGGGAGAAGAACTTAGTCATGAAGAAATTCACATTTTAATTGATGTATACAATTAACACAAAACACTCTTTGAACGAAAATTAAACTCGGAGATTTTGGAGGAAAATAAGGCTGTGAGTGAAGGGAGAATATTCTTCATTATGGTGTAACCACTTAATTAGTGGTGTAACGGATCACAAATCTCATGGTTCGGATCACACTACGGTTTTTGAATTACGGATCGGACCATTTTTCGGATCAGCAAAAAAGAGTGGAGACAAATGTTATTTGCTTTCCATTAATACAAAAATATTACTGCAAAAACCATTGGTTTACCAAACAAACTTAAACCTGTAATTTTAATAAAAATACAAATCAAGAAAAACCCTGCTGAAAAAAAGGAAAATATTCAATACGAAAAATGGTCTTTGCTATTGCTGCTGTTAATGCTAAATATAGAGATCTTACATCTTGTACAACAGATCCTATTTATTTTTTATTATTGATTCAACAATTCGCACATGAAACTTTGTTATACATTATAGATGTATCATTCTTGAAAATCTATTCAGTGACATAATTTTGATGGTTGTTAGTCGCCACCTATTGGTTACACAATGTAATTGCTTTCACCAGCGTCAAACATTCATCAGCGTCAAGCTCCATTAAATGGGGATTTTAATCATAATTGTTTGTAACTAACTAAAAAAGTCAATAAAAATCACTATCAAATGCAGATTTGTGCTTCAAAGAATTAATAAACATATGCAAATCATTATCATTTATATTATTTAGCATTATGTTGCGCGTGTTTGAACTGAGAATAGATCTTTTAATGTTTAATTGTGCAGCTATTCACTGAATGCATTAATGCAGGCTAAACAAGCAGTGACAGAAACACCTTTAATTAATAACCTAAGAAAGCATATAGGTCCCACCACAACTTTTTCCGTCATCATTATATCTGACAGGGAAGCCAAAATCCTTTTAAACGCGTGATTTGAATGACGCAGGAGGCGATCTCTCTGCAATTGTTATAAATGTTGGAGATATTCAAACTTAAAAAAGTTATTACGAGCGTTCTGAACAGTGGGTTGCGATCCATACGAATCACAGATCAACCGTGATCCGTTACACCCCTATTCATTATGATCGCGAGCTCCTCTATGTAACATAAAATCTCTTTTCTACTGTTATACAGGGGGGGGGGGGTTATTATGTTTAAACTAAACTAAGTTCAGTGGTTGTAACTTAGTTAACTTAGTGGTTGTAACCAAATTGTAACTTAGTGTTCGTTTAAATCACAACTAGGCTACATTTTAACTTGTGCGTTTTAACTGCTGGTGCAACCGGCCCCTGAACAATATTTTTCATTTTTTTATGTTTTATTTAGTGACAAAATACATAATTAGCAATGGGCAGACCTGCAATGGGCAGTCATAGGAACTAGTCATTAGGCCTGGTTCCCTGAGAACTAATTTGCATTTTCACTGCCAGCAGGAACTCTGAAACTGGCCAACAAAATACATCAACACTGAGACACTCACTATAGAAATATTACCAAGGGTGATAAAACACAAACACTTAAAATTTATGCAACATCAAATTATTGACACACAATTCACAACCTACAGCTTTGAGTCATCAAGAAAGGAGCAAACATCACAGTGGCTCTTTGTTGATGATTCCGTCAGACCAAACAATGAAAGCATGTGTGAAAGTGACTCATGAGAAAGCAAAATGAGCAGGACAGTTGAGCAGTGGGATGACACAAGCGTGGGAGCTGTGGCTGATGGACTGGAGACAGGCCAGACTCACCTGTTTCAGGGTTGGTGCTGGATGTAGCACTAGCTGCAGCTAAAGTGAGGGGTGGTTGGGAAGGAGGAGAGCCTTTATCTGAGCTCTCGCTGGAGTCAGGATGAGTGGGGGGAGATTCAGAGTTTGAGGTGGGGGTGACTGGGGGCTGTGTGGGGGTTAAACTAGAGGAAGTGACAGAAGGCTGAGTGGAGTTAGTTGGAGCTGAGGGCGTGCTGGCACCAGAAGCTTGAGGGTAAAAAGGGGAGAAAGGGAGGAAACCAAATGAGAAATGCAATCTACTGCATTTCAGTTAAGGGGAACTAATGAAGAGCATCTCAGGCCAAAGTCTTGCTTTAGTCTCAGAGAGCTGCCTACATGATCAAAGAAAGACTTAACATCTACAGTTGAAGTCAGAATTATTAGCTCCCCCTTTAATATTTTTTCTTTTTTAAATATTTCCCAAATTATGTTTAACAGAGCACGGAAATTTTCACAGTATGTCTGATAACATTTCTTCTTCTGGAGAAAGTCTTATTCGTTTTATTTTGGCTAGAATAAAAGCAGTTTTTAATTTTTAAACACCATTTTAAGGACAAAATTATTAGCCCCTTTAAGCAGTTTTTTTCCTCGATAGTCTACAGAACAAACCATCATTATACAATAACTTGCCTAATTACACTAACCTGCCTAGTTAACCTAATAAACAAACTTAAGCCTTTAAATGTCACTTGTATAGAAGTGTCTTGAAAAATATCTAGTAAAATATTATTTACTGTCATCATGGCAAAGATAATATAAATCAGTTATTAGAAATGAGTTATTAAAACTATTATGTTTAGAAATGTGTTGAAAAAAAAATCTTCTCTCCATTGAACAGAAATTGGGGGGGGGAATAAACAGTGGGACTAATAATCCCGGGGGCTAATAATTCTGACTTCAACTGTACATCTTAACAACTATCTGTATGTGTGCAGGACCAACTAACTATACACATGCAAAGCAGCTAATTCTATAGGATCAGTAGAAACTTCCAGGAAAACAACAGAGGCTTGACTCCAGAGATAACAGAGTTAACTCCAAATGCAGATTTGTAGTTTTATGAACAAAAATTTGTCTCATTCAGAAAAAAATCCCCTGTGGCTCGACTTTCACCCATTTAGTACCCTAAAACAAAATTCTAATCCCTAGGGATACATCATACATTTATGTCAGAAAGAGACAAAGAGAATAGGAGGCAAAAAAGTAGATATGCTATGCTGTGGCTTCACTCTTCCTCCAGCTGTAGACACTGCACACCAGACGCAGAAAACAGTTCTCATTTCATTCTCCATTCATGCACTAGCGAAAGGATGCTTTTTTGCTGCTCAAAACAAAGCAGTCAAAACTCAAAATAGCTTTATATTTGTCTCTATCCTATCTGCTTATGCATGAACCACACATGCTCACAGGAAAAGCAAAGTCCACTCAATTAACACCTCTCAACTTTTTTGCTGTCAATAAAATGTGAACCTGAACCACATCTGTTGCACATAGCTGTAGTGGGCATTTCTCTCCTGCTCGCACTGAACGCAGTCAACCAATCACAACAGACTGGGTCATCGGACCAATCTGTGCAGATTAGCCTCGCGCTAAGGAGAGGTCTGGGAACAAATGAATCACTTAACGAATCATATTGGAGTCGTTGGGATAATTAGGTAAAAATAAATGCATGTGTTTTTTGACCTTGCATGCATATCAGACTGTTGTTAGAGACTCCCAAAACCAAAATATGATCTTTTATAATGCATAATAGAGGCTCTTTAAGTTGAGTTAAATTTAAAAAGTCATAATAAATAATTAATAATAATAACTTTCCAGTGGTCAAGGATGCTTTATAAGAGTATAACAAAATACATTTAAAAAATCTGTTTTGGCCAGAACTTGCAGTTTCTGCCCAGAATTTTAATTCCAGTGCATATCATATGTCATATCATCCAGGGATGAAGATAAATAGCAATTTGAAAGCTGTACAAAAATACTATAAAAATAATAATATGATAATTTAAACATTCAAGAAGCATGCAACAATAGCACTTTAAGTACAATGCATGTCTCTTCAGTTAAAGTGCTAGACAAATGAATATATGTACTCTACCAATCTATGCACTATATTATAAATCTATTTGATAGAAGACCTGCTGGAATTTCAACAATCCAGCAGTTGCTCAATGAAATTAAGCTAATAACACCACAGAAGGACTCCATACAGATCTTGTGTTGACACTAGGTTATGAATGCAAGCTATATGTCTTTTTGTTAAGTGTGATGTCTGTGAAGTCAGGGAGGAGATGGAGATGTCACCTGGGAAGGCGCTGGGTGGAGAGGGTGTGGGCACAGCAATGGGAAGACAGACACTGCCACTCCCGCTGTTTTCCCGACTGCTGCTGCGGCTGCTGGGATGACTGCCACCACTGCTCCCACTGCTGAACACATACCACGGATTACACATCTCGTCCACATGTGCCTCATGCTGAAGACTCAGTACTTGCATTAAAATGAAATAAAACCAATAAATTTTGTACATGGAAGTGCTCTCCAATATATATTATAACAGATGGACCAAGAGTACAAACGACATACATCTTAGCACGTGGCATACAGTTGAAGTCAGAATTTTTAGCCCCTCTGAATTATACGCTCCCCTGTTTATTTTTTCCCCAATTTCTGTTTAACGGAGACAAGATTTTTTTCAACACATTTTTAAACATAATAGTTTTAATAACTTATTTCTAATAACTGATTTATTTTATCTTTGCCATGATGACAGTAAATAATATTTTACTAGACATTTTTCAAGACACTTCTATACAGCTTAAAGTGACATTTAAAGGCTTAACTAGGTTAATTAGGTTAACTAGGCAGGTTAGGGTAATTAGGCAAGTTATTGTATAATGATGGTTTGTTCTGTAGACCATCAAAAATATATATATATATAGGTTAAAGGGGCTAATAATTTTGACCATAAAATTGTTTTAAAAAATTTAAAAACTGCTTTTATTCTAGCCAAAATAAAACAAATAAGACTTTCTCCAGAAGAAAAAATATAATCAGACATACTGTGAAAATGTCCTTACTCTGTTAAACATCATTTGGGAAATTATGGGATATAAAAAAGAAAGAAATATTCAAATTGGGGCTAATAATTCTAACTTCATCTGTTTATCTTAGCAACACAGCAGAATGGCTTGATTTCAGGGTTGACAAGAGTACAAAATGGTAGAATTTGTGAAACAGAGAGACAAGCAACAGCAGAAAGATAGCCAGCACTGAATTGGAAAACACTGAGCACATTGCAATCATAATAGCAAGAAGAAATGTCCAAATCAATCAGTAAGGGTTTTTGGAGGAGACACGAAAGCATCTGAGACATACAGCAATGACAGGCAGAAAAAGCCACTGAAGGTGAAACATAACATATTCATATTTTTGAAATTAATTCTATTTCTTGTCAACCTTCCTGAGGTTCAAACCTGTAGGCTATAACATGGGGAAGAGGAAATGAAATTTGGACACAAACAGCGATTGTGCACAGGAGGATTGTTCCTAGAATTATTGGTGGAGGTACCTGCTTTTGGTGCATTTGCTCCTCTGGAACTGGGAATGATTTAAGTTATAGCAAATACAGCCATGCAATCGCATTTTAGAGCTACAAGACAAAAAGAAAGCATTTACCCATCACTTTTGTCTGCAGCTATCTTTATCTTCAATTTAGTGTCTGAGCTCTCCTTTTTGCTCCTTTAGTTGCACAACTTATACATTCTACATCCAATCTTCATTTTAACAAAACACAACTAAAAAATACAGCATCCTCTGTTCTCAAGTTGTCAATACTATTGACAATATTGCTGTCAGGCGGCATATTTGTCTCCTTTATGATGGTCCGAATGCATACCCCTCACAGATAATAGCCCAAAGTGGAAATTTGGGCCATTATCAGTAGGATTGGCCTGGTATACTGGTATACATTTATAATGGGTTACTGTAAATACCCAGTGTGTATCGATGTAACGATTCGATCTGATACAATTAAAGATACCAATCTCTCGATTTAGTCATTGTTTTTTAACAAAATTATTTTAAACAAATTTAAGGTGAAGAGCGCTTTCATTTTTTTAAAAATGCAGCACATTTTTTGCTAAATTATTTATTTTCTGCCATAACCAAATTGCTATTTTAAAAACAAATTTTAAAAAAAGTATAATTTTTTGCACATTTACAATTTCCCCTACTGATAAAAACTCTTTCACTGGGGACTGGGATGACTGGTGTGGAGAGGTAAGCCTTTCCTATACCAGTGTGTACAGAGGTGGTCAACAGGCCCTCTGATCCAGGGGACTGAACACTTGCATATAAAAACTGATTATAAAATGACTAATTATATAGTAGGATAGAGGAAGGATTTGATTATGAAGGTGAATAATTAATATTACTTGTATAATTAATTAATATAAGTATCAGTGTGATACACAAGAAGAGATAATATTGAAAATTTTTAAATATTCAATAAGCAAATTATTAAAATATGCATGAACTAATTTGAAAAGGAGAGGGTAACAATAATCTAGTACCTGGTTCTGTAACAGAACAACTTTCCCTTTCAGTCTCAAAAACATCTTCACACATTCGCTATAAAAACACTGATGCACCGTGTGATCTCGTAGCACTCGTCGGAGCAAGCGGAGCTGCAACTCATCCAGTTCGCTTGGTTTGGCTTATTAATAGTTTGTTTTATGTACAGACATCTGTGACCGTAGTTTTTCCACTGTGCTGCATCATATTCGTTGTTCTGTTAGTGTAAGTAAAAGTCTTTTCGCAGTATTTTGCACACAGTTTGTGTTTTGTCTGCCGCACTTTACCGCTGTCATTTTACTCTGCCGCTCCACCTCTTGCTCGCCGCTGATGTGCAGGTGAAGAGAGTAAACGCCGGTAAACACAGCGCCCCTTCTGTTCAAATAAATGTAGCGTAATTTGTTTAACATTTCTACCAATTTGAATAGTCACATATTTGAATCCATTTTCAGTCAGCTCACAGTGAATCGTTACATCCCTACCAGTGTGTCAAAAACACATGCGCTGCTATTTACTCGGACACCTTCAATTCACGGCATCCTCTAAATGCACATTAACACTGTATATTTGCAAATAAGTTATTATTATTTCATATTGCATGGGCACACTCTCTCCTGTCCACCAGACACTTTCTTCCCAACACTTTCTGCAAAACAAAAACTAGTCAAAACAAAAACTAGACTTGTTGTAGTATTTATGATGACTTAATTTGAAGTTCTTTTATCCTCACTTTAGATAAACTGACTGCTAAATGTGTAAATATTTAAAAATCTGATTTAAATCATTAGCTCTGTGAAATTTAGTAGAGCACAAGCACTGTGATTTGTGTGATTGTGATTTCCAACTGGCAGACAGATGGGAGAAGGCTGGGCAAAACGGCACCAAATGCTCTTTTTTTCTGAGTGACAAGAGGCAGTCATCCTCATCCAGAGCATGTGGGAGGACTTCAGAATGCTCTGCTGCTCAAGCTGAAAACCTAAGACGTAGTTTGGAGTGTTTTTAGTCAGGTTGCAGAGGGTATTAAAGATAGTTCCTGCAGCTCAACAAGTAAAGAATAAGCCACTAACAACAGCAATGTCAGGGGTTTGGTTACCTAGGAGAAAGGCATTAAAACCACATTGGCTAAAAGTGAAAGGCAAACGCATAAATGAAGATTTTGCAGACACCCCTGCAGAGGGCACAGAGATCAAACGAGAACAAGTGAGAGTGGTTACATAATTTTAGACACAGCAGACTATATTTCGCTCTTGGTCTTTCCTTTGAAGCTCAGAGTTTTTGAGCTATGTAGTGGACTTGAACTTAAAAAACCTCAGGAAAAAAGAAGGAGAGGATGATGGGAGAAAGAGAGTCAAAGAAAGAGAGTCTCTGCAGTCATTTGAGAGCATCTCCAGGCATCTTTATCCTCCATGACTGATGATGCGTTTATGTGAGCACTGTTAACGTCATTCGCAACTGGTTGCCAAGGTTTCAGATTATGCAACTGTGCAGACAATCAGCGATGCTTGTTTTAGAAGTGCTGGGGGAAAAGCAATGCTGCATTTCACAATGACAGTCTAATTGCAAAATCAACTAATCAATGTTAGCTAATAAATGCACAACAAATAAAAGAAAAATACTAAGCCATAAGCACTTGATGTCAGAAAATGCAGAGAGATGCATGGAGAGCAATGCAATGGAGGCAAGGGATGTGGGTACCTGTAGGTGCGGTTCCTCTGATTAACAGACGCCGTGCGCACAGGACTTTGGTGCAGGATGGGCACCATGTTGCGTGTTGGGCTTGGGACATAGTCATTAGGGACCACAGGAGGCCGCACTGGCTCAAGTGTTCTGTAGGGAGAGTGTCTCCTGTAAAAAGGGACAGCAGTTTAACAACCTTGATTAGATTAGCCTAGAAAAAAAAAATAATCATGTTAAAATGCTCTGACTATTTTAACGGGTGTAAATATATATGCTTAAAAATGCTTTAATAAAACTGCAACTTAATAATAAAACTAAAATAATTATATATATATACACACACACACACACACACACACACACACACACACACACACACACACACACA
>CAIGQZ010032266.1:11848633-11867223 GCA_903798205.1 Danio tinwini | reverse complement strand
ATCCTTTTTATATATATATATATATATATATATATATAAAAAGGATGTAGCACTGCCACTAGAGTGGAATGTCAGGATCTAAGCAGTTCTTCTGTGACATCAGGCTAAACAGTCACATGACCTGGGCTTTGATCCCTAGTCTGACAGAGAAAAAGTGTGTGCGTGTCTGTGCACACAATTCCTGCCATTGTCCCAGGACGGTACCAGGAGGAAACGGTCACCTCTCTCATACTTTTTGAGCTCTATTTTATCAATGAAAAATCATTGAAACACATTTAAATAAACAGAATCAGTATTTGACCATGACATGAACAGTCTAAAAGAACCAATACATGGAAATGAGGTTATGCCAATTTAGCATGTAAATAATGTCCTGTTTTATAATTATTTTCAATTACTATTTACAATTACTATTAATCATCAATAGGCTACCAAACACAGTATTTTCAGTTAAAAATCACCTTTAATGTTTTACTGAACAAAACAAGCAACCTATATAGTGATGAGTAAATAAAAAAACAGCTTATTTTTAATTTTGGGTGAACTCTCCCTTTTTAACATTGTAAAAACAGATGCTTAAGTGTCTTTTATTAAAATAACATAAGCAATAATCAAGTCAAAATGTATACTATAGATTTTTAGAATTACTATTTAAAAAAATATGAATATCAAACTAGGACTGGGCGATTAAACCGGTATCGTTATTTATTGAAGGAACACCATTGTCAATATAGTAAAAAAAGAGATTCAGTAGTTTTATTTATATGCGGCCTCTGAGCACGTGCCTTGGAAGCAATGCCAATAAGCTTAGGGCAATTCCAATGGAGGCACGTGACTTGCATGACGCTCACATGGTGTGCAAGCAGCGCACATGGGAAGCTTGCGCATTTGCCAGGTACACCTAGTTGAAAAACATCTGAACTTTTCTGAATGCTGCGAGCTCACCGTGATTCATGCAAGTAGAACTAACCAATCTGTTCACACTTTGTATGGAATATACACATTTCAGTAACGGTAGACTAATTACTTCAGACAAACACAGAGCACCCAAACACTGCAGTGCTTTTTACTTTTCTCCATACACTTGTATCAGAGCTGCAGCAATTTGTCCGATTGTCATTCTCTGAGAAAACAGTCGATGGTTGCCTAGTTACCAGAGGTCCCATAGAAAATGGTGAAGGAAAGCACATGCGCGCGTTTGTCCCTTCAGGTCAGAATAACAACACACACAAAAATGAGTGCCGTATAGCAGCAATGAGGAGATTGTAAATAAAAAAAAGGATGTAAGGATATCGCCAAAGTGGCTTTTTGGTTTCTTTTCTTGTTCATCTCATCCCAGCCACTAGCTCCCCATCTGAAAGATTTTTTACAATTTGTAATGTTCAGTGTGTATTTGAATAATGATGGTTGGTTCCTTTACTTGAAAGCTCAGATTTAATTATCATCATTTGTTTTGTTTACAGACTTTGAGGTTTAATGTATCATTATTATTGACTAGTGATGTAACGGATCACAAATTAGCAGTTAGAATCACACTACTTTTTTTTTGTCACGGATCGGACCATTTTTCGGATCAGCAAAAAAGTGAGGAGACAAATGTCATTTGCTTTCCATTTATACAAAAATATTACTGCAAAAAAACATTGCTTTTAACAGACAGAACTTAGAACCTGTAATGTTAATAAAAATAAAAATCAAGAAAGAACCAGCTGAAAAAAGAAAAGTATTTAATATGAAATATGATCTTTGCTACTGTTGCTGATAATGCTAAATATAGAAATCTAACATCTTGTACAACAGATCATATTTATCTTTAATTAATGATTCATCAATTCACACATAAAACTTCATGTTGTAATATACTGAAGGTGTATTATTTTTAAAAACCTATTCCCATTAAAAACCTATTTAAAAACCTAATTAAAAACCTATTGTTTGTCGCCATCTGTTGGTTACACAATGTAATTGCTTTAACCAGCGCCAAAAATTCACCAGCGTCATGTTTCATTAAACGGTAATTTTAATCTTTACCATAAACATCAGTGTTTATATCTGAACTATAAACTGTTCTCCCAGCCCTTATGTGTTATTTAATTGTTTGTAACTCACTGAAAAGTGTAACAACTGAATCTCTCTCGATGCAGATTTGAATGCAGCGCTTTGAAGGATTAATAAACATATGCAAATCATTATTGTTTGGGGTTCATGTTGCGCAGGTTTGAACTGAGATCACAATCTTTTAATATTTAATTGTGCAGCTTTACACTGAATGCATTACCGTAGGCTAAACAAGCAGTGACAGAAAACACATGAAATAGGTAGGTCCCACTACAACTTTTCCCGTCATCATTATATCTTACAGGGAGGCCAAAATGCTTTCATGTTAAAACTTATGAGTTGTGATCCATACGGATCACGGATCAACAGTGATCTGTTTCACCCCAATTATTGACACCCTACAGATGTTGATCTACCTTCACCATTTCACACACTTTGTAACATCTTATTTATCAAGTTTAAGAGTCGCATTAACACTTATTTATTTTATTATAAAAAGATGAGATATTTTGTTTAAATATTTTTGTTTCTGACTAATAAAACTATGTGCTTTAGTAATGCTGGTAAAATAAAATCAAGTGGTTAAATAACAGAAAATCCTACTATTCCTAAAAATATTGTTAAAAAATGTTCAACAATTATTGATATCGAATGATATGAAACATGATATCGTGATAAGTTTTTTTTTTTGCAATATTGCCCAGCCCTATATCAAACAGGACACCACAGATCCAATTAAATGAAACTTTTCTACAAATTTTATGACAATCCAATTGTCAGTAAAGATCACAGGTTAATGTGTTATATGGGCATAAATGTCAGCTGATGTATTATCAACATAAAGCAATATTGGCCATTTAATCAGCCCAGTTAGTAAATATAACTCCATCTGCTCATATAACTTACACAAATCTCTAGTGCTACATTAAAACAGAGCAGTGAACAAGCACATGGGATGGAGAAATTACTCATCGCATGGATTGCCTTATAAAGATCTGCTCCACTGCATGCATTTACAGTGCTGACATGCTGTGGGTTTGCGGTGGGCAGTCATGTAGGGCAGGACGGCCCGCTCTCCCTCAGGACATAGAGCGACACACTGACACTAATATGCAGAAGCAGTGCATTGACCCACGCTGATGACATCACAGCTGCATCTGAGCAGAGAAAGCGGAGGAAGAGAAAACCTCCTACATACACAGAGCTGACCAACAACACTGTGATGATGAGGAATCACATGTCCCAGACACAATGAAGACTACAGCATTCAATAAATCACCTAGGAAATTAAGGAAAATTCAGAAAATTAAAACATCTCTGTTACAAACCAAAATCATTTATCACCAGGTATTGTCAGCAATAAAAAAAATAAATGATATATCCCAACAATAGTTCCCACAGCACTTGAAGCCTTAGCACATGTTTTTCCACCACACACAAACAGCATTAGGTATTAGTACCTAGAGCTTTCTTTCAAGCGAGGGACGGCTTTCCAATTGACTGGCTGTTACATAAATCTGTCAAAATGGTTATTGTAAGCCAAAAAGACGTAGTGATGCACAAGTTCATTTCGGGAGTTGAAGGTTTGGCGCAGGTAGTAAAAAGAATGATTACTGATAGATTACAGATAGGTGTGGCTCTGCAGCTCCACCCTTTATGAGTCTGAAATCGTTAAGTAAAATGAGTTATTTATTTACCAATCAGTCGACAAGGATACCCTCTTTTTTATTTTATTATAAATGTTGTATTTTATGTGTGCACAGCTCAGTAGAAAAATGAGAAACACAAAAACAGAAAAATGTCACTCTGGCGTAGTCTTAAAATAATACTGCAGGTCTTTAACCTCAGCACTTGAAGGGCAGGTCTTTAAGTGCTGCAGGTCTCCTTATTCTTTAAGCTGTTTTTATTTGACATGAACAGCCTATAAAAAAACAGCAGGTACAAGAGTCATTCGCAGCCCAGTCCACCTCCAGACACAACTCATCTTTCGGTTTCAGCCACAAACAAAGGGAGGCAGGGCTCATGGATAATTACACGGTAGGTGCCCATTAATGACTGCTCAGCTCTATGCTCATAGCACTGACCACAGCAGAGGGACACGCTGATTTTTCCAGTGATGACTCAAATAATTACGTCCTGAGAATGAACAGGTGGGCAGAACAAGAGATGCTGATGACACTCTTGTTCTTCATGCTAATGCATAACGCTCACAGCTCTTTTCATCAGACACCTCTTCAGAGACCTTTAAATGGTAAGAGCTTTTTCTAACAGGGTGTCAGACTGCTGGTGATGCTACTGACGTGGCTACACTTTCAGCGGGGTGACTGGAGCTGAGCTCAGCTCAGTTGAAAGAAATAAGCCTTACAAATGAACAAAAGCAATAATCACACTGTCAGACAGCGTCTCAAGCAGTGCAGAGAAATTCATTGAGCAAACCTGCTCATTCAGCTGGTTCCCTTCGCTAAAACTTAAGAGTATCAACCACCCTTTAATTTCCACTAAATTTTACATATAGGCCATACATCGACCCTATGTGCTATATATTAGGGCTGCTCAATATTGGAAATGATATATGACATTGGGATATATTGTTTTGCCGTGATATACAGTTGAAGTCAGAATTATTAGGCGCCCTGAATTATTAGCCCCCCTGTTTACTTTCCCCCAGTTTCTGCTTTAACAGAGAGAAGATTTTTTTCAACATTTCTAAACATAATAGTTTTAATAACTCATTTCTAATAACTGATTTATTTCATCTTTGCCATGATGACAGTAAATCATATTTTACTAGATATTTTTCAAGACCCTTCTATACAGCTTAAAGTGACATTTAAAGGCTTAACTAGGTTAATTAGGTTAACTAGGCAGGTTAGGGTAATTAGGAAAGTTGTTGTATAATAATGGTTTGTTCTGTAGACTATCGGAAAAAAACAGCTTAAAGGGGCTAATAATTTTGACCTTAAATGGTTTAAAAAAAAATTAAAACTGCTTTTATTCTAGCCAAAATAAAAAAATATGACTTTTTCCAGAAGAAAAATATTATCAGACATACTGTGAAAATTTCCTTGCTCTGTTAAACATCATTTGGAAAATTATTTTAAAAAAGAAAAAAAAATTCAAAGGGGGGCTAATAATTCTGAACTTTAACTGTATACTGCAATATGAACATTATTTCACCTGATGATTTCAATAGCTCTATTTGGAATGATTTCATTTATTTAGATTGACTAGGGTGATGATCACATCTTTTTCTATGCAGTGCATCTGCATAAAATATAAATTACAAGCATATATAAATAGAGCAAAAATGAAAGTTAAATCAACAGTGTTTTATGGTTTTCTGGGTATTTCAACAGTATTTAAAATACAAAAACTTAAACAATCAAACCTAAAAATAACATGTTCATCATTGTATAAATAATTTTAAACAATAATATAAAAATCATGTTTAATAATATCTTAATCTTTTAATCTTTAAAAAAAAAAAATCTAATTCTGCGATGTGAATTTACACATATAACTTAGCTCAAAATATAGAGCAAGAGAAACATTGAGATTTTTGTTCGCTGTCATGCATAGTTACAAAACAGCTTCAGTATTTAATCTGTTCAATCAGAAGTTACTGTACATTTCACACAGCTATAAAAAACATATATATAATTATCAAAAAAATAAAGATAACAGTAATTTAATAACGCTAATAAAGTGATCAAACAAGAGTAAAGGCCTGTGCACACCGGGATGCTTTTTGCTCGCTTTTTCGGTCAACGTTGAACACCTTGTGACTAAATAAAGGGCGCCAATGTAATCGTGCACACCAACGCGCAAAACGCCAGACGTCAAAGCGTCATTTTAAAAGAAACGCCTCATGCTCGTTTTTATGTTCAGATTGGCACTTTTGTTCACGTGCACAGAGTTGCTGAAGTTACAGTAAACAGCATTTGGAGGCGCTCAAGCGCAAAACTGTCAATGCGAGCACACATTGAGGAAGATGCCCGAAGGCAATATGAACGTGGAGCTGCTTATTGCACTGGTTAACCACAAGCGTTTCAACTTTCTGTCTTCTTCTTCTGTGGTACAAGAGGGTGTCAGAAGCTTAAAGTTGTGTAGCGCCATCTAACTTCAATGAATGATTTTGCATACTCTTCTGCTTGACGCCAGTGAAAATCGCTTGGGTTTGAATCCGGAAAAAAGTCTCGAATAAACACAAACGATGACGATAAACACAAACGAAAAGCGTTCCGGTGTGTACGAGCCTTAAAGCTGTAGTCACACTAGAGTTTGAGCTTGCGAAATTCTGTCGTACAGCGCTGCGAAAAGCAGCAGGATTAAACAAGATGATTAGACATTAAAAAAATTAAGCGATTGCTCCATATTCTGTACAGAGAGGTCATGCTTTGATCCTCGATTGGTCTCACGCAGTCAAGTGATGTCATTTTGCAGGTCAGAGTTCACCAAGCTTGGACTTTGCAATGCAGCGAACTGCAAAACTTGACGCACGAGCTTGCATTTCTGGTCTGACGCATTCACGTGGTTATGAATGGAAGTCTATGGGGAGAAAAGTGCAGTGTGACGGCAGCTTAACCCACATTTCAAAACCAAAGTGATGCTTCTAATCAAGTGTAGATCATAGTGATTTGGTGGTCAAAAAGCTGTAAATTAAATATGTATATTACATTGAATTATTTATTCAAATGATTTGTTCAAAAACACTGATTCAACCAGAATTTAAACGCATTACGTATTTGAGGTAGCTCAGCAATTATTCTTTCTGATCTTTTCAGACTATATTTTTTAGGGATGCACCGATCCAAATACTTGGATCAGATATCGTTTCGATACCGCATATTTTGGCTGGATCGGGTATCAGGTACCGATGCAAATCCCATCTTGCATGTGCGCTATATTCTATTTAGTTTATAAGCCAACAAAAGCCATGAAGGTAGCCTATTTTAAGGCACTAGAAAGGTGTCATCTAGGCATACTATATCCCAAATGTTCTGAAGCCATTCTATAGTTTATTTATTATTAAATTTATGTTCAGTTCAGCGCTTCCCGCCACCGCACCTATCAATCATTCTCCATACATTCACAAACTGAGTGTCGCGTTCATGACAACACAAAAAACTTTTTCCAAGACTATTTGTTCCTGTTAATATAAAGAAAATCTGTGGAGAAATGCATTTAGTTTAGCATTAAATGGGTTAGTGCTGCACATAGCGAATTTGTAAATCTTTGCTCATTGTGGTCAAAGTAGTTAATTTAATTAATAAAAGTAAAACTGACGGGCGCAATATGTATTTAATAAGTAAAAATATCAGGCTTTGCTAAAAGGCTGGTTATTTTGCCAACGATTAGGGTCAATAGTGGTAGCCTATAACAGATTTTTTTTTTAAATCTTAATATTAAAAAAAGAACCATAAGCTGGGCCACAAAAGATCATATCAATGTCGTAACAAATGCTTAAATAATGTAGCCTAGTTTACAGCAAGCATCATGTTTTTAGTTAGATTGTGCTGTCTGTCATATACAGTAGGCCTATAGGTCTGTTATTTTTACTAAAGAAAATATATTATTTGAGTTTATCACCAGAACTATAGAAACTGTATTATGTTTAAAAATAATAATAAATAAATAAAATAAAATAAAATCCAGCACAGTATCGGGATCAGATCTGTATCGGACTATACTCAGAATTTTGGTCTCGGGATCGGACCGGTTCCAAAAAAATGGTATTGGTGCATCCCTAATTTTTTTGAGATCTTTAGTGGTCAGTACACTAGTGGTCACCAACAACATATTGGAACAGTCTGGGTTCTTTGTGTTTAAGTTAAAGGAACAGTTAAATCTTTAAAAAAAAATCCATTAATTTAATCACCCTAAAAACAATCCTCAGTAAATATGACTTTCTTCCTTTAGACACCCTTGTTTTAAATGCATTTATTTTATACATTATTAAAGTCCATGCTGTATAATGGTGTTGAGTATTGACTTTAATTTTGAAGCTTCCACAAGCACATAAATCCCTCGTCAAACTAAACCACATGCTGCCAGGGGGTAAACGCATGTCTTATAAAGCAGATCGATGTATTTGATTCTGTGTAACAGAAATATTTCTAGTTTTAAACTATAGAATCACATCACTTTAAATTAAAAGTAGATACTTTACAATTATTTTAACATAAAAATGGATATCTTGGCAACGTTAACAGTTTTCTCAAGTTTAAAAGTAGCATCCTTAGCATGCATGTGTTGTCATGTTAATGTATAGTCGTGGATGCATCACAGATGTGTGGAAGACTAAACGGAGAATCAAAGCGACTCTCAGTCTCTCCTCCTACACACACGCACACACAGACTCATCTCTCTTTCATCTTTACCAGCATATGAATGCAGAACTGGCCACGGCAAGAAATATCAGCATCTGTCTCCCAGTTTTCTCTTTACTGCAGGAGAATTATGGCTCATGTCACCATAACTGCTGCCTGTCAGTACATCAGCCCACTTACAAGACTAGAGCTGCTCTCCTACCAGACTCACACAGAGAGACAGAAGCTGCAAACCAAATGTGGAAATGGAGCGAGTGTGGCTTCAGCGGCTGGAGTTTATTGGTGATCCGTTTCAATTTTAAATGACTGAAAAACCTACCAGTGGAGTTCAGACGGCGAAGAGAGATGAAATGCATGGGGATTGAAATAGAAGCACAATTCGTGTTTGGCATATGGCTTTAATGGTGCAAATTGTTTGAGGTGCTAGAGGCCGTTTGAGTATAATTACTGTATCTGTTGTCGGGGAAACAAGGATTTAATTAAACCATCATTAAGCACAGATAATTACCCTGGAACACAGTGACCTGTGCTACATATACGTGCACTGAGCAGGCTGAATGGCCATGCTGACAGTGAAGGAGCTCCTGTATATGTGCACGCACGCACAAAACCCTCCTTACAAAAGCAAAACCACAGTGCTGTTTTGACTAACAAAAATGCTTAAAGATGAAAATAAAGGGACTTCAACCTGAATTGAGGGGGAGAAAACAAACAAGTCAACTGAGGGAAATAGCACAACAGCAAGATAAGCTTGGATTTTGAAGCTATCCTGGCTGAATGTATCCCTGCTGCCTCAGATTCATGAAAGCAGGTTAAATTAAGCTTACTGTGGAGATTTATTCTTGTTTCGTCCTAGTGATTTATCTGTTTCACTGACAATGCTACTAGAAATTAAAGTGTTTTACACATTCACTCCATGTTTTTTTCCAACCATTAGATTAGATTAGATAATTAAAAAGATATACAGCATGCATAGTGATATTATGTAGCACTGTCACCTAGTTACCTAGCTGGGGACTATTTTCAGGTGCTGCATAATATTATTGCTCCTGCTGCAGCCATGATACGGCAGCAAAGTTCCTCGATTTTTATGGTGGAATGAGAGTCTAGTTCCTAAGCTAGCCATATCAAAAATGCAGAGGTGGAAAAAGTGATAAAATATTCTACTCAAGTAAAAGTACTGTAACTTCCAAAAAAAATTTACTTAAGCAAAAGTAGCAATTTATCCACCCCAGATGATCTGCTTGCTCTGTATAACAATGACTTATCCAACATCCTAAATCTTCTCGCTCCAGTGAAATCCCGGTCTGTCACTTTTTCGCATACTGCTCCCTGGTTCACCCCTGAATTACGCTCATTGAAAGCTAAAGGTCGTCAACTTGAGCGTCTCTATTATAGAACTGGTCTTACCATCCACAAAGAAATGTACAAATCTCATGTATTGCTTTATAAAGACTCTATCATTCAAACCAAATCCACGTTTTTCTCTAGTATAATTAGCTACAACCAAGGCAACTCCAAAACTCTCTTCTCATTACTTAATAAAACTCTTAAACCCCCATATTCTCACCCCCCCCCCCCCCCCCCCACATGTACTCCACTGATACTTGTAATTCTCTACTGCTGTTTTTTTATGGAAAAATTCATAATATTCACCAACACCTTAACTCTGTTTCTTCCCCTTTCTCTCACTCTGATTTACCTTTACCATTTCTCTCTTTTTCCAGCTTTCAACTACCTAATACCCCAGTGATTGCAGACCTTACAGTATTTTGAAATCCAAATCCTCCACATGTCAGCTCGATCCCATTCCCACAGGTTTGGTCAAATCCTGCCTTTCATCTCTGCTCCCCCTCATATCGTCCATTATCTACTCCTCACTTACCACTGGAATTGTCCCTTCTCATTTCAAAACTGCAGCTGTCACTCCTATTCTAAAAAAACCTGGTCTGGATCCCAATAATTTCAATAACTTTCGCCCCATTTCTAAACTACCCTTAATTTAAAAAATTCTAGAAAAAATTGTTGCTACCCAACTCCACTCCCATCTTATTCATAATAATCTTTATGAACAATTTCAGTCTGGTTTCAGGTCCCGTCACAGCACAGAAACTGCACTCATCAAAATTACTAATGATCTCCTTATGGCAGATGATTCTGGATCCATCACTATTCTCATCCTACTCGATCTGAGTGCAGCCTTCGATACAATATCTCACTCCATCCTTCTCAACAGAATATCTTCCATCGGTATCACTCACACCCCCCTTGACTGGTTTCATTCATATCTTTCTGGCCACACTCAGTTCATTCAACTCAAAAACTTCAGGTCACAATCTTCCCCAGTTACCACAGGTGTTCCCCAGGGCTCTGTCCTGGGGCCCCTTCTCTTCTTAATCTATATCCTTCCACTTGGCAACTTTTTTCGTAAATTCAATATACACTTCCACTGCTATGCGGATGACACCCAGCTCTACCTCTCTAGCAAGCCCAACTCCCCACTCCCCCTTTACACTCTCAATAACTGCCTTTCTGAAATAAAATGCTGGTTCACTTCAAATTTCCTAAAACTTAACAGTGATAAAACTGAAATTCTTCTTGTTGGCACCAAATCTACACTTTCTAAATCTGACTCCATCTCACTTACTATAGATGGCACTTCAGTCTCCCCCTCTCCTCAGGTTAAGAGTTTGGGTGTCATCCTTGACAGCTCACTCTCTTTCCAGTCTCATATTAATAATATAACCAAGTCTGCATATTTTCATCTTAGTGATATAAATTGTCTCCACTCCTCTCTCACCGCTCACTTCACCTCTATTCTCGTACACAGCCTTGCCATTTCACGCATTGATTACTGCAATTCTCTGCTTTATGGTCTTCCACAGAAATCCCTACATAAGCTTCAACTGGTCCAGAACTCAGCTGCCCGCATCATCACCAAAACTCCTTCTTTTCACCATATCACCCCCATTTTACAAGATCTGCACTGGCTTCCAATCAAACTCAGAGTAGAATATAAAATCCTCCTGCATACATTCAAGGCCATCTATAACCTCTCACCAAAGGTGGAAAGTAACGAATTACATTTACTCACGTTACTGTACTCAAGTAGTTTTTTTGAGAATTTGTACTTTTTAGAGTAATGTTTAAAATCTGTAATTTTACTTTTTACTTTAATTTTACACTTCACTGCACTTGATCCGCGATATAAAGATCATTACTATGCGGAAATAACGCAGCTCGCACATGATATGATCCAGACCGTGATGGATGCGGGGAGACTTTTTTCCCCCATCGCACACGCATAGCACAGAAGCAACTCGCACTCTCACAGGCGTTTGCCTACTGAGTGCATCAGCAGCGTGCACCTTATTTCTGTCTGTTCTAGTTACCTATCTATCTTTCTATTTTTCTTTTCATCTGCACCAGGGCACATATCACATGCTGTTTAGTGTTTCCTTAACCTGCAACTCTTTATTTTACAAATTATATATATATATATATATATATATATATATATATATATATATATATATCACGAAGAACTGTATGCTTCTCAAGCTTTATGATAAGTGTCATTCATGTCTTTTCAGGTGCACTCAGAGGACAATCACCTGTTATATCATGTCATTTAGTTTCCTTTGTAATAATATTTATACAATATAGTTATAATGACATGTTTACATAATCAAACTAGTGTGCAACTAAAGCAAAACCGACTAAAACGATTTTAAATTTGTTTGTTTTTGTAGTTTGGGCCAAAACAAATGTTTGTTGCATTTTTAAAAGTTTAAGTTCATTTGATCGACTATATAAAAATCAGTGAATATTATCAGGTGAACTCCAATTAAACTGCTGAAACATCTCAAGAATGATCAGTGGAAACAGAATGTACAGTACCTGAGCTCAATTTAGAGCTTCACGGCAAAGGCTGTGAATACTGATGTACATGTGATTATGCAGCTTTTTTTTTTTAACAAATTTGCAACAATTTCAAAAAACTCTTTTTCACTTTATCATTATGGGGGATTGTGTGTAGAATGTTGAGGAAATAAATTTATTTAATCTATTTTGGAATAAGGCTGTAACATCAAAAATGTGGAAAAAGTGAAGCGCTATGGATATATATTTAAAAGAAAATACAGTATGTCAAATGATCTGATTTCTGTGTGGAGCACTGGCTGTTGTCAGACTCCTTGTGCTAACAAAATCTCTCAGAATAATTACAATTAATAGCAAAATGTATTTGAAAACTGACATACTATTAAAAATTAATACTTTAATTCATAAGAGTCATACTTCTGTAGTTTTTTTGGTTAAAGTAACCTAAAAGTAATACAAAAGTAGTGTAATGCATTTCTGAGATATTAATATTGTAATGTAAAAAGAAATGACAGTAACTTTTAATATATAATGCATTACATTTTGGAAGTAACTTGCCCAACTGTGTTCGTAACATTGCTAATGTTCATTAGCACAAAGATTAGATATTAACAGGGACTTGGAGCAAAATTGCTTATGCACAATGGGCTCTACGCACCGCTAGAGTTTTAAAGCCAACGATAAACTTCAGGTGAAAGCTTAATGTGACTTTTTTCAATTTCACAAGGTTGTTTTTACAGCATCGATGTTGTAATGTAGTTACAATACATTCAGGTAAATAGACTTAAGCTGTCATTTAGTTGTTCCAAGTGTAAAATCAGATGAAAGATGGCGTAACCACCGACGCCATCAGTAGCAACAATATCGAGGTAAAGTCTAGATCGGATACGTCGACGGCCGGATGTGTGCTATGCACATCAATACAGCAGCATTTTTTATGACACTGTATAACAATAGGCGACGCAGTGGCACAGTAGGTAGTGTTGTCGCCTCACAGCAAGCAGGTTGCAGGTTCGAGCCTCGGCTGGGTCAGTTGGCATTTCTGTGTAGAGTTTGCATGTTCTCCCCGTGTTGGCGTGGGTTTCCTCTGGGTGCGGGACATGCGGTACAGGTGAATTGGGTATACGCTAAAAATTTTCCATAGTGTATGTGTGTGAATGAGTGTGTTATTGCAGCTGGAAGGGCATCCACTGTGTAAAACATATGCTGGATAAGTTAGCGGTTCATTTCGCTGTGGTGACACCAGATTAATAAAGGGACTAAGACGAAAAGAAAATGAATGAATGAATGTATAACAATAATATTTTTACAGTGCTGTGACGGTTGGGTTTAGGGTTGGGGTGGGGGTAGACGTTAATAAAATACAACAAATGGGAAGTTTAATAAATAATATAAATAATTCTTGTTAACTTCCGACAGTATCCGATCTAGCAACAACCAAAAATACTGGAGTAAAACAAACTGTTATATTTTAAAGACATGACGGGGGGAAATGGACTTTAATGCAGTGCTTCTTGTTCGATCTGAGATCCACTTCATATCATATATCTAACAGGCAGTGAAGATCGTTGATTTTTAAAGAAATCAGATCTTAAACGTGACAATTTTAAAATGGAAAGACAGTTCATCGGAAGCAATTGGACTGCCTGGCTAAAAATTTAAAGTCTGTGTGCATATAGCCTATTTAGCTAACACAGCAGATGTTGCATTAGAATTTGTGAATTTGTATAAATTGTTAAATAGGATAATCAGTCAAATATTTTAAATAATTATATATTTTTTGTTAATGATCTTTATTACTTATACAAATAAAAACAACTAATTGGAGATTTATATCATCTTGTCCCTTTTGAGAAATAGTTACTCTTTACTTTTTACTCATGAGTACATTTTTAATGAGTTATTTTTTACTGTTACTTGAGTAGATTTATAGACATGTAACTTTACTTTTACTTAAGTAAACTTTTTTGTAAGTAACAGTACTTTTACTTGAGTAGAAGATTTTATTACTCTTTCCACTTCTGCCTCTCACCTTCTTACTTGTCTGATCTTCTCCATATCACCACTTATTCCCGCTCTCTTAGATCCTTCTCCTCCATTCACCTCTCTGTTCCCTCTGCCCGTCTCAGTACAATGGGGAGCAGAGCTTTTAGTCGCTCTGCTCCCAAACTCTGGAATTCTCTTCCTCCTGACATCCGCAACATTGACTCTCTCCCTTTGATTCAACTCATTAAATATATACTCACGAGTAAAAATTAACTATTTCTCAAAAGGGACAAGAGGATATAAATCTCCAAGCTGTTTTTATTTGAATAAACAACTTAAAAATCTGTTTTTTATTTCTATATAACACTATGACTTTTATAGCAGGAAAAAAATACTATAGAAGTCAATAGATACAGCTATGGGATGTGCCACTAAGAGTAGGAAATATGTAAGCATAAGATCATTTTTTGGAAGATTATCAGACATTAGCGTTAGTTCTTCCAAATGTGTGTGCAGTTTAGAAACATTTCAGGCTATACTGACTGCATTGTGTACAATGAAGTTTAAAGTCTAAGTGCAAACATTACACACAAAAAAAAACTGATTGGAGATGCGTTTATACTTAGCATTTAAAACTTTCCACATGTTTTTTTTTTCTGCATCATAACTTTCCAAATAGGCCTATAATGGCACAGGCATGACTAACATTAATAATGAGCCAAATACAGTAGCTTGTCATTGCTGGGGTTGATAGGCATTTTGTTTATAAACTTTCTAAAATCTGGTGATCCATTCAACTCCAGCAACAGTAAATAGACAAACTATTTTACCCCCAGATTTTTTTTTTACTCTGCTGCTGCAGTGATGTTGTTTCGGGGCGCGATTTTTTTTCTTTTTTCGTTGCATTACTTTGTATATATTTATTAAATTTAAAATGTAGCAAAGTATAATACTTTAGGCAAATCATACTTAAATAAAAGTAAAATTACAGATTTTAAAAACACTACTCTAAAAAGTACAAATTCACAAAAAAACTACTCAAGTACAGAAACGCAAGTAAATGTAATTCGTTACTTTCCACCTCTGAGAAAATGGCATCTTTTAATTTTCTGTCTGTCTTAGTATACGATGTAACTACAAAAATGTAAAGCTTTAAATAGGAAAATTGTCAACACTTTTTTTTTTTTATCTTAGAGCGAGATGCTAATGGTTTAATCCAATTCAATGATCTATGCGAAGGCAAGTTAAAAGTGCTTGTGCCAGACCTGGAGATAAGCTGAATGGATTCAAAAAATTTTCAAGTCGAGGTGAATCATAAAATAAGTCCATTTCCACCAAAAAGTGGAGTGTTTCTTTAAAACAATCTTTGCAAAATTACAGCATATTAGTTATGTGAAAGTTTTAAAAAGGTTAAGTTAAAATAAGTTAAATAAAAGGAAATAAAAAAGCAAAAATAAAATAAAAATCACAAGATTTAGATCAATTCCAAAGTATCGATATATTGAACAACCCTTCAAATTATTTAGGAAAAAATAACACTTCTGAAATGCTAATCTGAAATGGTTTTCAGATGTAGCATGCATGCATCCCACACAACAACTTCTCTTTTCCACCATCACAAGGATATATCCTCTAAGACAGAGCTGCTGCTACAAGCCTGTCAAATGTAAAACACAACAGGCTCAGATCAGCTCAGCATTAATAAATGCAGTAATTTCAACAGAGCAGAAGAGCACATACTGTATAACAGGTCATGTATCAAACAGCTGTGGGCTCTCACAAACACTGACATACTCCATCCCCCACTTTCTTTCCTTCTTATCACCAGTGTCTGGGTATTGCTATCGTTTTCCGTCCACCTACAGTATTTTTATGTGCATAAAAATGATGAATGGAAACACCAAGATGCACAAAAAACCACCAAAAGTGCATAAATTAAAAATGGAGTTTTAGTTGCAAATTTCTAGCATATATTTGCTCAAATAATATATTTAAATTGAAACACACTGAAAAAAATATTCACTGGATTTACAACATTTTTTAAAGGTAAGTTACCTTTAAGGCAAGTTGCAACCACTTACCTTAACAAAAAGTGAGTAAATCCAATTAATATTTTTTTCAGTTTGTGTATGTTTTTCTTTCTCTACTCAATGTTTTGCCTGCCCGCTCCTGACACTCTGTCCATTAATCTGACCTTGTTGGTCATTTGGTTTCTGTGGCCTGAGGAGAGGGCAGCTCTGCAACACACCATGAAGCTGGAGGACAATTCACAAAGAAACACCCGCTCGCCTCTTTTACATCTCCCGTATAGTGAGGGTTCAAAGAGAACGACATGGCAAAACCCTGTCCCTGACTGCTGACTACATCTTCTGTGCTGTAAATCGCTCTCATATGGCGAATTACTGAACACCAACATGTGAAAGATAGGCCTCGCTGTCCTTTTTCCAAATGGCTATGTACATCTGGTTCACACTTGATGAATAAGTGTTGAAAAGCATCTCTGGAAGCAGTTTAAATAAATGATAACCAAATTACTCTAGTGTGTTATTAGTGCTAAAACAATCTTGCATGAATCATAATATGTTTAGAGACTAATTACTAAACTAAAGTGAAGCAGCATTACTTAAGAAAATGAGAGCACAATCATAAAGACAACAACAAATAATGTTTATAATAAGCCACAAAAGTAAGAGCTTTTCTTTAAAGTGAGCCTTGTACTTAAACAACACATTAAAATCACTCTAATGTTCTGTTTTGTTTTTTTAGCATCTGGAAAACATTCGTAATATCTAAATATCATATCATTGCTACATCATTGTGTCTGCTGTAGCCATGGTACGGCAACAAATTAAATTTATCAAAACAATGTTATGTGGTTATTTTTAAGCAAGACAATAATGGCCTAATCTAATTCAATTATTTATGCTAAGCTAAGCTAAAAAGTGCTCCCGCCACACCTGGAGTTTGCCTGAATGAAATCAAAATGGTAAAAATGAACTGTTAAACTCTAGTAGAGTTGAAAATGTAAAAAAAAAAAGTAAAGTGTTCCTTTAAATTTTAAATGTGTATATTATAATGGTGTGCACAATATATTGCAATCACATCTGCAAAACCAAAATCAGACCATTGGTACCCTTTTGGCAGCGGAGACACAACCCTAATAAAGGTGACCAGTACCATACCCGTACTGTACTGTACAAATGAGGTAAAAATCACAGAAGTTGCTCTCAATCACTAGAATCCTTAAACACCAACAACAGTTTTGAACCTTTGGTACCTTTGTAACTGGTATGCACCGGACCGAATCAGCATATAAATTTCGATGCCTAATTTTTGGTGCCACTGGTGCTGTGACAAAGACGTAAGAAGCATCAAGGGGTGTATCAAAAAAAATCTCTAAACAACTTTGAGGGATACGGACACCGCTGGGGATATTAGGAGTTTGCTCTTTTTGCTAAGCAATGTATAGTAGGCAACGCACGCAGTACAGCGCATCCGGTGAGCGAGAGCGACTCCCTTCAGATTCATCAACATGTATGATGAGTTTTGAAGTATGGCTATATTTTACAAGCAAGGATTCTGACACAGTAACGTCCAGCATATGCTTTACAAAAGTTGCGTATAAGGGGGCAAACACATCAAACATAATAAAATGTGAGAGCTCATGAAATCAACTTTAAGGCAGAGAAATGCACTGTCTTTGACAGCTTGCAACATCATCTGGTCATATACTGGTCTTACAGTTCGGTTTTGATTATCATGCAATCGATTCGGTTCAATTAGATATCTCGGTGCATCACGATGCATTGACGATGCTTTTCATAAACGATTTGATATTTTACTTAGCAACACAATAAATCTCGTCTTAAAATTTATAAATATATTTATTTTTATAAAATATAATTTTGTCCTTTGTCCTAAAACAAGGAGTCAGATATATGGACCGTACGTTTAAAAACTGAAGTACATGAACAGCATTTATAGCAAATAAACAAATGTAAATATTATCCCGCTCGCTTTCTGAGTGTTGTCAAGCGAGTTCTTACACACCTATGATTGGTAACGCGCTCAACAGAAAGAGTTGTGATTGGCTCAAGTGCTGTTCACCGATGAGTGACACTGATAAACAGCAGTAGCGATCACAGCTGATCCATGATAGATGCGAAGGAGAAAACTCGCTCTGCAGACACACACTTGTGTCTGGATCCACAAGTATTGCTGTAACAGCTGAGAGGAGAGGAAAAGTTACCTCACGCCAACAGGTCGAATATCCACAGTGTGTGTGTGTGTGAGTGAGTGAGTGAGTGAGTGAGTGAGTGAGTGAGTGAGTGAGTG
>CAIGQZ010032266.1:11838439-11848623 GCA_903798205.1 Danio tinwini | reverse complement strand
GTGAGTGAGTGAGTGAGTGAGTGAGTGAGTGAGTGAGTGAGTGAGTGAGTGAGAGAGTGAGAGAGTGAGAGAGTGAGAGAGTGAGAGAGTGAGTGAGTGAGAGAGTGAGAGAGTGAGAGAGTGAGAGAGTGAGAGAGAGAGAGGGAGAGGGAGAGAGAGAGAGAGAGAGACCAATGAAAACATCAGTGACACGCACGCACGCACACACACACACACACCTAGAATATTATAAATTAATCATTGTAAATTTACTGATTATTATTGTTTTTATTACCATTTTATCCTAAAATGTTAATTGGTAAATGTACAGTTTATTCTGATCTATTATTATTTTTGTATTGATTTGTACAAATAATATGATATGTTGAATAATAAACAACAGGGAATATTTTATTAAAATTGGCCAGCTGAGCAAATACTTGTTGCCCCCATTTTCTGCTTTTGAGCACTGCAGGCCAAATTAATGAAAATTGTGTTATGGTAATTATGTTGGTGTATTATCAATATCACAATATATATATATATATATATATATATATATATATATATATATATATTCAATAATTTATTTGTTTATTAATTTATGTATTAATATGAAAGTTTTTGTTTTAAAATTAAAATCTTTCTTTAAATAATAATAAATGAATAATAATAAATATTAATTCTTCTGCCACTAGATGACGGTAACAGTTTAATGGGGAAGTTATTGATTCACATTTAATGTTGATTGAAGACTGAGCAACCGAGTGTGTGGTTAACGTATTTCTTTGGCAAAACCAAGTAAAAGCTGACAATATTACATATATATGTCAGAATATTAACTTCTTCACTGAACTGTTGTATACAGTCTGTTATGACATATGCACTCATTCTATAGCACAAGCTCACAAGCTGTGTGCACGCTAGGCTTGAGCAAACAAGCTCTGTGTAGGACGGAAACAAACATTTCTCATGTGAGATTGCCAACAGTGCAGACGAATATCAAATATTGCAAATAATAAAAGGTTGGTCAGTTAAATTATGCTACTGTAGCGTTTATTTAGCAATAATTCTCCACTACCGAAAGCAGAACCGTTAACGTCAGAGCTTATCGATACTTCAGTCTTTTATAAATTAGCACCAGTACCGAAAAAGTATCGAGTTTTGGTATACCCATCCCTAACTATAATTGGCTTACTTTATCATCTGAGATCAAGACATTACACCTTACATATAAATTGATTTAATACACTTTGGCACCAGCACACACATATAAACCCACGGGAAAAAAGCAGAGCAACAAGAAAAACATTTATTATCCAGTAAGCAGTCTCAGAGTTTAGCCTCACAGAAAAAGAGTCCTGGTACCAGGAGATGAAAGAAACCAACTGCCATCTTGTCCATAAAAGGAGAGATATTCTTTACAAAGACACTTACACTGGCATCGACTTGACAAAATTTCCTCTGTGATAATGTTTTAGTCAGAGGACAACCAGTGCAGTTCAACACATACAAAGTTATTCTGTGAATAAAAACACTTCAATCAATCTGAGAAGATAAAGCCGTGGGTTCATTACAGACAGATCTGAATCGTCCAACCCCCCTAGAGTGAGCATGGGTAGAAAATCACTTTTAGTGGATTCCATTCAGTCTTTCATTCACAAATGTTCAGTTGTCAAGCCGCACCATCATTACTGCATCCATCTTGTTTACAGTCTAATAACAGCTCCTTCTGGACTGACTGTCCTGCTGCTAGTGAGCTCAGCATGATACGCAAATATAAAATGCTCGGAGAAGAAAATCGCTGACAATTATCCTCTAAAGCCAATTACTGATACATAACTGGCCAGTTTCAGGCAGATGAAAAGAGCAGGCTACAAAGGCTGTATGAGCAGTGCTGCAATCATCACTCAAATCAAGGACGGTATTTACAGAGATTTTATTATCAAATGAAAAAATCTTGTTAGACCTTTTTTTGAAAGATGTGCACAAATAAAATTATTGTAGCATGTCAATTTAGAACAAACGCATTTTATCATTCACACTGAAAAGCTGCAAGAAATTACACTGAATGAAAAGTCAGAAAAACGCTGCATAAAACCAACAATAACAATTAGAAGAGAAGATGTGTAATTGTATGCATCTGCAATACTGTTTATTTGTAATTAAGCCCATAATACAATAGTACATTTTTATCATTTGATTCTACAGCCAGCAGCTCACTCACAACTATGACATATGCACTATGCAACATTAAAATATAAACACAAAGCCTTTTGTTTAAAATTTTGGCCTTTTATACCCATCAATTTATTTATAAAGCTACATTTTGAAAGATCCACAGACAAAGAATGCTGCATAAAATAGTTATTTGAAATATATGCACAAAAATATATGCACTGGAGTTAAGACACATTTTCGATCCCAAGCCGACGACACTAAACACAGATGTAACAAAAATTTACTTTAAAATGTTTTGAGCTTGTCCCATTTAACCTCTTCCAAAGGTAGCCAAAACACATTTGATCAGATTGTCTATAAACACTCATGTGGTCACAAAAAAAAATTCACAAATGACCCTCTATTGATCAGACTAAACACTTGAAAGCATAGTTTCCGCTACATTCATCCTTCATGGCGGGGCACCACACCAAAATTCGTCCCGTCAATGCTACAGTACAGCTTCTCATTTAAAACATTCAGTCGTTGTTGTTTCTTTAATAGCGGGTTATAATCACACCAAAACATATTAAAAGGTAAGTGAATTATAACAGCACAAACTTTTATGTAACCGTAGTAGTGTTGTGCATTATTTTCTGTGCATTATTTACACCCTTTAAGGTGACATGCTGACTGACTGTAAACACGACGTAGCTTTTGGTTATGATGAACACAGTTTCCATAATTATACTTTATAGATTAAGGATATGGCTCTGCTGCATACAATGACTTGATCTTGCTGGAGTTTATAGCCGTTTCACTTTACTTCAGAAAGCATTAATGCCGCTCTGTAGGTCTATTGAAAACATTCATAAATATTCCTAGCAAATCTAATAAATGTTGGAGACATACTTGTTACATAAACGCACTAAATCACACTTCAGCAGTGTTTATTTGAGCATGCACAAAAAAAAATTGCACTTGAGCAGCATATATTTGAGGTGAAGCATATATTTGCGTGCAATACGTTTTGTGCATGAGCAGAGGAAATCGGCGCACAAGCAAAGAGATTTGCATGCTCGAATTAAATAAATGCGATTTCGGCTTGTAATACTGTGCTCAAATAACGCCACAGGTAGTTGGTAGATCTGTGTAAAAAGCCCAACAGAGTTTGCCGCCACAGCTGGAAAAAGTCCTAGAGGAAACACTGGAACGGGTTGTGAAAAAGCTAGACAAAACCACAGGTTTCACAACAAAAACACAGATTATAATTGCAATGTAAAAAGTATATTGTAAATTGAAATAGAAGTTGCCATTCATTTGCTTTACAATGGGGTATTTGCACAGGGATTTTTAATTTTGAAAAAGCCAGCTCAGGCGCTTTCATGTGAACAGTTACACCATTATAAACTCACCACATTTAGGAGCTGGAAAATCTATCATTTTTACTGGCTAATTGAGAAACAATATAAAGTGGGTTTCACAATGAACAAGAAATCACTGCATTAAATTCCATGGTTTCATTTTGAAGATATTGTTCCATGTCTTTAAAATATGAAAATGTATTTTACCACAACTTTTTCAATGGATTTTACACTCACCTGCTGCTTCCAACGATGCTTTTGTTTTATGGTTGAACAACTAAACGAATGCTTAAGTCAATTTAAAGGACTTTATTTTGAGTAAAATACATTATCAATGCTGTAAAAAAAACCTCATGAAATTGAAAATGGTCACATCATCCTTTCACTGGAAGTGTATAAGTGAGTGAAAAACACTTGCCGTGCATATAGCCAATTGCTAGACAACCCACTCACTTGTAAGTTTTGCAACATGGGTTTGTTCTTTTAATAGAACATGGTGAAAATAGTAAGTTCTCTATGAAACTAAAGAGATGCATTTGAACACACATTAGTACCAAGCAGAAGCAGCAAAAATGCTATTTTTCAAGCATACTATGTGAATAGGGTTGTTCCCATTCCGATACTTGTATTGGAAATATTCACAGATAATGCAAAAATTCTAGCATCAGTATCGGTGAGTATTTGAAAACATAAACCAATCCAATACCATCTTTTTAAATTAGACATATGCCCACTAGTTTTGCTTAACACTGCAACCCGGAGTCCTTCTGAGAAGGGGGTAACACATTATTTTATTTAAAAGATGTTTCTAAATTTTAAGTTTTAAAGAGGTTATTTCTCTATAATATTCATATTCATTTTAATATTTCTTTATTTTTTGCACTGATATCTATACAGTTATGCTGTAAAACTTGAAAAGATGTGTTTGTTTTGTGGCTGAACTTGTTTCAGTAAAGAACAATAAATAATATTCCTGTTGAATGTCTGATGATAAAATGTCAGATAATAAAAATGGTCTAGTTCACTGTACGTATTTGTTCATGTTTTATTAAATGTATAAGTCTAAAGCACACCATGATTGAATTTTGTTGATTTATACAGGGCTAGTAGTATACACAATGTTTCTACAGATACACGAACAAATATCGGTTCAGAATTTGGTATAGCCGATACCCTCAGGTAAGGTATCAAAAACGCTATCAGGAAAGGAAAAAGCATGTATGTTAAGTCACTGTGTTCTAAAGAAGGCTAAAGCTAATGAATCAAGAACAAATTCCAATCAGTTACTTACAAACAAACAAACAAACAAACAAACAAGCAAACAAACGTGCAGTTTTTCCAGCACATTCTCAACATGGAAATGAAACCATAAGAAAAGTGTGTCAAATTATCCATGGTTCATATCCATTATCTCCATGGTTGCCATTAAAACAAACATTTTGAAAGTGTGTCCCCCACCTTCCAAGAGTCCATTAGGATTCGCAGCAGACCATTGAGTCATTTCATAACATCCATACATGGTTCCAATTACAACTGGGACTCTCCTCAACAAAGGATAATCAAAACAAGCTGGACAACCTAGTAAAGACCCTGCTACAAGCACACCTTAAGGCCTGTGTATATTTCACTTTTTATGTTTCACTCAATCTTGTGCCCACACAATTTCATGTCCACATAGCTTTTAAATATTCAGTTATTGATGAACAAGCTTGATACATTCAAAGCACTTTGCACTTGAATGGTATGTGTAGACATTTTTATACAATTCTAATAATGGAACAGCATCAAGAGGACAGTGTGCAGACTACTGCAGAACACTGAAGTATACTTTGGGCTTAAAAAATATTAAAAATAAAACACTTTCACTCTATAATCCAAGTGCTGGCACTTCAGGAATATGTCCAAAGGCTGTTGTTCACTAACTCTAAGTGATAAACAGACCCAGAAAGCTTCCTCGAGGCAATGAAAGCAAGCATATGATTTGTCTGATAAAAATAAGCAACTGACGTGATGATGCCAAAGATTCTGACATAGCTTTAATTAACACAGCTAAATCTGTACAAGCATGTAACACCGACTGCTACTTCGATCTCATCCTTCACTGTCCAGCTCGGGTTCAAAACCTGAGTTATATTGAAGATTTTTTCATAAACCTATAAGCAGAGATTAGCCCTACAATGAAAGCAGTGCTTCAAATGATGGCAGTCAGAAAGCTACAGTTCTTCATTTACAGTATGTGATGAAAAAAAATCTCAGTTTCCTGATTCTAATGATATTCCTTTCCAATATATGACTAAATAACTAACACATGCTGCTTTTGAAGCTAAGTGTATAGTCAGACAATTGTTCAATGACTTTCAATGGCAGTTCCACTGTTTCAGGTAAGTAACAAATGAATAAATAAATACTTTTATTTGTTAAAGGCTCATTAAACAGATCAAATGTCGGAGTAAAGACGCAGCTGTTTGAAATAATTTAACTAATATAAGATACAGTTTTTGACAATGTGATAACCTTGGACAAAAATAGTATATATTCTGACTAATTATAGTTATTGCTTAATAATAATAATAATAATATATAGCAATAATAATATTATAGTATACTGATTCTTTATAAATGTCTAGGTAGAAAACTAGAAAACAACAACTTTTTCCCCATTGAACAAAATATATTACAATATTTTAAAACAGTAAACATGTCAGGCAAAATAATTAAAATAAATCCTTGACTCTTGCTATCTTCATTAGTTTCAAAAACACAGAATTCTTTACAACTTAAAAAGGCCTCTTTAGATATTCTTCTTTTCATTGGATAAAAATGAGCCATGAAAAACACTGTTCAGGTCCTTAGTATGGCTGGATAAAGGTGCAGGTCTTTGACAACATGTAAAACAAATCCTTACATATACTGCAGGAATGGTATAATAGAAAATGTTTACATAAAAAAGGTGATTTTTCAAACCCTGGCAAACCTTGAAAACAGTTATCATCCCATGCCTATTTTGTGCTTTTTAACATCATAACACATCATTAGCTTAGATATAGGATAATAAACTGCAAGTAGTCTTCGTGTGAGGAGCATTATTTGTATGCTGCACTAAATTTTTGCCTATATGTAGTGAGCTCCAGATGGTGGCATAGTTTAGTTACCCATATAGACAGTCATTGATCACACTGAACAGAGAATTCCATGTCCAAATACACAATTTACAAGGGTGTAAAAGGCACAGGATGGAAAATGTGACAGAAGGTCTGCTTCAACGACATTCTCATTACTCTTGTTTCTTCACAACTCTGTTCTAAAATCCAGTCATGTAAATATTTAAAAACTGGCCCTAGCTATTAAAAAAATATTGCTCCTAACAAACTACCAAGTGAGAGTTTGCATACATCAGTACTGAAAATCACAAAAACTGCTTTTGGCTATTTAGCATCAACAGATGAAGTGGAATAAATTGCTTTATGTGCATGTATACTTTATAAAGTATAGCTGTATGTATTGTATATAATGATTTAGCAGAAGTGCAAAAAATGTTGTGAATATTACTGGAGAATAAGAATACAAAATAAAGTGTACTTTCCTAAATGACAATCTGCAAGACATTTGCTTCATTCATTTGCAATTTATTTTTTTTTGCATTTAATGCCATACCAGATTATATGGCCATTTTCATGGTGTAAAAGTATACTTTAGATATAGAATATATTAAGGTTTTACAAATAAATGCATTGTCTAAAACTGTATTCGGATTAACGGTGTTAAAAATTATTTCAAAAGAATGAATTGAATAAACTAAACCTTACTTGCATTAAGTCAGACACATTATCCTTAAATATTGTAAAAGATTTACAATTTGTTATGTTTAATTTGCAATAATTTTTTTCTGTTTAATTAGCAGCACAAATACAAGCCGTATCCTTCCCAGTAAGTTCTCCACACATGAGGAAACTGAAATGAGCATGCTTTAGTTACATTTCTGATTATTTACTTCAATAAAGACATGCTCATTTCAGCTGCTAAATATTTTTACACAGGAGTTACATGCATCTCAAATCCTTTTGAATGGGAATGACGACTTTGCTTCGTTACCCATCCATAAGCTTTAGCAATCAAATTATTAACAGATCAATCAACTTTAAATTGATAGCTATCCCTATTCCCAAATACTTCCATGACCATGAACAGTATAAACTGAGAACTTTATAATTTTCATTATTGGCAAAGGCAGACAACTACTGTATGCAGCACATTTATACCATAATAAATACTGATGATAAGGGCTACATGATTTGAGAAAATGTTCTGCAATGTTTTGCAGAAACAAGACATTATGTAAAATACTTTTTAAAATCTCATCAGACCATATCAACCAAGCACAGAAAATGCAGATTGTTGAGCCCATCATTCAATGTAATAATTTACTTCTATGTGTAATAGATTTATTTCAGTTATATTATAGAATGCAAACACTTGGATGTACATTACAACTTGTAGAGTAATATTTGCTCTAATTTAGTGGTCTTGAGAGATCAATTAGTGGTTCTAATAAAATTTCCATTTTCACTTTTTATTAAAACAATTAAACGATTTTAATCATTATTATTAATCTTATTATCTCAAAGATATTCAGCACAAATCTGCAGATTTTTACAATTTTTGGGGCAAAAAAAAGCTACAAAAAATGTCCACAGATATTGTCTGGCTTTTCAGTCACCTATAAAAATGGTAAATATCATGCACTAAAAGAGACTGCTTTAAAAGTCCTATACAACAACATGACACTACCATCATGTCAATAACAACCCAAGTATTTAATGCACCAAAACCGTTATGGCTGCAATGTACCAATAAGCATATACAATAAGAAATCTTTACAGATTACAAACTGATGGGGATTGACAGACTGATATTTTAGACTAAGTTAAAGTAAAAACAAACAAAAAATCCTCTAAATGTAATGTTTAGACTTACAATAAGCTTCAGCAGCCTGTCAATATTTCACGTTACAATCACAGCTATCATAATCAGCAAGTGTCGTCTATTTTCACATAAAGGCCTACGGTTACAAGACTAAGTAAAATGATTTTAACTCTGTCCGCTCGGTTTTTTGCCAACAGTAGCCTACAGTCAGCTGCGTTGCTCGCATTCATTTTTGACAGAACAAAGTTTCCCAGATTATTATGTAAGTTGAATACTATCGACACGCTTAAATCACTGCACACAAAAGTTCAAGTCCTCCAAAAGTAGCCATCGCTTAGTTTAAAGCCTCACCTACGAGTGTCATAAACTTTTATAGTTAATCTGAACATGAGCAAGCCGCGGTTGTTTGCACGCACTTAGCGCTGAGCCTCAACAGATGATCAACAACCACCGCACACACATACTGTACACACAGTCCCAGCCTCCTCAACTCCACAAACACCTACAATGTGCTCTTCTTCGCTGCTCACCTGTACGTAGTTACTTTCGCAGTACTCGGCGACTCTGTCGAGGTTTGTGAAACTGTCCAACAACGCTCTTCGACCCGCTGGAATTTCCTCCTCCAGCAGCATCTGCAGCTCCGCCATCTTTACATCTCCCTCCCCCTCTCTCTCTCTCTCTCTCCCTCCACGCGCAACCAGCGACAGGAAGTACCGCCGCTTCACCTCCCTTTGAGTTTGGATTAAGCAGGGAAGCGCGTCTACGAATCCTACTATGGCGAAAAGTTGGATATAATATGATATAATTAATTCGTTAATTTTCTTTTCGGCTTAGTCCCTTTATTAATCTGGGGTCGCCACAGCGGAATTTACCGCCAACTTATCCAGCATATGTTTTATGCTGCGGATGCCCTTCCAGCTGCAACTTATCTCTGGGAAACATCCATACACACTCATACACTACGGACATTTTAGTCTACCCAATTCACCTGTACTGCATGTCTTTGGACTGTGGGGGAAACCGGAGCACCCGGAGGAACAAACGCGAACGCGGGGAAAACATGCAAACTCCACACAGGAACGCCAACTGACCCAGCCGAGGCTTGAACCAGCGACCTTCTTGCTGTGATGCGACAGCACTACCTGCTGCGCAACTGCGTCGCCTAATATAATATAATAACATAATTGGATATTATATTATAGGCTATTATAATAATACACCGTATAATAATACACCGTGCAATAAAAAATAGCTAATCACTCAAGTACTTTTGCTGCTTGTTCAACTTACTTATTTAAAATAAGTTGAAACAACACAAATCTTAAGTTGTTTTTGGGTCAACCTAATTGTTTTATGTTGAATCTACTTAAATTTGTAAAAACAATTAAGTTAACTTAATCGATTTGTTGTGGAACCATGAAGCATGTTCAATAAACGCATTTCATTCAAATTAATAGTGCTGATTTGTAAGGTCGTTAGCTCATCAAAATTGCAATTATTTGTTCAAACGAGAATAAAAACATCTAAATTATATCAATATAAAGGTGTCAATAATGATACCTTTGTTTTAAAAATGTAATTTTTTTGGATCATTACACCAGTTTTCAAAGTCACGTGATTCGTTAGAAAACAAACATTCAACTTTTTTAAATTTTATCTTATTTGTATTTTATTTAGATTTTCAAATATTACAAAAGAACATAATTGTTTTTATCTATCTATCTATCTATCTATCTATCTATCTATCTATCTATCTAT
>CAIGQZ010032266.1:11821013-11827095 GCA_903798205.1 Danio tinwini | reverse complement strand
TATGATATGATATGATATGATATGATATGATATGATATGATATATGATATGAAATTAGATTACATTCAACTTTATTACACATGTACAAGTACTTGCAGTTTAGGTCTAACCAGGAGTGCAATAGCAGCAAGTGCAGGATACAGGTATAAGTTATAAAGTGCAGTTATAGAAAAACTATAGTGATATTTACAGATGGATGTACTATGAACATTATATACAGGTTGTATAAACTATGAACAGAGATTTACAATAGATGAACATATGTACAGGTTGCTATTTATAATCAGAAGTGTGCAGATAGATATGAACAATGTTTATGTACAGTGGGTGTGTACAATTCAAGAATGAATTAGTACAATGCAGTGCGATGAATGTGCAATTTTTAAATGTGCAAATATTAAATAGTGCAGTGATTATGGGGAGTATAAGTTATGAGGAGAGTGTGGAGGTGTATGAGGGGGCACAAGAGTCAGTGGGGGGCAGAGCTCAAAAGGGATACAGCTCTAGGGAAAAGCTGTTCCCCTGTCTGCTGGTTTTTGTGATGTATTTATGATCAGTGATGTAAATCAGTTATTTTAAATGTCTATAATTTCCACAATAATTTAAACCATTAAGCTTTTTGACCCATTTCAGCAAGAAAATCTTAGTGATTTAAATTAGAAAAATAGTATGGTCACTACTTCTTCTGCATATTTTAATAAGTGCAAGTGAGAATGAGTATGTTGTCTCATTTATATTTAAAAAATGTTATGCTGAATGACAATGGGACCTTATTTCACCCATAGTTTGACTAATTTATATTACTAAACGTTATTTTAAATAATAAAATACGATACCACTTTATTTTGATGGTCCCTTTAACACATTTTGGTGAATTTAAGTTACATTGCATCTACATGCCAACTAATTCTCAACAAATTATAGGTAGACTGTTAGGTTAACTTTTAGCCAACATAATGTGCAATAGGAACCATCAAAATAAAGTCTTACCTAGACTTAAGTACATTAACTATACAGTTTATGTATTTAAAATAGCTTTTTGTAATTTTGATGCATAAAGGGTCAACTCATGAATAGGAATTACACCATGACTTGACAAGCGAACGTGAAACTCACGGTTCTTTTCCACAAAAACTTTTCCTATAGGATGACTGTGACCCAGAGGGGCTGAGAATAGAGAGCGCTGAGATATGGGTGCGTGCACATCTGTGATGATGTCATCTTCCTCCACACCAAGCTCATTGTGGGCCTGGTTTTCCATCATCTTATTCTTCCTTCAGAAAAAAAAGGATGTTACTCAGACTAGGAAAATCAGAACATTATAATTGCTATGACAATTTACTGACTTTATTTACTCACATATTTAATTTACTTATTTACTCACATTTTACTCACCCTCGGGTTGTTTTTTTTAGAAAATTACATGAGTTTTTGTTCAACAAAAAAGATGATATTTTGAAACATGTTGGTAACCAGAATCTACTGACTTTTTTCCTACTATGGCAGTCAATGGGTGCAAGTTACTAACTTTTTAAATGTCTTTTTATGTGTGTTTGTGTTCAACAGAAAAAGAAAATATTTTTGCAAATTTTCTGTGTGTGTGTGTACATGTTTTTGTGACATATCAGGACACAAATCTGTATAATGACACAGGTATGACACAGGTATTACAAAAAAGAGGTGAAATACGAGGACATTGGTGACATCCTCATTTCTCAAAAAGCTTATAAATGCCACAGGATGAGTTTTTTTCAGAGAGTAAAGCAGTACACTGTCTCCTGTGATGGTTGGGTTTAGGGGTAGGGTGGGGTGTGGGCAATATAATATATGGTTTGAACAGTATAAAATAAATGGAAACCTATGTAATGTACTCACTTTTTTTTACCAAAAAACAAACGTGTGTGTGTGTGTGTGTGTGTGTGTGTGTGTGTGTGTGAACTATTTCTCTAAGCTAATGTACTTCTTTTTTGCTTCTAACCTTTTCCTCTTGCTTTTTTTGGTGACTTCCTCACCATCTGTATGGGACTCTTGAACATCTCCATTGGGGTGGTCTTGCTGTTCACCCTCATTATCTTTTGAAACAATCAAATCAAGAACAATACAGCAATATATTCCATAAACGAAATGTGAACAAAATCCACATCAAATATTTACCAAAAGTATGTGCCTTCTTTTTCTTCTTCTTCTTCAGTGGTGGATTGTCGTGAGGCTCAGGACTCAGAGGTTCTCTGCTTTCAGACTGTCTGCGGCTCTCCAGCCCCTCCATTTCTATAGCTGGCTCAGGCCCTGCTGTTGTTCAGTGGGAAACATGCAAATGTCTAAGTACACTACCTGACAAAAGTCTTGCCATCAATCCCAGTTATAAGAGCAACAAACACTTGACTTCTAGTTGATCATTTGGAAAAGTGTCAGAACGTAGATTTTTCAGATGAATCATCTGTTGAACTGAATCATCACAAATACTGCAGAAGACCTATTGGAACCTGCATGAACCCAAGATTCTCACAGAAATCAGTCAAGTTTGGTGAAGGAAAAATCATGGTTTGGGGTTACATTCAGTATGGGGGCACAAGAGAGATCTGCAGAGTGGATGGCAACATCAACAGCCTGAGGTATCAAGACATTTGTGCTGCCTATTACACTACAAACCATAGGAAAGGGCAAATTCTTCATGAGGATAGCGCTCCTCCTCGTACTTCAGCCTCCACATCAAAGTTCCTGAAAGCAAAGAAGGTCAAGGTGCTCCAGGATTGGCCAGCCCAGTTACCAGACATGAACATTATTAAGCATGTCTGGGGTAAGATGAAGTAGGGGGCATTGAAAATTAATCCAAAGAATCTTGAACAACGAGTCCTGCAAGAACGCTTTCTTTGCCATTCCAGATGACTTTAAAAGTTATTTGAGTCATTGTGGAGATGTATGGATGCAGTTGTTCAAGCTCATGGGAGTCATACACAATATTAATTCTGTATCCACTGCACCATGACTTTATATTCTATACTTTACATTATTTCTGTTAAGACTTTTGTCTAAGCAAAAGTCAGACCTTACTGTCCTAATTAAATAATTAAAAGTCAAAACATGATCATATTTTATTTTGGTAAAATAAGAGTAATCTATAATATTACAATATTCTATTTAAGTTGGAAATACATCTCACTGAAAGTCTGCAGCAACCGTCACGGACACTTTAAATGAGATTTACAAAATGTAGCTTAAAAAAAAAACTTTTTTTAGTGCAAACAGAGATTAGGAAATCTTTATGAACAATAGATAACAAATGAATAAAATGTCATTGTCTTTCTAAGGTATCATTATAGGGTTCCCAAAAAATTGCTGTTCTGTTGAAAATATGTATAAAGTTTAAATTGGTATTGAAAACTGGGGAAAAATAGCATGCTCTGAATAAGAAAGCTTTAAAAAATTCCAAATGTGCACCATGGTTTTAGGTAAATTCTAATCATGCTTAGGTTATAAGTTATTCTATAAATGATCAATTATTTGATCGATATTTCTGCAAAACACTGTATTTCAAGTAAATATTTAAATTTGAGCTCATTTTGCTTTTGTCATTAAGTGAAGCTTATTTATGAACTAATTTCGAGAGGTTTGATTGACCACAGCTAGACCCACATTAGCTACACTATAATTAAATCACTATAGTCACTATAAGTCACTATAAATAACCATAGTCTTCATACAATAGTCATCTTCATCATGAAGAATCCTTCCCTTCCTCCCCTATTCATGCTCCTCTTTCCTAGATTGGGTGGCACGGTGGCCCAGTGGTTAGCACTGCTGCCTTACAGCAAGAATGTCACTGGTTCTAATCCTTACTAGGCCAGCTGACGTTTCTGTGCAAAGTTTACATGTTCTCCCCATGCTCACGTGGATTTCCCCGGGTTCCCCAGTTTCTTCCCACAGGCCAAAGACATGCGTCATAGGTAAACTGACTAAACCAAATTGGCACCATAGTCAAGTTCCTAGCCAACGGTATTTTTCCCTCATAACGCAATTCGTCATTAGCCACAAATAAGCAAGGGAGTTCTCTAGATCTACCTAAGCTCAAACTCCCCTCTCGTCCTGCAACGAGAGGGAGCCCAGGGCTCGAGGATCTTTTGAGCTGAGGGCTCTCTCCCGGGACAGCATGCCAAACAAGCTTATAATCAATCATCGGCTAAGTGTGAACTCTTTAATGTTTAAAAGAAAATCACAATCAGTATTAATCTTGTAATCTATATCATAATAACAAAAATTATCACCATTGTATTGAATTACAAAAAAAGTATTGACTATTACTTGTCCAAACCTAGGAAAACTTAATAGAATTTAAATTTTTTATCAATAACATCATTTCAGCCTTCTTCCTCAACCAAAAGGACTTAAAAGTACATTATAAATTAATAAACCTCCTTTTTATTTTTTATTGCTTTGACCAAATAATCCAACAGAACTGAACTTATACGTAATGCCACATCTCCTAATTGCCTTTATAGTAATTCATTTTTATAAAGGTAAAAGTACACAGAACTGTTCATTGTATCAGTATCAATAATGCTTGATATTTAGTCTAGAATGTATTAAATCCCACCCCGTTAAGATCAAATGATAGGTATTATAACTGTTATTACCTTCTGGCTCCTCAACGTCATTGATCTCCTTCTTGATCTTCTTTTTCTTGGGTTTGACACTTGGCATTTTGTCTGGTGAAGGGCAGAAATTAGAGAGCCTGCTTTGTCTACGGTGACACAAGTCTAATATAGTAATGAGATTAGAAATCTACAGCGCTCAAGTACAATAGAAACTATTGTCGAGTACAGGCTTTGAAGGTTTACTAAGGCTAACCCAATTTAATGATTTTATTAACTTCCTATTCAACGAGGATAACTGACCTGCTCTTGATGTTACACACATGAAAAACGGTACTGAATGAGGGGGAAAAAAAGAATATGAGAATCATTTCACATGTTTCAACGTGTATGTACAGTATGTAGGTGTTGTGTGCGCATACAGTGCGCATGTTGCTTTAAATTAGCCTCATGCTGGATATACTGCAGCTCTTTACTGAGAAGAGATTACGAGGACAATTAGGTAAACAACACTGAACTACACACTAAGATTAATGCTCAACTGGTTAGCAAGTCAATGACGTTTAAGCTAAATCACAGTAAAAATAAATAAATGAATAAAAATGTATATAGAAATAAATAGTGATTGAATAAAATAAATAAAATAAAATAAAAAAACACTAGATTTAAACACTAGATTAAAACTGATTTTTTGGGGATACGAGTCTCTGGTTTAAGGCTGGATTTAAAAATTATCACCAATAATAATTGATAACCATTGATAATAATTGATGATAATAACAGAGTAACACTGTGATGGAGTAATGAAGCAAAAACTGCTTCATTTGAAAATACATTGACATGGAAAGCAGTTATTTTAAATTGAAATAATACTCCACAATATTCCATTTTTTATTGTATTTTTGATCAAATGAATTGGTACACACTTTACAATAATGTTGCATTATTTAATGTTAGTCTAGTTAATGTATTTACTAATATCAACAAAACATTTCTTACAGAATTTATTCATCTTTGTTAACGTTTATAATGGAATAAAGTTGATGTTTGTTCATGTTAACTCAAAGTGCATTAACTCCTATTAAAAAGTATGAATTTTAATAATGCATTAGTGAATGTTGAACTATGACTAATAAATGCTGTAAAAGTATTGTTCATTCATTATTAGTTAATGTTCAATAAACTAATGAACTAATTTTTATTAAATAATGAAACTTCATTGTAAGTGTGAACAATAAATGGTGCGCAAAAGATACATATAAAAAATAAATAAGTGATAGTTATGTTTCCAAACTTTTAAAGTATATAGTAAACTAAATATATAAATAACAAATCTATCTGGAGTTTAAAATAACCCTATATAGAAAGACATAGCCTATATATTTAAATATACAGCAGAATAAAGAATATAAACAATAAAAAACATCAAATAATAATAATAATAATAATAATAAAACAAAACTAAAAATGCAATATCTCCTAAGTTAGTTTAA
>CAIGQZ010032266.1:11808513-11818513 GCA_903798205.1 Danio tinwini | reverse complement strand
GCTAGTGTGGACGCGGATCGTTTTCATTCTTAAACGCCGTTTTAAAACTAAAACGTACTAGTGTAAACGGGGCCGTAGTAAAGTCCTCAAACTGAGCCAGAGATGCAAAGCTTCACTATCTTGCATAAAACACCAAGATCTGTTTCATAGACATGGGTTAACTTAACCAAGTATAAAGTCTTAGTTAAATTATTTAAACAGCTTCTATTAAAATGCCTTAAAATAATGTTACTGTGTACATCTTAAAACAATGCGTTGGCAATGATTTTATTTTAAAATCCTTATTTTCTGTTACAATTACAAAAGTAATTGTATAATTGTGAAGATTTTGAAAGGGTGTTCAGCCTCAGCAAACCACGCAGAATCGGCTACTACTTATTCACCTGATATTTAACACTACAATAAACTTCTAATTGAACTTCAAGACATTAATTCAGACTAAAATGACTGAATTAAACATTTATTAAGTTGAATTCTCCATATCTCAAATAAAGTTAGACCTAAACAAAGTCATGAAACATGAGTCCATAAAGAAACAAGAATATCCTTAAAACAGTACATTTCATCAGTGGTTCAATTGTAATGTTATACATAAAAAGTAATGACTATATTCATCGGTTTTTCGGAATTGAATTGAATTGAATTGAATTGAATATATTCATCGGTTTCTTCTCTTCAGTATAGAGTGCACATTCATGAGCACTGATGTAGTACTGTATACCTCGGATGCCCAAATGAAACTTTCTCTTTTTAAAATAAAGCATGGGGCATACATGATTGATTAGTGCTCTCTGGAATGCACACCTTTAAATGATACAGAAGAGACGAACCTACTGAATTCATTCATTATTTATGCATGTTCAAGTCATAATTTGTTTGTGTGCACAAAAGTATTCTCATAGCTTCAAGATGACCAACTGATGACATGTACTGTTTTAAAAATAGTTTTGGTTGCTTTCTGGACTCTGAATGTTTCATGACTCTTGGTGTCCATGAAGAGTCACAGGGCTCTTGCATTTCATCTAAAATATTTTCATTTGTCCTCTGAAGATGAATGTTATCAGGGGTTTGAAAACATTAGGAAGAATAATGACAAATTAAAATTGGGGTGAACTATCCCTTTAACTATCTTTAACACATACTTCCTTTTACAGATGTGAATTAACAAATACATCTTTGAAACACAGACCAATGCTTTTTGGCTTATACATGACACACTATTTGAAACGTTTGCAGCTGGTTTTTCAAAACCACAAGCTGAAATGGTCTAACAAAGTTATTCTATTTTTGTTAACTCTTGAACATACTCCCTGGCATGAACAATTACATTTATACTATTATTTACTCTCCAATTTCTTTTTGTATGCTGTGATGCGATTATATATGTAAAATTTTATTGTCTTCCAATCGCGGTTCTTCAAAGCTCCAGGTTCAGCTCTCAAACATTTTTCACAATCCATTTTTGCTGGGACAGTGCCAGATAAAATAAACGGCTTCAAGTGCCTTTCCACTGCCTGCACCTCAGTCTGCTGCCAAGGACTCTTCTGACTCTTCTTTTTGGTAGTTTTACCTTTAAGTGATCAGAAAAAAAGGAATTTAATGAATGAGTGAATGTCAGAAGTCGAATCTGAATTTCTGACTGTGGGGAGGTAAGCATGATCGAATACCCAATGAGGGTGGAGAGCATGTTAGGAGCCCGGCGGCTAATCAGCAGGCCAATCAGAAATAATAAATAACACCTGTTTATTCTAGTGATTGGGCTGGAGAGACACCCTTCTTAAGGAGAGAAGGAGCAGCCGGGAGAGAGAGAGGGGAGAACACACACACACACACACTCGCACAGCTACACGTGGGGTGTGATCATACAAAAATAAAAATATTGTATTACCGGATATCGCCGACCCTGTCTTCTTCTTCCCTCATACAAACGAACTTTACTACACTGACTCTGGTAAATAAATATGTTAGCATCTATAGTAAAAGTAAAATAACAATGCAATTCTATTTATAGGTAAAATCAAATAGCAATTCTTACATTCAGTGGCTTACCATGAATGCTCATTGGTGAAAAATGAAAAGACAAATTAGAAACAACCTCTATCTACTATGCATTAATCCACTCAGTAAACTGGTTTAGAGGTTACTGATGTTTCAATTATTAGAACAACAACAATTAATTTTAGGCCCACTTAAAGCTCCTTGAAGACATATTATCAACCAAGTAAGCCTATACACACACACACACACACACACACTCACACACACACACACACACACACACACACACACACACACACACACACTGCTACACTAACCGAGATTGGTTACTACATCTACATATCGTTGCTTTTCTGGTCTATTATACTTATTTGGATTTAAAAACCTCTCTAAAGACAATTAGCAGAGTAAATTAAAGCTGCAGTAGGTGATCATCTTCAGAAACATGTTTTGTTGTGCTGGTTAAAAGTCTCTTCACATTCCAATAGTAATGATTAAAGTAAATGATCGAAATGTGTTTATGTATTTTTATATTCAGGATGAGGCATAAGACTAAAAAAATGTTCATCTAATTAAATATTGTCGGGCTGATAATTCCCATAATTCTGATAAGTAGCCCAAACTGCAAATGCAGATTTGTACAACCGTGCAGCCGCTGACGCAGATTCGCTGATCTGCGTTCACGCAGGTCCACGGTCACGAGTGACAGAGGTAAAAACAAATGCTCAATCCAAACTTTAAAATTCCTGAATTAATATTGGAGTGAGGAACGACGACACCATGGCTGAAGTATTTCTGTTAGACACGTAATGTTTTGTTTTAAAAGTATTTAAGGTCACACAAAGCTGATGTACATTGAGTTGTTATGAATGGGTTATAAGCACTGAATTGTTGTTTAGCCACTGAAATCTCCCGGTGAAAGCTTGATGTGACTATTTTCAGCTTTATAAGGTCCTTTTACAGCATCAATAATGTCGATTTTTATTTAGTTTGACAACAAAACATCAGTAAACAGCGCAATTCCGTCTACCCTGCTTTAATGAGCTAAAGTTGGTTTTATATTCACATTGGGTCATTTTTGCACAATGACAGCCTGTGACACGCTCCCTATATTGTTCACCTCTACTCTGAATATTCCCTTTGGAATAGCATGCAAGTATGGCTTAGTAATAAGTGTAATTCCTGCACGCCACCGGACACCACTAAGCATACAGTAGTCAGTAGAAAGTGAGACCAGTGATCCTTGCATGCATGAAATATTGCACATTATGACAAGTTTTGCTTGCTAACTACATAACTGAAAACCTGCTAGACATAATAGTTTCTCATTCAGAATTGTAGTATTACAAAGTACAGTAAAGTTTTCTAACTGGCGAATGACATGACCTAGTGGGTCTCTGTCATCTTTAATGTGCACGTTCATGATTTAGGGAGGTGTGGCTTTGGACGGCAGGGGAGGGATTATATTTGAAAGGTATACTAACAATTTAGCATTTTGGCAGATCACCTCCTGCACCTTTAAACATGTGTACTTGTATTTATAGCTGACACTGTGTGCTGTAACTGATGGGTTTGAAATTATAAATGCATGAAATACTTGTAAGCAATAAATGACAAATAGTAGTACTATTTTTATCTATTCATAAGGTGCCTACTGTTACATGTGGCCACTTCTCATTTAAATTAATCCGAAAGCAACAGACATACAAAAGACAAATGTAAAGAGTTCACTATTGTAAGGCAGCCTCGTAGCACTGGCTCCAGAAGACATCCGCTGAACTGATAGAGTGCTTCTTTTGGGTGATGGTGACAAATTCATTTCGGCAGAAGGAAGGGCCACATCTTTGGAAGTTTTTATGAAAAATATGAATAGTTCAATGTTAAAAATATATAAATACAATGTGGTTTAACACATTACAAAAAAGTCAAATAAACCTAATAATGTGATGTTTATCAAAGCAAATGTAAATGAACTACATCTGCATTTGTCTTTGCTGTGACCATTGTCAAAAAATAGAGTACTTATTTTTAAGTCAATGTAATGAAAAAATAGTTTTGTGCCTCAACTGATCCAACACAAGAGTGCAACAAATGTTTCTCTACCACAATTGCTAAAAAGTTCGACTTAAAAAAATTATAATAAATAAAAAAAAGTTTACTGCAAAACAAGCTGAAGAATAGCTTGACATTTGATTGATGCAAGTAGTTTTGACAAAATAAATGTAAAAAAATTGCTAGTTCAACACACTAAAGCATCTTCAGTGCGGAATTTGATACTGGAACAATGTTTTTGCAAGTCAGGCCTTCGATAGTCATGACAAAACTATTACTTGTAAAATGTAAGTGTATTTGACAGCAATACAGACCAACTACAGTAGTTGAACAGTGTCCTTCTTCCTCGATGTCTTCTTCCTCATCTTCACAGTCAATTTCCACTTTTTCTGTGTATATTCAAAGAACAGCTTTACATTGGTATAATTCTTGTGAATACATGGTATTTAATGTAAAAAAGTAATAATAAAACACACCATGAGGATCTTTCCCCATTTCATTCCAGTTCTTGCCATGAAACTCTGCTAATCTTCCTTGCTCAAGAGCCATTAAAATTTAGCTGATCTTGGCAAGTTGCAGGGTCTTTTCTGGGAGTTGATAGAACTCACGATGAATTCTTATATCATGCCCAAGGAAGTTAGCCAGCTGGTCCATCTCGGTGTCTGTCATATTCAGCACAGTTGAAAGAGTAGCAGCATGCTTTTGCAGCCTGGTAGATGTCAGTGCCTTGGGACACTTTGCACCACACAGCTTTGCAAAGCCACGGCGGCAGTCTGACCCACGGAAATGTGTTATGGCTTCTGGTCTATCAAACATATAGGCATTGTCTTTCAAAACCCCACAAGCCTCTCTCTCCTTAACAAGGAGTTCCAAGGAGCTTAACATTTTTGGAGTCAGAAGAATTGGAACCGGTCGACCATGCTTTCCCCTGGTGATAACGCTTGTGAAATGTCTGCAGAGTTTTTTCTCCACTTCAGAGAGTACCCAGTCCACGTCCTTATGAGGATCAGAAGTGTCTCTTGATAAAAACACAGACAAAGGCATGCGCCGGTTAAAAAGAATCATCTGGGCAAGACACACCTTTGCCAGCTCGACCCATGATCTAGTAGTGGGACTTTTAGACAGCAGGTTGAACCACTCATCTTGTGCTTGACTGAGAAAAGTGTGTATTTTTTGCACATCTTCAGTAAAAGGCATGAGAGTGGGCACATTTCACTTTGCTTCCCTGATATTCCTCAGTGCGGTAGCCGAGATCACCTCATTCCACTTACTTGCTAGACTTCTTGGAACTCAGTGGCGTTCTTCACAAGCTGCTTGTCATTTGAGATTAAGCCCTGAGCTTTTAAGAGTTTGCTTACTTTAACCAAGGAATTCCCAAGCTTATTAGCAAGTGATGGAATCATGAATTTGTCAGTTTCACTGTCATAACCACATGTATGCTTGACAACTTTGACAGTCTCCATGTACTTGTTTGGATTTACACAATCTTCCAGTGTTTTTAAGCTGGTGACTCGCCTAGCATTGTGAATCAATCTGCCTAGTTCTCGCATCTTCTCCCGCACACCTTGTTTATTTTTATCTGACAGTCCACCTTTGTTCAACAAGTGCTGCCCAATTTCAGTAATTACTCTGTCATTTTTTATTATATCGGTGATTGGGCCAGGATTCGTGGCACTGATTACTCCCCACAGATCTTTGGTCATGTTTGAAGGGACAGGCCCAGTGTAGGTGCACATGGACTGAACACGGTTTTTTCCAGGTTTGGGAGCAACTGAGTGCGGTTTAAGCCTGCATGTACGTACATGTTGCCACAAGACCTTTCTTGTAAAAAGTCCTTGACAATATGCACAATGCATGAAATCTTCTCCCTGCACTTTTTCACGTGGTCGTTTAAATGGCACCAATTCCCCCTTTCCTGACTCCATAACACCAGCATTGTGAGAATAATTTCCTCTGTTGCGAATATAATCGAGCAGGTTTTTTCTCTCCTTAGAACACTTTGGAAAGCTTAGAACTCTTGCCACATCAGATTCACTTGCATGTGAACTTTCCAGATGCCTTGCCATTTTTGCATAAGGTTTAGTGCAAAAAAAGCAGTAATGCCTCTTGTTGTACACTCTCTTCCCATCTCTTTTTTGGTATGCACTAACAACTACAGTCTTTTGTGGTTTTACTTAAAGTGGGTTCCTCTGTTCTACATGCTTCCGATACAAGGTTGTGAATTGTATCTGATGTTGTTGTGTCACATTCTGGGAAACCCAAAGAGCTCAATTCATCAACATCCAGTTCATCAACAAGCTCACATGTTGCCTGGTTTCGTGTAAGGCTAACATCACTGTCACTTTCAGAGTTAGAATCTGGAACATAATTATCTGAACTCTCTGGTGTAGAATCAAAGAGCTCATCAGAATCCTGAAGATTTACATCTTTCATCTATAAAAATGTGGGGGAAAATAAGGTGGAACTGACAATAAATTGTTCAGTATATTAATATACATTATTATAATACAATATTCTCTGTTTTGAAGCAGTTCAATTGACAAAACAGCAAAAAAAACACGCATTTCATAATTTCCTTTAACTATTGACTAATTGCGTTTTTCTAATATTTCATAATTAAATTGTAAAATCAGAATACATTACACCATTACCTCAGTTAATAAAAATATTCTGATTGCAGCTCCAAGCAAAATCCCTGATTAATACAAAAAAAGACATTGAGCCACCTTTGAATTTGAAAACTTACCAAGATACTTTTTGTCCGTCTGAGTTGGCACACTAATCTCATTTTTTCTAATATAGAAAAAAATTAACATAGTTCATTCCAGAAGTTGCTGTGCATAGAAACATAAGTAGGCCTGCGGCCTGTATGTAGATAACCGGGAATTTTGTCTCTCCATGTTTGTGAAAAGTACTGGAGACATCCCCCTTCCCCCATCTCAAACCAAACGCTTGGCCATTGTGGTGCTAATGGTGCAATGCGCTTTAACCGAAAAAAAACAACAACAACCCGAAAACACGAAATTGGTTACAGGGGTTGCTAAGGAAAATAGCCTAATAATAATAATAATAATGATAATAATAATAATGATAATAATAATAATAATAATAATAATAATAGTAGTAAAGGAAAGAAAGAAAGAAAGAAAGAAAGAAAGAAAGAAAGAAAGAAAGAAAGAAAGAAAGAAAGAAAGAAAGAAAGAAAGACACTTCTAGGATTTTTTGCTTATGATCGCCCATATGTTTCCCTTGTAAAGTTAAGGGTGTTGCATAATCATTTAGTTCTAGTAGTTTATAATAATCTTTACACAAGCAGCCTTTTTATTATTTTGGATATTATCATATGAATTCAAAAGAAAGACATACAACTACACAAATTACGTATCAACTTTTGTAGGCTCAACACAAAAGTGTCACATTAGATATAATAGCCTAAGCCTATTAAAAGCATTTCATGACAAAAATCGGATAAAATAAAAAAAATAGCCTAAATTAAAAAAAATAAATAAAACAAACAAAAACTATAACAATTTAAGCCTAATACAAATAGATACAGTTTTAAGGCATTCTGAACTTTCACTTTATTCACAAGCCATTTTGAACTTTGAGCCAACATTTACACTATGTACACTCGCCTGGGGGGTTGAGCAATGAGCTGAAATCCTGTCGCGTTTCCACTGTCAGGCTAGTAGCTCGCAGCGCGTCACGCAAATCCGGCCCCCAGAACGTCCCCCGAATCAGACGTCACAACCCGCCCAGTTCAGTGGGAATCAGGCAGACAAAGCACACCATCACTAAAAGATTAAAATGAAGACAATCAAAACAAACAAATGACACGTTACTGTACAGCATTACATTATATATCTATACGCACAGGCCTGTGTGTTTTCATGCATTATATGTGTTTAGTCTACTCGCCGACCGACTGTTGGTGTTACACGTCGAGTGGTCTCCGTAACGGAGGGACCTAACATTAATATTTCCATAGGCTAGCCTAGGCTATGACACTTAATAGGCTTAGGTAATTCCCCTTTATTTAAGAGAATACTTTAAGAATGTTGCATATTATTCGGTTAACTTATGTAGAGGAAAGTGTTTCAGCACAGCAGTAATACGCCTATATTTCATTGCGCTCAGCAGCTATCCACTAATAAAGCTCATTATAATTTTTTTATTTTATTTTACACGTCATATAAAAACAGAAACATTTATTTTAAGGACAAGCCGTTTGCAAAGCAGCGCTGCGCAGGACTGGATGGCAGAAAAAAAAGGTAAAGAAGGCCGACTGTTGGCGTCGTAGGCTACTGAGTGTATTTTATAACATCCTCGTTTTGATAGACGCCATAAAACATTCAGCACGAATGCTCCGGAGAGACCTAAAACATTAATATTTCCATAGGCCACAGGCCTATGACACTTAATAGGTAATGCCCCTTTATTTAAGAGAATAATTTAAGGATTTTCAAAGCTATTATTAGGTTATCTTAAGTAAAGCAAACCTGTTTCAGGACATAATAGCAAATAATACTAAAACGCTATAGCCTAGGCTATATTTCGTTGCGCTCATCAGCTATAATAACATGTAATTTTTACATTTTCCACGTCATATAAAAACAAATACTTGTTTGAGGACACAGAACACATTTTTGCTGTTTTTCCAAATCTGTTTATAAAGCAGCGCTGCGCAGGACTGGGTGACAGAAAAGAAGGTAGCCTATAGTTTCTGCTTTCACTTACCAAAAAAATTCTCGGTTTGCACGATTTGATTAATTGTCATCGTATCCAAATACTTTATATAAAATATTTCAAAACTTGTTTATGGTTTAGAAAATATAATTTTTTCAGATATAGGCTTTTGCAAAATGAAAGTTTAAAATGGCTTGAAACGGTTTAATTTATTTGTATTTTCTACACTGTACTCATGTGCAACAGTTAAAGAGCCCCTCTTATGGGTTTTTAAAAATGACCTTCGATGTAGTGTGTAACACAGCTCTTAGTGAAGTGAAATATCCAGCTAAAGCTTAAATCTAAAAGTGGACAGTTTTTAAAACTATTGATTCATCTATAAAAAAGAGTCGACTCATAGTGGTTTAAATTAATCGTCTTCATAACGAATCTTCAGCTGTTTCGGCGTGACGTCTTCGCGAAACATAATGGTTGCGCGCGCAGACCCGGCAAAATTCAAACCTGCGGCCCCGCCCACTAACACAGCCAATAGTATGATCCTGCACAACTGGAGTATCTGCACGTTCAGGATCGCATGTATACGACCGCATTTATAGGACCCTAGTTTTTTGCGGCAGCGCCACCTACCGGATTGGATGATATAGTGAAACTGCATTTCTAGGACCATAGTTTTGTAACAGAGGCACCTGTCGAATTGGATGAATTAGCGGAAACTTCAGTTTCAGGACTGCCTTTCCAGCGCTACCTACCTGATTAGATGATATAGCGAAACTGCATTTCTAGGACCGTAGTTTTGTAACAGCATGGTTTATGAAACACCTGCTTTGAGTAACCATTTACATTAAAACAAATACATTTATACCTAAAATATAAAAGAATAATGTTGTTTAAGTTTTACACAAAAAAGTTGAGTCCCTTAAAAATCTTATATTTCTTAAAAAATACTGTATATTTAAAAACCCCCTTAGATTGAACTAATTAGCTCAGTATTAGGGAAAATAAATTTAAATAAAGTTGGATCAGCATTTGCAGTCACTAATTTAAAACCAGAATGTAGAGAGTCAAGACACAAGAATGATTCAAAAATGTACGTTTATATAAATATCCACACACTCATTTTTGCATTATTGCAATACAACAGCACAAAAATGACCCCATGGTTTAATCAGTTGCACCATTCAGACTGGCTGGCTGTAGACTTCAGCTCCTGTGAATGAGAGAGAGAGGAAAAGAGAATCAAGTTCAAGTTATATATATATATATA
>CAIGQZ010032266.1:11792058-11802915 GCA_903798205.1 Danio tinwini | reverse complement strand
GAGAGACGCCGAGCCTCGCGTTGTGTACGCGCCGCCATCTTGGTCATAACTCAAGGTCATTAACTCATTTAACTAATTTTAATAATTAACCTTAGGGCTCCAATCTCTCACAATATATAAAATGTGTTCCTTTAGGTAAATTAGGCTTGCAAAATAATTTTATTACTGATCTGGACCATAACCTAATCAAAAGTTAACACTAATCATTTACTTATCTTTTGTTTTAACGTTTTACGTGCTTCATCAGAAAGTGCATAGAAGACGTGGTCCCAACAAAAACTGTCCGTATCTACCCTAACCAAAAACCATGGATCAACGGCGAAGTTCGAACAGCCCTATCAGTGCGAATTTCTGCCTATAAATCCAGAAATGCTGAGGAACAAAAACAAGCAAACTACAACCTCAGGAAAACGATCAAAGCAGCAAAACGTCAATACAAAGACAAGATAGAGGGTCAATTTAACACCAATAATGCAAGGAGCATGTGGCAGGGACTTAATTACATCACGGACTTTAAAAGTAACAAATCCACCACTGTAAACATTGCTGCGTCTCTCCCGGACGAGCTTAACTCGTTCTATGCCCGCTTTAAAGCCCAGGACAGCGCGCACACACAGCGCGCTCCCGCGGCCGATACAGAAACCGCCAGCACACTCTCTGTTACGAGATCTTTCCGTCGCGTGAACATCCGAAAAGCTACGGGCCCAGATGGCATCCCTGGACGTGTACTTAAAGCATGCGCACACCAGCTAGCGGGGGTTTTCACGGACATCTTTAACCTCTCGCTCTCTCGGTCTGTGGTTCCCACATGCTTTAAGACAGCTACTATTGTACCAATACCGAAATCAGCTAAAACCACATGCTTGAATGACTGGCGTCCGGTTGCACTGACACCCATCTTCAGCAAGTGCGTTGAGAAGCTGATTAAAAACCACATCTGCTCTGTACTGCCCGCTAACACTGACCCTCTGCAATTTGCATACAGAAAAAAACGCTCCACTGATGATGCAATTGCTTTCACCTTGCACACTGCTCTGTCTCACCTGGAAAACAAAAACACATATGTGAGAATGCTGTTTGTGGACTACAGCTCAGCATTCAACACCATAGTGCCTGCCAAGCTGGTGGTGAAGCTCCAGGCTCTGGGCCTACACAGCTCTCTGTGCAACTGGATCCTGGACTTCCTGTCAAGCAGACGCCAGGTGGTCAGAATGAACAACATCACCTCATCCTCACTGATCCTCAACACTGGTGCTCCACAGGGCTGTGTTCTCAGCCCACTCCTGTACTCCCTGTACACACATGACTGTACATCCAAACACAGCTCCAACGTCATCGTTAAATTTGCTGATGACACAACGGTGGTGGGCCTAATCACAGATAATGATGAGACGGCCTACAGAGAGGAGGTGCACACTCTGACGCAGTGGTGTCAGGAAAACCACCTCTCACTCAACATCAGCAAAACCAAGGAGCTGGTGGTAGATTTTAGGAGAGAGAAAGAACACACTCCCATCACCATCAACGGGACACCAGTGGAGAGAGTCAGCACTTTCAAGTTTCTTGGAGTACACGTCGCTGAGGATCTGACATGGACTGCTCACACAGACGCAGTGTTGAGGAAGGCACAACAACGCCTCTTCTTCCTCAGGCGCCTCAGGAGGTTTGGAATGAGCCCCCACATCCTCCGCTCGTTCTACACCTGCACTGTGGAGAGCATCCTCACTGGCTGCATCACCACGGGAACAGCACCAGCAGCAATCGCAAAGGTCTACATAGGATTGTGCGAACTGCTGGACGTGTAGTAGGAGGTGAGCTTCCCTCCCTCCAGGACATCTACACCAGGAGGTGCATGAGGAAAGCCAAGAGAATCATCAGCGACTCCAGCCACCCAAGCCATAGACTTTTCTCTCTGCTACCCTCAGGCAGACGGTTCCGCAGCATTCGGTCACGGACCAGCCGACTGGAGGAAAGTTTCTTCCTTCAGACTATCAGGCTGATGAACACTTAACACACCCCACACAAACTCTCCCATACCCCACACTGCACACCATCAAGATGTAGCATGCACTGCACTTTAACCAATCCATACTTAAACAATACTGCCTACAACTATGTGTACACCTATCCATCGTACGCATCACTGTCAACATTGCCAAATTTACACTGTCTTGTTTTTTTGTGAGTATGTTGTTGTATTTTGCACTGTCTGTATTTTACACTGTCGCTGTATTTGCGCTGTCTGTATTTTACAATGTCGCTGTATTTGCACTGTCTGTATTTTACACTGTCGCTGTATTTGCACTGTCTGTATTTTACAATGCCGCTGTATTTGCACTGTCTGTATTTTGCACTGTCGTTGTATTTGCACTGTCTGTTTTTTGCACTGTCGTTGTATTTGCACTATCTGTATTTTCCACTGTCTGGAGCCAGGACCTAAGCTTTTCACTCATCATAGCACACGTGCTGCTGATGATGTGACAATAAAAGTGATTTGATTTGATTTGATTTAGGCTTCATTTAATTACTTTGACACATGTCCAGTTAATCAATGTGGCAAAAAAACACGGTATTGTTATAGTTTTGGCATACTGACTAATGTTTAATATTATTTTGCACCACAAAATGTGGCCTAATAAGAAACATAAAATTGTATTAAAATCAAACTAGACAGAAACAAACTTAATATTAACAGAATTAATCCAATATAGCAATCAGTCAGACTAACGATTAAGTACTGAAGTTTTTTCAGTGAAAAATAAATCTTCTACATTAACTGTATCATTATGCAATCGAGAAGTCAAAAACAATTATTATTTGAAATATTTCAGGCCACATGTGGCATTAGCTTCCAGTGCTAACTAACGCTAAGCTAACTAGCCTCCAACTTATTTAGATCTAATTAACATTAGTTAAACTTACGTCAGTTGGTTTAATTTGCACTTACCTTGTATTTTATATTTCCCTCTGCAAAACTTCGGTGTCAAATGTTCTTAAGTATTCTTCCATCCAATCTCACCTGAAATTATCCTGTGTAAGCCCCAATTAACAATTCATTTACATCAAATTGCTGTCATACCTAATGAGGACCCGGAAGTGGGCGGAACCGACCATATATGGAAAATGTGTGTGAGAAGAAGGGAGTGCAGTAACGATCAAAAAATTTGGGGGCGCAGCTGAGCTCTCACTTCACACACCAACAATCAGTCATAGAGGTGTCATATGGGCCAGAGCTAAAACTTCACCCAGCATCTTTAAAACAGCTCCTATATTAATTTATATGGCTCAACCTGGTGGGGACCTGATTTTTGGTCCCCACAACGGAAGAGGTCCCCATGGCGTGACTGTGTAAACAGATTCATGTCCCCACAATGTGATGATTACCAGAACACACACACACACACACACACACACACACACACACGCAGTGTGCTCAGTTACTTTTGAAAACGTATATAGATTTATTTCAAAAATACTTCCATATAATAATCTTACAATAATCTTTCCGTATATAAAATGATTACATGCTAACATTATATTTGTATATGGTTTTATATTAAACAATACATCATGATATGAAATGCTTAATGAACAACAGAGCACATTGGAAAATATCGCCAAAATGTTTTGTTTTTAATGTTTTTGGTAAATTCTTAAAAAAATTCTTTATTATTTTTAAACAAAAGCTATGAATAAAAAAGGTTTCTGATACACAAATAAATAAATGATAGATAGATAGATAACTTATCACATCACAGAAAAAAAATTATAAAATAAAATAATGCAAATAAAATGTAAGGTATATAAGGGTACATTTGACAACAACAGTGTACTAAAATCAGCTGTACTAAAACTTTCCCTTTTCAAAAAGTTTTTCAGAAAGACAGCTACATCTACATGATCCCCGAAAACAACTAAAAATGCTATAACATACATGCAAACCAAATAGGGTAACACTTTAAAATAATGGTCCTTTAGTTTATGTATTTGCTAACATGAACAATTAGTAATACATTTATGTCATATGTTCATCCCTTTTAACTTATTGTGCAATAACTAATGTTAACAAGCACAACTTTGGATTTTAATAATGCATTTGCAAATGCTGAACAATAATTATTAAATGCTTTACAAAATTATTTATACTTTCATTAATACATTAACATTAATTAACTTTTTTCTAAAGTGTTATCCCAAATAGTGGAAGCCACTGCAAATGCACTAAAAAAATAAATAAAATAAAATTTGAATAAATAATGTACATATTATGTAATTTAAAAATATATTATATTCACTAAAGTGATGCGAAACAGGTGATTTTGGTCACATTTTAAGATTATCAGGCTGAACGGCATGAAATGCCATCAGTCTACAGAGATTTCCCAGTATTTATCTGTTGCAATTGGGAGATCACAATATTACTATGGTATACATACAGCACTACAACATACAAAAGAGAGAGATCGACTTAGAAAATCATTTACCTGTTTAATAATGATTTGATCAGCTGTAGTTTGAAATTACACTTTTTCTCTTAGGGCTTATGTCGCCATCTTGTGGATGAACCGTCTTTGCTCAAAGACAGGCTAATGGCCGCCAACACGCTGTCTCTCAGAAAAGATATTTTAAAATAGGCACTATCCTTATAAATATAATTGCATAATTGCAATCTACACTCTCAGAAATAAAGGTACACGATCTGTCACTGTGGTGGCAATTTGTAGCTAAAAGATCCATATTAATTCCTCAAGGGTATATATTGGTACCTAAAAAGTACAAAAGTGTTCCTCTTAAAATTCTTTGGTATTTAAATATACTTTTGAGGTATCAATATGGACCCTTCAAGTACAAATGTGTACCTTTTGAAAAGGTACCACCCCAGTGACAGTTTGCGTACCTTTATTTCTGAGTGTAAACAACTACATTCTCGACTAAAAAGCCTCAAAATTATGTTGCCCAACAACAGGAATATTTGTCAAACTGTAGAGTGTCCTCTGCTTGTTGCAGTATGTGGGCAGAGTAATACACAAGGGTGAAGGATTAAGAGGCTGGACGAGATATATCCAGCTGCAGGCCCGCAGAACCACACACGTTTCAGGCACACACAATCTAGCGCACACAATCTAGGCAAACCATATATGGTAACTAACTAACTCCTTAGGAGCATTATTGCCACCTACTGTATTTCACAAATAATGCGAGCGAGACTGCCCGTGCTACGATTGCCATTCATTAGACTGTGAATGAGTCCCTTTATTAATCTGGGGTCACCACAGCAGCATAAACCGCCAACTTATCTAGAATATGTTTTACGCAGCGGATGTCCTTCCAGCTGCAACCCATCATTGGGAAATAAATATTTTAACAGTTATTACTATACAACTATAATTACCACAAATTTCCAGTACTTTATGGTTTAAAAACAATATATTTCTTACTATAAATTAGCTATTGGTATAATATATTATATAGCATTTAAATCATTAACAAAAAAAAAAGTATTTGAAAATTAAGCAAATAAATACTATAATTGCTTGAGTAAAATATAGTGTTCACATTTATTAAATGTTAAAAGATTTAGATAAGATATAAAGAGAATAGATAAGTTATAAAATATATAAAGATGTATTATTGCCTATACATATTAACTTACTATTATTTCCTTCATTATAAATTAATCCATTATATACATTAAAACTGTCCAATTTAGATTGTTCAGCAAGGCCAGCAATCAAGTATCTGCTATACTGACTCTGTCAGATAAATAATGACTGATCATCATCTATGATGTCTGATAGAAAACAACGCTCCCCATTCGCAATATTTGTGAAACAGTAAAACTATTGTTCATTGTGTATAATATTTATTAACAGCATATATAAAAATATATTAATGACGATGTCTGAGAAGTGCATTATCATTAACATCCGGCGTAACCATATATGGTTTGCCTAGTTTGTGTGTGCTGGATTGTGTGTGTCTAAAACATGTGTGGTTCTGTGGTTCTGCAGCTGGATATTATTGGGCTAGACGAGTGCTGTTACTGGCAGAATATCGCACAGCTATCAACCAATCAGATTCAAGAACGAGACAGAACTGCTGTATAAATGAACCTGTGGCCTGCTCTGATATCGCACTGCTACTCATGTGATATTGCTTATATATATATATATATATTTTTATGTACATATATATCAAAATATATATATATATATATATATATATATATATATAATTTTGGGTACATTTCAAACAAACCGGAATGTTGGGTTAAATTATCATCAATTTTCCTTTTTAAACCAACAGTTGGGTTTGTTCATATTGTACAAAAATTTGAATTGAAACATATATTGTCATATACACTGAATATGTAATACGTGTCTCATTTTTTTTTGTTTACATGGTAATGAAACAGTAAAATAAAGAAAACCCCCACTTGAAAGCACTGTTTTTTAATTGCCCCAAAATGCTATTGTTTTGTAAATGAATTGTCAAAATGCAAAAAAAAGTTGTTAAGGGTGAATGAGGATCATTTTGACAACATTGTCGCTTGTAGGCAAAACTTAATTTTTTTCTGCTGTACATCATTGTTATATAAACAAAACATACCCTAAATGTAACATAAATAAATATGTTTTTTTTATTTAACAAAAGCTTAATGTAGCTTAAAGTTTTTTAAAGTAGCTTGTATGCCATTGTAAACAGTTCAAATTACTATAAATAAATCCTTAAAGATTACTAAATATGTGTTTACAGTATATGAATTACCATATGTGGCATGATAAACCAAATGACCACTGGCGACAATGTAACATCACAAACACTATTTTACTCAAGGATTCACAAGATTGTTCATTTGCCCTATATTACACAGAAAGGCATTTGTTTTTTGCAGTTCGGTTCTTTTACATATATTAGAACATTTCAGAAATTCCCTTCTTTGTTGTTGCGCGTGTCTGTTTGTCATGGACGATCAGGAGCAAACCAGCTGGCAGGAATCCACTGCGGTTCTTCCTGAGCATGTTGTATAGCGGTGAACAGATCCATGCATGAATCTTGCAGATCTTCATTTACAATCACACAGTCAAAAAACTGACGGTACTTGGCCTCCATGGTTCTGCTCGCGTCCTCAATGTCCTCAAAGTCTTTATCCTAAGAAAACCAGAGTGAAGATTATGTCGTGATCAAAATGCTTATCTATCTATTATCAGAAACAAAGTATATCAACAAAACAAAACATATCAAATGCATATCTTACATGGAAGTATCTCTTAATGTATCTATTGGCAAGAAAATGTGGGTCTTTTCTTGTTTGTCTCATGCCTTCAGGCGATGGTGGACGCACATATATGATGTAGGGCTTCAGCTTCTTGTTTCTGACTGATTGAATGCACTGGAATACAAAGATATGTGCATATTTAGTACTATTTGCAACCTTCCTGGCGATAAGAACATACATTTTAATGGTTACACTTTACAACAAGGTTCCATTAGTTAATGTTAGTTGTAGTATTCACTGACACGGACAAACAATGAACAACATGGTTACAGTATTTATTAATATATTTTAACATTAGGTGACATCAGAAATAGTTTTATGACTTTTTTAGATTTTTTTGTGTGTTTGGTTTATGCTGCCAGTTCAGACAAGCTAAAAAGAAAACATTCAGCTTGTTTTGTATGAACTGCCTGAGGGTATTTAAGGGAACATAATTGACCTGTTTACATTTTGTGGCAGTTTATAAGTAACCAGTTTCTTCTTAAAATGTGCCCGTCTCTAAGTAAACTATAGACTCCTCCCACAGTCCCATCTCTTTCTGATGCAGATAGCAAATCTTTTAACGATGGTGCCTTTCATTTCTCTTCAATTCAAAGTCTGCTCTGTGTTTTTTAGAGGATCACAGATGTCCGTTGTTGTTAAGTTAGTTAGTTAAGTTAGTCAGGTTAGTTAGTTGTTAATTTAAGTTAGTTAGTGTGTTCTTTAGAGGATCACAGATGTCCTTACACAGAATCCCAGCTTCAGAATAGAGCTATTTTATTTTATGTTAGTTAGTAAGTTAAGTAAAATTAGTTGTTAAGTTATTTAGTTGTTAAGTTAAGTTAGTTAGTTAAGTTATTTAGTTGTTAAGTTAAATTAGTTAGTTAGTTAAGTTAGTTAGGAGTTAACTTAGTTGTTAAGTTATTTAAATTACGTTAGTTGTTAAGTTAAATTAAGTTTGTTGTTAAGTTAGTTAGTTATTTAGTTGTTAAGTTAGTTAGTTAAGTAAAGGTAAGATAAGTTAAATTATGGTAAGTTAAGTTAGTTAGTTATTTTAGTTAATTAAGTTAAGTTAAATTAAGTTGTTGAGTTAGTTGTTAAGTGAGTTGTTAAGTTAATTTAGTTGTTAAGTTAGTTATTTAGTTAAGTTAAATTAGTTAGTTAGTTAGGAGTTAAGTTAGTTAAGTTATGTAAATTACGTTAGTTGTTAAGTTAAGTTAAATTAAGTTTGTTGTTAAGTTAGTTAGTTGTTAAGTTAGTTAGGTAAATGTAAGATAAGTTAAATTAAGCTAAATTAAGTTAGTTAGTTAATAGAGTTAGTTGTTAAGTTAGTTAGATGTTAAGTTAGTTGTTAAGTTAAGTTAAATTAAGTTGTTAAGTGAGTTAGTTGTTAGGTTAATTTAGTTGTTAAGTTAGTTAGTTAAGTTAGTCAGGTTAGTTAGTTGTTAATTTAAGTTAGTTAGTGTGTTCTTTAGAGGATCACAGATGTCCTTACACAGAATCCCAGCTTCAGAATAGAGTTAGTTTAGTTTAGTTAGTAAGTTAGTTAAGTTAAGTTGCGTTAAGTAAGTTGTTAGGTTAGTTAAGTTAGTTGTTAAGTTAGTTAAGTTAAGTTAGAATAAGTTAAGTTAGTTAGTTTGTTTTTTATATAAGGGAATGTCACAGAGGGAGTTGGCTTGTGTTTGCAAAAATCTTTTTGACCAGACTGCTTTACAAGATTGGGCAATACAAAGATGGACTCACATTAAAATTGCATTTGATTGCATGTAGCTATACCAACAATTTGTCTGAATGATCTAACTAATTTAACATATATACTGTATAATTAATGTTTGTTTCATTTGGTTACAGCAAACTACTTTTTTCAATTCACTTGTGTTTAGAATCAGATCATCATCCTTCTTTTGCAGAGTCATGTTTGTCAATGTTTTACACACCAAGCAGCTCAGAATCTGCATCTGAGCATTTGTTAAAAGTGTCACTTTTCGTATGTATAGATGTGTGTTTTAATATATTGTACATTGACAATGATGGGCTGCAATGTCAAGCAGTGATCAATTATACAGCGCTCAGCATATATGAGTACACCCCATTTTGAAAATAAACATTTTTATAAATTTCTCTGTGAATATGGGTAATATATATTGGTGCATTTGAACAAAACAGATTTATTAAACAGATATATTTATTAAAATAATATTTTTATAACAGAACATAGAAAGAACATAAGAAATGGAAAGATACTACATTTAAATTTATGCATAATATTGCAAAAAAAAAAAAGACAAACTACAACATTTCAACAAAATTGTATATATTGTAAACATATAAATTTGGGCTACTAATTTTTTAACCATTATTGCAAGTTATTTTGTTAGATAAGCTCCAGATTTGGCTTCAGCACTGACTAAACTAATGTATATGCACAAATATAATATTGCAAAGTTTTCTACAGAAAATATAAATTTATATGAGAGATTGGGGTGGGGGGGTGTACTCATATATGCTGAGCGCTGTAAGCGATGATTATACACGTGGAAGACAGCCTGGCTCAATCTTACATTTTGTCATTATAATGTGGAAACAGTTTCAAATACTCCTTAAAAGTCAGTCATATAGACAAAAGTCAGCAAAAGCTTGAGGCTTGGTTGAGCGTTGTGTATGTACTGGTCTGGTTTAGCTGCTTGTTAATTGCTAGTTCATTGTTCACTGTTAGTTCTTGTTAACTCACAGTACATTAATGTTAACAGGCAAGACTTTGGATTTTAACAATACATTAGTAAATGTTGAACTATGATGAATAAATTATGCACATGTATTGTTTAATCTTAGTTCACATTAGTATATACAGTTGCAATCAGAATTATTGAACCCCCTTTGATTTTTTTTTTCTTTTTTAAATATTTACCAAATGATGTTTAACAGAACAAGGAAATTTTCACAGTATGTCTGATAATATTTTTGTCTTCTGGAGAAAGTCTTATTTGTTTTATTTTGGCTAGAATAAAAGCAGTTTTTAATTGTCAAAACCCATTTTAAGGTCAAAATTATTAACCTCTTTAAGCTATTTATTTTTTCCCTAGTCTACAGAACAAACCATCATTATACAATAATTTGCCCTAACCTGCCTAGTTAACCTAATTAACCTAGTTAAGCCTTACAAATGTCACTTTAAGCTATATAGAAGTGTCTTGAAAAATATCTAGTAAAATATTATTTACTGTCATCATGTCAAAGATAAAATAAATCAGTTATTAGAGATGAGTTATTAAAACTATTATGTTTAGAAATGTGTTGAAAAAATCTTCTCATAAACAGGGGGGCTAATAAATCAGGGGGTTGAATAATTCTGATTGCAACTGTATATCAACTAAATATACATTAACTTGTAAAGTGTGACCAGTTTGATAAACATTAGGACACTTACATGAGGTTCAATGTCAATAACACATATTTTCCCATTGTCCAAAACATCTTTAACCGAGTCCAAGCTGGTGCCATACATGTGTCCATTATGCTCTTCATACTCAAAAAATCTGGGAATTAATAAAAACACACACACACACACACACACACACACACACACACACACACACACA
>CAIGQZ010032266.1:11740030-11786450 GCA_903798205.1 Danio tinwini | reverse complement strand
GTGTGTGTGTGTGTGTGTGTGTGTGTGTGTGTGTGTGTGTGTGTGTGCTAGTTTTCGTGGTTTATGAGGACACAAATTTGTATAATCACGTTTATGACCTAGGTCAGGAGTGCCCAAACTTTTCCGTATGAAGGGCCAAAAACCAAAATTGGAGAGCCATGGCCCAAACCTTAAAAAATAAATCAAACATTACTTTAGATTTTACTAACTAATGCTGTATAATTTTAAATGATAAATTAATACAACATTTACAACACAGTGGAGATCAATGCTGAATACACTAGTCATGCAGAATCTGCCTTTGCCTTCATTTGCTCACTGATGTCTCTGCATTGTTCTCTACCTGTCGGGTGACAGTATGTACATAAAAAAATCTGATTTATTTACAACATTTCATTGAAACATTTCATATTTCAGTTAGTTTTTTGTAGCTTAGCAATAAAACAAACAAAAGTTTACATTAAATTAGAAATGACAGTCTCTAAACCATCCTCCCTCTCTTAATTCTCCCTCTCTTCTCAGAAGGGATGGTAGGCCAAATCAAAGGTTACCATGGGCCAACTTTGGCCCTTGAGCCCTAGTTTGGGCATCTCTGACCTTGTTATTACAATGTTTAGGTGGTTTGTGAGGACATGTCTTGTGTCCTTGTAACTCATAACATGAATATAAATCATGCTCGATGGAGTCTTTTGACATAAAAAGATTGCCATAGGTTACTGTAAAGGTTTGGTTTAGGGTAGTGGTAAAACAAAGCCATATAATAAGTATTTTTACAGTAGAAAATAGAAAAATTGAGATTTTTTGGGGACAACTTAATTGTTTTATGCTCAATCCACTTAAATTTGTTGAGTGAACTCAATCGATTTGTGTTGGGGCAACATTAATGATGTGTGAAACCCTGCATTAATTACAGTGTATGCAGAGCGCTTGTAAAACACCAAAACCAACGTGTGTGTGTTTGTGTGTGTGTGTGTGTGTGTGTGTGTGTTACGTACAGGGTCTGATGCAGGTGTGAGCTTGATAAGGTCGAGACCACCACAGCTCCCTTTGCTTGCTGCAAAAAACGAAATTAAAACTTCATTTAAGCACAAAAAACATTAGTTTGAAGACTTAATTTTTAAAGAATTTTGGGAATCTTGAAAACTGACTATCTGAACTGGTTAGTGGAGGGAATAAGACCGCAACACAGCGAGGCACTGTGGAGTTTTCTGGCTTGCCACCATCGGATGTCCCTCTGGTCTACAATCTCCAGCAAGTCTCCTTTACTGAAGGCCATGCCAACATCTGGACAGGGGATTGCAGGGTCCTGCAAAGGACTGTAGTCCACCATGGCTCTCACATACAGCTAATGAGAGAATGAAACGATCACATTAGAACTTAAAGGTGCAATTAATTGCTAATTACTAATTACTAGCAAGTTGAAGTCTATCAATTGTCAGTATTGATTGAACATAAGAAACACTGCTTATATAAAAGTCTTCTCTGTTTACTTATTTACATATTCATCTAAATCAGGGATGTCCAAAACTCTGTCCTGGAGGGCCGGTGTTCTGCAGAGATTAGCCACAACTTCCCTCAACACACCTGCTAGGACATTTCTAGCAAGCCTACTAAGAGCTTGATTAGCTAGCCCAGGTGTATCTGATTGGAGTTGGATCTAAACTATGCAGGACATCATCCTTCCAGGACCGAGGCTGTTTCTCAATTCTAAGAATGCTGAGAACAGACTTGCATTCTTGTGGAGACCATTCTTGCCAAGTTACCTTGGAAGAACGAACTCGGGAGACCGCGAGAACAGAGAACGAATCCTCTGAGAAATGAGATGCTGAAACGAGATGTTGCACAATACAATTAATACAAATTTTAATACGAATTTCAGCAAATAAACACCCTTAAGTGTTTATGCCTTTATAAAGATTTTCATGTTAATGTTTACTTTCACCGTCTCATTTAGGAAAACTCCTGAGATAAACAAGTTATATCTCTGAACTTTAATAATAAATCTATATAAAATGCTGCGCTTCCCACATCCTTTATTCAATCACAAATGACTTTTGGGACTTCTCAAACGAGTTTTGCGCTCAAGCCTGCACCGACGCATCCTCGATATTAGGAACACATCCAGGAATTTTAATAATAATAATAATACATTTTATTTAAAGCGCCTTTCAAGAAACCCAAGGTCACTGTACAACATTATATAACAATTCAATAATTAAAAAATAAACCAATAGTATAAAAATAGAGAAGATGATAAAAACAAAGACATGATACAGAGTGTAGTATGCAGTTATAAAGAGTAAGTTATTTTGAACAGATGAGTTTTAAGTCTGGATTTAAACAGAGGGAGAGAGTCAATGTTGCGGATGTCAGGAGGATGAGAATTCCAGAGTTTGGGAGCAGAGTGACTGAAAGCTCTGCTCCCCATTGTGCTGAGACGGGCAGAGGGAACAGAGAGGTGAATGGAGGAGGAGGATCTAAGAAAGCGGGAATGAGTGGTGATATGGAGAAGATCAGACAAATAAGAAGGTGAGAGGTTATAGATGGCCTTGAATGTATGCAGAAGGATTTTATATTCTACTCTGGGTTTGATTGGAAGCCAGTGCAGATCTTGTAAAATGGGGGTGATATGGTGAAAAGAAGGAGTTTTGGTGATGATGCGGGCAGCTGAGTTCTGGACCAGTTGAAGCTTATGGAGGGATTTCTGTGGAAGACCGTAAAGGAGAGAATTGCAGTAATCAATGCGTGAAGTGACAAGGCTGTGTACGAGAATAGAGGTGGAGTGAGCGGTGAGAGAGGAGCGGAGACGGTTTATATTACGAAGATGAAAATATGCAGACTTGGTTATATTATTAATATGAGACTGGAAAGAGAGTGAGCTGTCAAGGATGACACCCAAACTCTTAACCTGAGGAGAGGGGGAGACTGAAGTGCCATCTATAGTAAGTGAGATGGAGTCAGATTTAGAAAGTGTAGATTTGGTGCCAACAAGAAGAATTTCAGTTTTATCACTGTTAAGTTTTAGGAAATTTGAAGTGAACCAGCATTTTATTTCAGAAAGGCAGTTATTGAGAGTGGAAAGGGGGAGAGGGGAGTTGGGCTTGCTAGAGAGGTAGAGCTGGGTGTCATCCGCATAGCAGTGGAAGTGTATATTGAATTTACGAAAAATGTTGCCAAGTGGAAGGAGATAGATCAAGAAGAGAAGGGGCCCCAGGACAGAGCCCTGGGGAACACCTGTGGTAACTGGGGAGGATTGTGACCTGAAGTTTTTGAGTTGAATGAACTGAGTGCGGCCAGAAAGATATGAGTGAAACCAGTCAAGGGGGGTGTGAGTGATACCGATGGAAGATAATCTGTTGAGAAGGATGGAGTGAGATATTGTATCGAAGGCTGCACTTAGATCCAGTAGGATGAGAATAGTGATGGATCCAGAATCAGCTGCCATAAGGAGATCATTAGTGATTTTGATGAGTGCAGTTTCTGTGCTGTGACGGGACCTGAAACCAGACTGAAATAGCTCATACAGGTTATTATGAACAAGATGGGAGTGAAGTTGGGTAGCAACAATTTTTTCTAGAATTTTTGAAATGAAGGGTAGGTTAGAAATGGGGCGAAAGTTATTGAAATTATTGGGATCCAGACCAGGTTTTTTCAGAATAGGAGTGACAGCTGCAGTTTTGAAATGAGAAGGGACAATTCCAGTGGTAAGTGAGGAGTAAATAATGGACGATATGAGGGGGAGCAGAGATGAAAGGCAGGATTTGACCAAAACTGTGGGAATGGGATCGAGCTGACATGTGGAGGATTTGGATTTCAAAATAAGGTCTGCAATCACTGGGGTATTAGGTAGTTGAAAGCTGGAAAAAGAGAGACATGGTAAAGGTAAATCAGAGTGAGAGAAAGGGGAAGAAACAGAGTTAAGGTGTTGGTGAATATTATGAATTTTTCCATTAAAAAACAGCAGTAGAGAATTACAAGTATCAGTGGAGTACATGTGGGGGGGTAGGGAATCTGGGGGTTGAAGAGTTTTATTAAGAAATGAGAAGAGAGTTTTGGAGTTGCCTTGGTTAGAACTAATTATACTAGAGAAAAATGTGGATTTGGTTTGAATGATAGTCTTTATAAAGCAATACGTGAGATTTGTACATTTCTTTGTGGATGGTAAGACCAGTTCTATGATAGAGACGCTCAAGTTGACGACCTTTAGCTTTCAATGAGCGTAATTCAGGGGTGAACCAGGGAGCAGTATGTGAAAAAGTGACAGACCGGGATTTCACTGGAGCAAGAAGATTGAGGATGTTGGATAAGTCATTGTTATACAGAGCAAGCAGATCATCTGGGGTGGATAAATTGTCTGGAATTAAAATGTTATCAGTACAAGAAACAAGGGTGTCGATATTAATGTCCTTAATGTTTCTAGATGAAATAAGACGAGGCGACGAAATATTTTCACACGTCCTCCGTCTTTGCAGTCTTGAGTTGTGGAACTGAACTTTGGAGGTTGATGATAAGGTTACACAACAACACAAGGACGCAAGAACGCTGAAGAACGCATATTGAGAAACAGCCAGAGTTTGGGCCCTCCTAATCTAAATGAACATTTTGACAGTTTTGGAAGAATATTTCTGTATATATTGTTTTTACAGTACACTCACGGTTGCTTGACTGTTGGTGGATTGTGTTGAATTAGGGATGACTTTAAAAAGAATATTTCCTTGAGATCGCACCTGTGAAAGTACAGGACACTGCATAAATGAATACGGTCATTGGGTGTGTTTACATGGACACCAATAATCAGATTTTATTACGATTAAGACAATACTTTCATTAAGAACAGCGATTGTAAACAGCGATTTTTGATTAATTTAATCCGATTAGGGTCATAATCGAACTAAACAGAAATCAAATCAAAACGCAGAGTCTGCCAATTTTAGTCGCATTATTGAAGTGCAGTACAGACATGTAAACACCTTAATCAAACTACTGCCGTCATGTACAACTTTTCGCCACGTTTTGCGACAGGATAGTTTTTAAACACACGGCTATTGTACACATTATTCTCTGCACCTATCAAGTTAGTAACAGACCACATACACCACGAAATAAGGAGTTCCCCCCCCCCCATTTGGCGTGCTGTATCAAATTCCATTAAAACAACACTCTCCCAGCAGTCCTTAATTCGTTTTCGCATCCAATACATCAGTTTGTCATGGGGGCATGAATGAAATGTTCCTGAATGAAAGTATAACTGCAAAACTGCAGTTAAAGCCGAAAAATTTAAAATGAAACACCCAAAATTACATGAAACTCCAGAGGAAATGTGAACTTCTATTAAAACAACTCTTCCAGCAGTTCATAGTTGCATCCAATATTTCCAGTATTTCATGGTGGGCTTGCATGAAATGTTCGTGAATGAAAGTGAAAGTGCCAAACTGCAGTTAAAGTCGACAAATTAATAATGAAACACTCGAAATTACATGAAACACCGGAGGAAATGCGGAGTGCAAGTGCAGTGAAGCAATGGCTTTAACCAAATCATGTGCTATAACATGTAAAACAGGATCATGAAAGTAACACTCAAAAAGCAACTCATGTAAACACCTTAGTCTTATTATTCTCTTAATTAGATTAAAGCAAATAATTTGATTACTGATGCCCATGTAAACGTAGTCACTGTAAGGGTATGTACTATTCTGGGATGGTAGGAGAGGGGGAAAGGATGTAAGAACACATAAAAAGAGAAACTTACCAGAATATTAATGACATGCTCAGGTTGCATTCCTTGCACTTTCTGTCCATTTACTTCCACCAACTTGTCACCAGGATGAAGAAGTCCTGCAAGACACACAAACACTGCTTAAATCCCGCCACCCGCTCACATTCAGATCTGCCTCTATTCAATCAACATCTGTTAATAGAAGCAAGTCTCCACCTTGCATTGTTTTCAATAATCCATATCATGCACATGGACATTACAATCGTGCCGACAATATCTGATGGTACTTCTATTTCATCATGACTTGTTTTAATTTGATGAGATTGAAAACTGTACCAATGGGTTACTCACCACTGCGGTCTGCCAGTCCTCCATGTATCACCCTCGCAATAAAGATGTTTCCTGTTTTCTCTTCCTTCCTTATTGTTGCTCCCTAAAAATGGGGAAAAGGACAGAAATGGTTGGCCAACTGTTTGTCAGTGATGACTTGCACCACATGGTGTTTCCCACAGATGTTACAGGTTTAATGGAGTTCACGTCATGATGAAATATCAGGAGGACAGACACTGCAGTAATGAGATTGCAGAATACGGTCATTTCATGGTCAAGAAAGAACTTTTCACAGTTCTGGGAAGGACACGTATGACTGATGAATGGGTTGATGAAAGAGCTTCAGATCAAGAATGAATAGAGAATAGTGTTACACTTGAACAATATTACCAAGCACCAATGGATGAATGGTTTAATGAGTCTTGAATTTGAATGAGATGAAAAAGAAACTCAATTAAGAAAATAGTTGCCTGTTTGTCAAGTAGTTCCACTGTGGTGAACATTGCCATTGTGTGTTCAGTAAGCAAAGAGTGGTGTGAGAGAGAAGTGGAAACACTGCCACTGTTATTTCCTCATCTTTGACTTTTTCTTCTTGTTAGAGAGGCAAAGTATTGCATCACAGTCATCGTTGGGACTGGAGGCTGTTAAACCATTTGACAGTAGGATCTGTTCTGTTTTATTTCCAGATTTGTTTCTTGTCTGATTGGATAAAGACTTACATTGTGCTGCTTGGCAAGGACCTTCAGCATTACACATCTGAAAGGTGGAGGAAAACGATGACACGGATGAGGATGAAGACGACGAGAAGGAGGAGGAGATGCAAGGAGCATTGCTGCAAGATCTCCTGGTTGGTACTATTGGCTGTCCAGGCCAGTTTGAAACACCATCATGTTGGGGTCTTGGAGCATGAGAAACTTCTGGAGACTTGTTGGCAATAATAAGACCCTGCAGTTTGTCCACCACTTCCACCAACAGACTCAACGCCTGAGCGTTTTCCTCCATGTTGTCAGTCATCTTCTCTGTCACGGCCACCATTTTCTGCCTGAGATCTCGCGCGTCGCTAGTGCTTGTGTCCATGATGTTGGCAACAGTATGAACAGTGGACCTCAGCTCATCCAAGCTGTGCTGTCTCTTGAACCTCGGAGCTGGATGAGAAGAACACGTGACGTCTATGGAGTGGTGCCGTTGAACCATAGGGCTGGAGGGGGCAGTCTGGGAATAAAGACTACACCCAGGTGGACAGCATGAGTGTGTGTACACTCGAGATGAGGCGGTGCAAGCAGTGCACGGGTACCACTGACCTTCGACTACATCATTTCCACAGTTCTCTTGAAGTTGTAAAGGACAAAACAAGATAGAGTTAAATTAAAAATAAAGACAGTAAAAGGCGAGTAGTACTGTAGATATATCTGGGACTTGATGACCCTTACCCACAATCACAGAATTATAAACAGCCGGAGCTGACAGGTTTAGACCTCCTCCAGAGAAATGGGCAGTTTGGCAGCACAGGTTGCAGCTCCCGGTGGACTGATACCTGGGCAGTTTGTGTGCCTGTTTAAAGGGTATATTGGATAGACTGTCTGCGGACTGTAGGGGACTCTGTTCCTCTGAGCCAAATTGCCTGGCAAAAGCCAGTTTCTCCATTGTAAACCGCCTAAGACTGTTCCAGTAACTGGGCTTTCCTTCTCCAACACACTTATATGTAAAAGAACAGGATATGTGTTAATAAATAAACAAATCAGACTAAGTTTTGAATTGTACAGTAGAGCACAGGTGTTAAACTCAGTTCCTGGAGGGCTGAAGGGTTTAGTTCCAACCCTAATTAAACACACCTGATCAAACTAATTGGGTCATTCAGTTTTTTGTTTGAAACCTCCAGGTAATGCTGCAGTCACACTAGTTTGAGCATGCAAAATTCTGTTGTATGGCGCCGCCAAAAGGGGCAGGATAAAACAATATAATCACACATTTGAAAAAGGGATTGGTCTATATTAACATTTCTGTCCAAGAGCTCATGTTTTGATCTTCAGTTGGTCTCACGCAGTCACATGATGTGATTTCTCAAGTCAAAGTTCACTAAGCTTAAACTTTGCAATGCAGCGGACAGCGAAACTTGAGTTTCCAGTCTGATGCATTCGAGTGTGTACGAACGGAAGTCTATGAGGAGAAAAGTCCAGTGTGACCATGGCTTAAGTGTGTCGAAGCAGGGTTGGAAGGGCTGAGGTTGTTGTTGGGGTCTTCCAAAACCCAAAACAAAGATTAGGAATAAAGTTAGGCTGGATATTTTTGTTAAATTTGGAATGATTTGATTGGCTAACTAACTAACGATTAACGATAGGGACGAGCTGCGGTAAATCTTATCATGTGCTCCTCTCTAAATTAGTTTGTGAAACCACTTATTTCTAGGACGTTTGCACAAGACTTCATATAAACTGTGCAAACACTAAACTTTGCTTTGGTTGACACTAAGGCCCAATCCCAATTCTCCCCCTTAGACCTTCCCCTACCCCTACCCCTCGTTTTGCTCGTTCCCGTCAAGGGGTAGTGGTGTCCCAATTCTCTTTAGCTTGAAGGCGTAGGGCGTAGGGCTTAGGGCAAGGGGTATACACCCCTTCGAACAAAGATTTTTCAGGACCACACTCAAAACGGAGGGGTAAAGAAAATTTCCCACAATACACCTGCCACAACAGCAGTATTGCTGAACCCGGAAGTAAGGAGATCCACAAATTAGGATTTTTTGTCATTATTACAAAATTTTACGACAAACAAACACATGTTTTAATATATTCATAACCGCTTCATGTTTTACCGTCATGCTTTTTAAATAAAACTGAAAAAAAAAAAAAAAACAATTGCTAAATTTCGTCCTAATAATAACTCCTGTACAGCAGTCCTACAACATTCTGACACTCAAACACCCTGTCAGAGCAGTCAAGTGGCTGAAAGTGAGCTTTTTACAGTGTCTGGAATAATGTTAATGTTGTTTTCCTGTGTTTGCATATATGAATATGGCCACTGTGTAAATACACAGTACAGTTACGATCTTATTGCCACATTAGATCATTATGATAACATCATTTATGCCTTCAGTGATTTCCTGAAGATAAGCACCAAAAAATAACACAACAGGAATAACTACAGCAGTCGCGATCGTCTGATCTCATATGAGGCAAGAGATCGCGATGACAAATGATGACGTGTGCAGGTGTTGAAGTGCTGTCCCAATTCTTAGGGGTAAGTTTTGAAGCCCTTTCCCTTAACCCTTGGTTGTAAGGGCCAAGGGGAAGGGGAAGGGTTAGGGGTACAAAAATAGAATAGGGATTGGGGCTAGGTGCATTCTGTTAACTCTGCTAAACTACAATGACTCAAACTAAAACTGAAAATAAACATAAAACAATCTAAATAGAAACGTCTTCAGAAAATAAAAACCAAACTAAAACTAACAAATCCATTACCAAAATGAACTAAAACGAAACAGAAATTAACAGCAAATTTACAATTAAAATACAAATAAAAACTAATAAAAAATGCTCAACTATAATACAATGTAAAAATGTAAAGTAATAATAACTTTAGGGCGGGGATGCAACAAGATGTTAAAGCTAAAATCCTTGTATCAGCTTGAATGGGTTTATTTTTTCATGTACTGCCATATGTACATTGTCCCATTTATTCTGCAGCTATATGCAACAAAAGTAAACCTTCAGCATTCAGAGTTAAGCAGCATTTCAGCCTAAAACACATAACTGTGGCTATAATAATACACACAATAAAGTCCATGTTGGACAGGATTTGTATTCATGTACTATAATAAGACTCAGTTCAATAGGTTACAAAAACCCATTATTACGTAACAATACAGCACTTACCATAGATGAGACAAATACATTTAATGCCACAAACACTTTACATGATATCACACTATAGTGCAACAAGGGACCTTTAGAGGGAATTACACCTAAGCTGTTCGCTAACGTATCTCAAATTGCAGTGCTATTTATGATCTGATCCTCACCAGAGGCTGTTTGTTCTTTACAAGGCAAACAATCCTCACAGCCTCCTCATTGTCAGACAGATTGTCAGGAAGGGGCGGCAGCACTGGCCCATAATCTCTCTGTGCCACAGAATCATGGGCAGAGAGCAAAGCCTGTGGCGAAAAACACAAGAAACAGTCAAAAAGATGGTAACACTTAATTTTGATGGTCCATTTCAGTATTAGTAGACTGTCTGCTTAATATCTGTTGATATGCTCCTTCAACAGACATTTAACTGAATATAAGAAACTTTGCAAGTACATGTCAACTTACACGAACAATAACCCCAACCCTAACCCCAACCTAATAATCTAATGAGAATTAGTTGGCAGCTAGATAAAATGTAACTTAAATTGAACAAATGGACCATCAAAATAAAGTGTGACCAAAAAGGCTGGCGTACATTTAGTAACATATTGCTGATAATTGTAACTCAAAATGCCACTCTAACCTGCATATGAGGGCTTCTCAGCAAAATATACAGTTCTTGTGCATCAGAGGAGGGAGCAGGCAGTCCTCGCACACTGGTTGTAATCTGTGGGACAGGAGAAGACAGATGATGGAAAGAGAACCGAGGATGACAGGATTACTTCACCCGGAAATGGAAATGGTTTCATCATTTATGGCAGAAGAAGGCTCATAATATATAGACTGTGGTGCTCTTTTGTTTTTATTACTCAAAACCAGGGCTTGACATTAACTTTTTGATCACCAGCCACTGTGGCTAGTAGTATTCCACCATTACTAGCCACTCACCATTTTCACTAGCCATAATTTTGTTGTTGGGAAAAAACATTTTATATGCAGAAATTTATCTTTGGCATGCTAAAATTACTTGATTTAAATTGTTATTTCCACATGCCTCCTCGATCATTTCACTTTATATGTGTTGTGTATAACCTTGCTCAATGAGTGTGAGCAAATGGGTTGTGGTTTCATAGTGTGGCATTGCAATTAGCTTTATTTCACAGGACTATTCAGGGCTCAACACCTATAAGGACTTACCCATTTTATCTCTGGCCACACCAAAATAATTATTTCCTTGCCCCAAATGTTAAACAATGTGTCAAAATATAGCTGCATACATACACTTTTTATTTAACAAAAATGTTCTTAAAAAACAATCGACATTAAAAAAGTATTCTCATGTATTTTAAAACTATACACAGTAGTCTGTCCTGGCTGAAGGTCCCATAACTAGCCTATGCATAAAACATATTAAAGCAATTTTAGTATAAAGGATGATAATTAAACCATATTAACAAAAATAAAAAGCATGTGGAAAACATTTCGTGTGTGATAATAAAAGAAGGATCACGCGCAGACGGTTAACGTTAGGGATATTAATAATCTGTTTAAAGAATGGTTCAAACGAAAGCCGCTGCTGCTTAAAAGTCTCGAGCCCTGACTTGAAAGCAGCAGGAGTGTTGGTAAATATGCATCGCTTTTTTTCAGTTTATTCCAAAGAGAACTGATCACATCAGTTGCGTTTCAAGGCACACGTGAGGAAATGGTATGGGAGCTTTAAAACACTCGCGCACTTCACATCAGCTGTGCGCTAAAGTCAGTAAATGAGGATCGCCTGTGTTGCGCGTGATTATCCTCTCATTCGCTATTTACCTGCTTTCAAACAGTTATTTTTGTCAGTCGTGCTGCTTCTCGATTCTAAGAACACATTTTCACACATATTGACAAACCGTCTTAAACTAAAATTCTAATCTTTAGTGACAGGCCAGTGCTAGCCATTTGAAAATTATTTTCAACCAGCCAAAGTGGCAAGTAAAAGCAGCTATCTATCCCGCCACAGCTGAAATCTACCCGCATTTGGCGTGTAGGCGGGTGTTAATGTCAAGCCCTGCTCACTACTACCATAGTAAGGCTTTAAAATACTATCATTTGCCATAGTGCTCAATTCAACCTATACTCACACTCATGTATGATTTAAAACACTTCTTGCTGGATATGTTGGCTGATTTGACATAATTACCAAGCAGATCTTCCTTGCAACCGGCCAGAAGCGTGCTTTTCAGGAACCATAGTGGTTCATTGAGACATTTCTTTCCAGATGAAGGACCATCAACCTTGCCACAACATGTAAGCTCAGATGTCCCATCTCAAAATTTCCATCCAGATAGGAACATCACCCAATCAGGCTCTACATGTATAATTTCTTTTTAGGCCTTCCAGCCAGTACTATCAAATCTTTGCAACTGAAACAAATGTGACTACAAGACTTTTAAAGACTTTAATGACAACAGTATGCACGTGACATCTCTGTTTGTCAATTTGAACTGGCAGCCAATAGCTGCTCACATCAACTTTAAAGCGCTATTGTTTGCCTTCACTGTAAAACAACCACTAGCTCTGCACCCCTTTACCTAAATTCACAGCATCAGATTTATGTGCTTTCCAAAAGCTTACATTCTGCAGGTGAACAGCACATTGTGGTGATATGTTCAAGACGCACCAACATTGGTGTAGCACAAACTGCATAGGCCCCCGCAAGAGTGAAAGCGGTGCCACTCACTGCCCAATCAAAACAGTCCATATGAGTGGCATGTCATAGCCTACTACAGTTTACTATACGTTAAAACATTCACATTTACATTAAATATGCAAATGAGAATATAATTAAATGATGCCTTTTTTACATTTTAACAACCCATAAAACTTGTGAAAGAATTCATAACCAATCGACCTTTAAAAATGTCTATAATGTTCCTTTAAGCATTTTACAGCACAAAGTTCACAATAGCGGTTTCCATCCAAAAATTCGAATCAACTTTAGGCGCAAAACTGGATTATTGCATAAAAGACGTGCGAATAAAGCAGCATTTCCATCCAACGAGTCAAAAAGAACAAAATCATCACTTCCTAACTAGCTGGTGCCAAATATCAACAGTAAAAACTGAATTTGCTGTGGAAGGAGAAGCTGCATGAATCTTTTCTTCTTTTATTAAATGACTCGCGCCCCAGAACGCAATCCTGACATGCAGTAAACGTGCGGAGGCGTTTGAAGGCGAGAGATAAGGAGCACAGACGCTCTTGATTCTGGAAGTCATTAATAATATAACACTAATACTGAAATGGTTAAGGCTTTTTAGAATGACCAAAACAACATTGCAGATGTTTTACAGTGTTCTCAGCCTGCTGGTTTGTCCATTCACGCACATTTTTATTATCACACTTTTAACAAAGTCACATGACCTTTTTTAATGCACATACTAGAAGTTGTTCGGTAAAAGTGTTTCCATCATAGTTTATGCGCATCTTTTCTTATTGAATAAAAAGTTTATCCTACTCAGTTATGCGCATATTTTATGCACATTTTCAAAACTTATGTTCATCTTGGTGTTTCTATCAACTGATTTTTTTATGCGTATATCCAAAATGCACATAAAAATAGGTGTATGGAAATGTAGCTAATGTCTGAAATACCCATCTGACATCTAGGTTGTGCTTTGAGGCAGGGGCACCATTTGGTGGACGGGGGGGAAGTTAGGCCAATTCTAAAGCTGGATTTATACTTTCGCCTGGCGCCACATCGTACACCTTTGCTGACTGCGCACGCATCTCGTGAAATGGACGAGGCTTTTATACTTGCTGCGTTCGCTGTTGTGATATTCTTTAAAACGACAGGGGGGCGGTCAAAAGAAACTCACCGTAAAGTCAGATGGATAAACAGAGGAGTAGAAAGTTTCCGGAACTACGTCATATCATTAATGTCATTCAAGATTTTAAAAAAAATATTTTTTATTGTTTTTATAAAGTATTTTAATGATTATAAGGATTTTTTATAATTATTCAAGATTTTTTTTTTATCAAACTTTGATGCATCACTTGCTTTTGTTTCTATCTCTGACAGTTTTACCTATTAAAGATTATTAAAATATTAATGACAACAGAACATTGGTTGCTCTACAAATATATTTTTTATTATGGCAAGAATAAAAGCAAAAAAAGCACACTTACTAAAAAACAGATGTTTTTTTTTTTTTAGATTTAGCCCGCTCCACAATTTACATATTACTGTCTGGCTAGTTTCTATCCTTTACTTATGCTAAAAGGGCAATAATGGTCCAACATTCCTGACCATTATCACCAATAAAGTCTAGAAAATAGGGCATTAGTATACTGTAAACCGATATAAATATTCAATATATCAAATATTCAATTCCAGTTATCAAAAACAAAATAATTTGATCTCCACTTTTGCCTTGGCCTCTTTTGGCTTTAACAACCCCTTAGGTTTTCCAAAACTTTTAACAAAAACTTTCCTCCTTTCCCTTAGCTGTTGCAATTTCTAGCCAAGAATTACTGGTCATCTGGATATTTCTATGATCACGGATCATAAAGATGTGTGTACAGTCGTACCTGTTTCAGACAAAATCTTTTCAAAGTGGTTCATATTCAACTTAAATCAAACGTGGCGCCACGCACAGTTCACTCGAGTCTCAAAAAAAAATCATGCGCTCCGGCGGCCGAAATCATGTCACGCGCACCCAAAGTGAACCTCCACAAACTCCGCGATGATGTCACATTCGCCGCGCGCACTCAAGCAAACTAGCGGATGTATCGAGTGTAAACCAGGCTTAAGGGCCCACACCATTTTGGAGCCCCTAGAGTTACTATTAGGGGGCCCAATCACCACCCCCCTTCTCACTTTTGTCCACGACACCACCAGAATAATGTGATAGGGCCCGTTCTGACCAGCGGTGTCCCTGCTTTGAGGTGCAGTTTGTCACACAGTTCTTATTTTGAACTGGGTTCTGTTAATGTATAAATTATTTAATTGAGACATATTATCTGTATGGAATTTAATGGACTATAGTATTTTTATTTGTTATTAAAACAAATCAATTTTTTTGTTAATGATCAGTAATGAGTTGTCGTGCAAGAAAATTACCAAAATTAACAATCCCAAGTTTTAAGTTTGGGGCACTTCACACAGTGAGTGCCTGTCTGCTACGCCACTGTGCACAAAATCCCTTTCAAGGACTTTCACCTTTACTGTTCCATGCAGGTGAAATGACTTGCTTAATTCAACCAGAGCAGCTGAATCGAATGACTTTTTTTTTGTTAATGGTTCACATTTCAGCACTAGCTCAATGCACAGAATTACACTAACTGGAAATCATGACAGCATTTAGATAATGTTGCCCTTTATTGATTTGATTGCTTGCCAATGTACACTGTAAATTGTACTCTCTATTGTAAGCTTTGGATAAAAGTGTACTATTGCAAATATAAATGTAGAAGATTCTGGTCAAATCATCATATAAATAGCCTCATGTTTGGCATTAGAAGACTCATAATATCAATTATCATTCGCTCATAGTGATGTATGGCTTTGGAATACTAACAATATCAAATCAGATACTGTATATTTTAGACTGATACTACTCTGTAGTGCTTAAATCGATGGTTTCACAAAGAATAATCAAGGCTTTTATATGGCATGAGTGTGATTTAAAGGTCATAGTGTTTCTCATATATGTCAAAGTCAGCATTAAAGTCAGGCACTGACCTCCTGAGAAAGTCTTGAGGAATAAGGCAGATATGGGTTTGGAGCATCCTGACTGTGCTGCACCAGACACTCATATACCTGTAGGAAACAACACATCCTTTACATGCAAACTGCTCACATAGTGCAGTATTTTTCCTGGTGTAATGCCAATAATGTGTACAGTGTAAAACCAGATAATGATAGTGGGTGTTAGGCAGTGGTGAATGAAGAACACAAATCAGGTGCTTGACTAAATGTACAATATCCTAATAAAATAATAATATACTCCTCTGAAAGTACACATATTATGCTTTAGTAGTCAACATTGGAAGTGGATCAGAACCGTTGTTTTAAAACTATTGAACACCCAATCTTTTCTGATCCATTCAAATGTTTACTACTGTATATACTTTACTGATGAATGTTTGCTTTGCACAAAAATTGTGATACCAAAAGTTGTCATACTGTATTTATAATTCATGATTATTATGCAAACAACTGAAAATAAAACATGTCATATACCCTAGTATATCCCACTGACAATGACAAACATACAATATAAAAAAAGAGGTAACATAAAACTAAAATACAACCACTATGATTTAAGTACAAATACTTAAACAATGTACTTAAAGTCCATGTGAAATCAAATAAATTTTTTTAGATGAGATGTCATTATCAGTATATTAGTCTTGAGGATATCTATAAGCTAGTGTGCTCCAAAACAGTGACAAAATATGCATTAAGAATATATAAACATCCACATCTTGCAGTTTGTTACTTTTGCTCACCAAATATTCTGACCAATCAAGTGTCATCTAGTATCTGAAATAAATAGAGGGTGCAAGTCTTACCCTGAGAAGAGAGTAGAGCCAAGGAGCGCTGAGGAGACTGTGTAAAAGATCAGCACCATTAATATCTCTGTCTATGGACTGCCTCACTTCCTCTAACACTTCTGCCAAGACCTGAGCCAGACCTGCATCTAAAGAGCAAAAAAATAGTTTTGTAGTATTGACTACTTATAATTATACTTTTAAAGACACTCAAGTCATTTAACAGTGATGTTTAAGGTTCAAGACACTCTGGAGTACTTTTTGTTTTGGAGATTTTAACAGATTTTTGTGTGTTGAGGGTTAGTTAAGACAGCATTAGCACCTGTTAGCTTTAATTGTGGGGAAAAACTGTATAACTTTGAGCTTTTGTCAGCTAATTTCATCTTTCGGGTTTAAAATCATTTTTGGGGCGGGTTCAAAATCGGTGACGTAGCGCGAATCTGCTAGTAGAGTGATGACGCGTTGCTTTTTCATTATTACCCATAGCAGAGTTTTCTTATCCTATGAGAAGACCCTGCTTCTTAATTATTCATAAGAGTACGTGCTTTTCAAAAGCAAAGCAAACCTGCCAAGCTGTGAGCTGGGTAAGATCACCTTCGTGCACATTACGGGTCGTAGGAGAAAGCAGGGCACAAAGTAACACTTTTTGATTTTGGTCAAATAATAAACAAAGTAATAGGGTTAGACAAACCGTTTTTTACCAACAACACACAAGCCTCTCCTACAAATGAGCACTGGAATTATGATCACAGGACCTATGGTTTCTGTGCGGTATTGCCAAAAGTGCCAGGAGTAAAAATGTTACTATTTACCCCACCTGCGGGGTAAGTTGTAACAGACAAGGGGTTAGTTGTAACACATGCTTATAAAGGCAGATTTCACACAATTACTTTAAATAGTAGCTATATTTCCTCAGTAATTGACTCATTTCTTTTTTATTCTACATAGCACAGTATGTTTATTTTTTGGTTTATTGGATAAACACATTTGAATCTATTTGCATCATTATCAATTTATCCATCATTATACAATGCATTTATTTGCATTATTAGCAATAAAATATTTTTTTTCTATTAAAACAATATTTTCTATTAAAAAACATTTTTTATTTATTTCATTTTTATTTTATTTTATTTTAAGTTCTCAACATTTCACACAAATTAAAAAATATATTGTGTTAGTTTAATTGGTGTCCAACAGTGTGTGGCTTAATTGTAACACCCTGGTACAACTAACCCCGCTGTCATGTTTTCCTCAAAACTGGCTAGCAGTCGCTGTGTTTTTTAATCTTTCAAAATGGTTTCATCTTTTAGCCTAGAAGACGGTGATCACAACAATATAAGATTTTACGTACATACTTTCACCAATTTTTTATAATTTTTTTTGTAATAAAAAATACTTTTATGCTGCATAAATGGTTTCACCTGTCTCTCATCCAAATTTCGCCCAAATTTTTCAATAATTGGCAGGAAAACATCTGCGCACACTGTGGTGAAAACCTCGGAAGCATGCCATGATTAACCCTGAGCAAATACCGCTCCGGTTACTAAGGTAACCCTCGTTTCCCAAGGGGGGAAACGGAAATGCTATGTGGAAAAACTTCTACTATGGGATTTCATTCAGAAAGCCAATCATCTGAAAGAGTATGTAAACGGGCCAATGAAATGCCAATGAGTTGGCAGCTTCAGCTTGCTCACCTGATGCTTGTTGCAATTAATTTGGCTATAAGAGCACAGCACGCACAAAGCCAAGCATCATTTTTTAGCAAAAGAGACTTTTACCTCAACAGTTAAGGGGCAATCATTATGGTGAAGGAACATAGCATTTCCTTTCCCCCCCTCGGGGAACGAGGGCTACCTTAGTAACCGGAACACTCCTTTTTGGGAGGGGAACTTCAATGCTATGTGGAAAAACTTCCACTATGGGGAAATGTTTGGAAAATGCCATAATGATTGAACCTTACCTTTGCCCCCGATGAGAGGTTTGCCAGGCAAGAGAGAGCGTGAGCGCACCTGCATCACCAGAGGCGCGGTCTTCCAACGTGTTCCCTGGCCCTTACTTATCCCACTTCAACAGAAGATTTACGAATTAAGATATAATTTTCGGGAGTCGCAAATGCATCTATATAATTTCTAGAAATTGAATACGACAGTACGTTGGGAAGCGTGCAGTCCCAATTGGAAGGACGCTGCGGAGGCCACCTGCTACCCAAGTGGGGAGACTGGTGACAAGAGAGCATATGGACTAGCCCTGAGAAGGGGGAGTACACATATGAATATAAGATGGTTAGCGGCGAGGGAAGACACGGGTCCGCCTGTGAGGGGGGACTGCACTGTGGCAGTATAAGCATATGGGATCGCCTAGTGGGGAATCGCACATAGCAGGAACCTTTACCCAGAACGCGGGCTGACCAGCGGGCATACCAACAACGTAACGGGCCAACGCCTGACTCCTCCGCTGAGTCAGATGCTGGGGGCCTCGGAGGAATATCTGTAGGGTTCGCCAAGCGAGGAAGTTTACTGACAGAGTGAATAAACGCACGTATCTCCGTGTTAGACAGAATGGCACTAAGCGTTTTACAACAACTAACCATATTTCTCATTCACCGCATGAGGAAATCGGCTCCCCTCAAGATTAATAAATCTCACAAAAGGTGTCTCCCAGCACGCAGCTCTACAATGTCTGTTAGAGAGGCGCTGTGTGCCAGCGACCTAAAGGATGCGTGCTTTTGAGGAGCGCGCTCTTACTCCTGGGGGACACGGCTCGCCCTACCTCAGATGAGCGAGGGAGATGGCTTCCACTGTTCAGTGGGTATGTTCCAACCACTGTTTGGATACGACACTTCCCTTCTGCCGATCACGGTAACAGATAAAGAGCTGAGTATGGTCCGTATAATAATACGCAAAGTGCGAAGGACACAGCAAATAAAGGGGCAGGGTCTGCCTCCTCCGTGGGCAGCGCTTGCAGGTTTACTACGTAGCTGAAAGAACGCTATAGGAACCTAGGGCAACTACGTGGGCCAGGGTCTCAGGTAAACGTGAGAGTGGGCTGGCCCAAAACGCTGACCGAAAATGCCTCCATATATCCACCCATTTGGGCGATGCGAACGCGACCAGCAGAGCTGTCTACCTGCACAGAAATCTTAAGATACCGAGTTGAGTGATCGAGCAGACCTCTCCTAAGAGAGATCTCCAAGTGGGTATAAGAGGAGAACAGGAATAATTAATATCCACGTCTCGCGCCTCTGGGAACTGGATAATGAGATAATGCTTCCCAGCGTGCCGCCATCGCTGCATCCTCAGGGCGGGGATGATCGTAACGCCAACCCCTCAGAGCGGAGGGGACAGCCTTAGCTCCAGCCAACTGAAGGAGGATAGCATCACTCTGATCTGGCATGTTCAGGGTTTCCTTCTCGGGGAAAAAGGTAACCACACAGCGAATAGACTCCACTTCAGGGCGTGGGCACCTGAGTGACGGTGTTAACCACCTAATCGGTAGGTCACCTAAGTCCTCCGCACTCCATCTATGAACCATACGTGAGGCATAGATCTAGGCGCGGGTGCCAAACGGTGCCTATTTCCCCTGCTTTCAGGGGATGTGCCAGGGAGGGGCCATCATGAGGAGAGAGTTGAAAGCAGTTCCGATTGGGCGAGAGAGACGCAATACGAGAGCTGTTCCTCAACCTCCCTGACTTTACACAGTATCTGTGTGAGTAGGCTAACTGGAGAAATGCATATTACGCACACCCCGGGGAAAGCTGTGTAGCCAGCGGACTTCGCAGGGTTTGCCAAGTGGGGAACTCAAGCGAAAGCGCACAAATCTCTGAGTTAAAGAGAGAAAGGCGCAGCCCATAACAGCTGGCCAGTCAGGGGTGGAGTCTCCATTTTCCCAGGCAAAACTGCAGTCAGAGCGCATGGGCTGCATGGTAAGCTCGGTGGGGAAAAATGGAATGCAGCGATTGCACCGCGTATGACTCCGGGGGAGCAGGCGGCAAGCGAGCTGAGACATGCGGCGAGAGCGGATACCCCCCATATGGTTGATATACGCCACCACCGCCGTGCTGTCCATCCTGACCAGCACGTGCTGTCGCTCCAGCACCGGTAAAAAAATGGCGGAGAGCGAGGAACACTGCCAACACCTCTAGGCAATTGATATGCCAATGCAACTGGGTTCCTTTCCACAGGCCCACAACTGCATGCCCGCAACACACGGCCTCCCAGCCAGTGCTAAAAGCATCTGTCAAAACGACAATATGTCTGGACGCCTGTTGAGCGGAGTGGGAGTGCTGATCCGGGGAGCGCTGGGGTCCCGCGGAAGAGCTGGCGGTGAGAGATTCACTCTAACCTTACACCCAGACTCCGGAGGGGAGGGCTGGAGGTGTGAGGGAAAGGAGACCTTCCTTCCAGACCTCGTGAGCTACTGGCGAAGTGCGCCGATGCTGTGAGCTGGAAAGACTTTTCATCGCGTCCCAGACTGGCAGTATTTGAGCTATCACATCCAGGGAAGGGAAAAATGCTCTCTCTCTCTCTGAGGAGTCTCAGGAGCGCTTTGCGGTCCGTTAACCGGACTTAACAGCACCCTGGGACGGGGAGCGCTGATCGCCTATGAGGTGCTCGTTGCTGCCGCTGGCCGGAGGCGCAGGCGAGGCGGAGCAGCACTCGTAGATGGGTGCTCTTAGCGACAAGCAGTGGATGTGGATGTTTCGGCGGGGGGTGGGGGGATCCCAGCCGATGAATGGTCCATCGTATCCAACTGCACCGCCATGAATTTCTGGGTGAATCCACTAATGGTGTCGCCGAACAGGCTAGACTGTTATATGGGAGAGTCAAGAAAGTGAACTTTGTCGACTCTGCGCATATTTTTGCCAGGTTTAGCCCGGGGTGGCGCTCCATCGTCCTTCCCAGGGCACACGCAGCGGACTTGAGGTCCATAGAGCTCAGTCGGGTACAGTGCGGGGCTTGTAACAAGCCTGGTTCGGAACCACCCTCGTGCAGCTGGGTCAGCGCGCGCATGGACCCTAGCGTGCAGGGTGGAAGCAGCCTGGCCCGCGGCTGTGTGGGCTCTGGCTCGGGAGGCAGAAGACCAACTCGCCTTGGACGGGAAATGAGGCTGACTCCAGCAGAAGGAGGCACAACACGGGCCTGTGATAGCACTCTCAATCTGGGGAATCGACTCGTACTCCCTGGCTGCTCCACCATCAAAGGTGGTGAGGCAGAGGCACACGCAGATCAGGCAGAGAAAGGTGCCCTCAAGACTGCGTGAGCCCACTGTGCACTCCTGGGAAGAAAGGGATGGGAGGCTAGAAGGTCTTGCCTTTTAATCCTCCACATACACCCATCTAGTCGGTCCGGCCGCAGGGTTGGGGGATAAACCATCTCCAGACCCATGACCGAAACAGCCTGGGAAAGCACGGTTATCATGTCTGTTTCAAGATCGGCCATCGACGCGCTCGTTCTCGAGGAGAGGGAGCGGAGGGAGGAAATCCTTCATCAGACCAGGACAGCCCAACCTCCGATGCAGCGGTGGACATCTGAGCCTCTGTGTCAAGTGAGAGGGCGGCCATCCGAGGATGGAGCACTTCTCTCACTCGAAGCTTGGATGGAGTGCGTGGAGGAGCGAGAGGTCCGCAAGCCCGAGGGCGGCAGATTTACTCCCACTGTAACCATTAGATCTGCCTGAGTGCCCACCGCAGAGCGGGGGACAACTGGGGTGGGTGCCCCTTTTTTAAGAGCTAACCGCAATCTTAACTGCGCAACAGACATGCCACCGCAGTGATGGCATGCACTGCCCGCGAGCAGCGCATTAACATGCTGGACCCCCAGACATGAAACGCAGTGCTCCAGAAGGGGAACTTAAAACTCTGTGTTACATTTAACCCCGCGTTACTTAGTGCCCCGTGCTCCCCTATGTGTTTGTTTCCATGATCCACAGGGTTTGTTGCATGCTTTTTCCCGCAATGCTGTAAGGGCCAATACAACAAAGCTGTTGGTTTGCAGCAAGCATTTTTGCCGGGAGAGCTGTACGAGGATTGGAATGACGGACTTTGTTTTTTTATCAACTAAGTTCCATTCAGAGAGAAGTTATCCTTATTTATAGTGTTTATATTAACATGATTATCTTTATAATGATATAATAAATTGTGGTTATGTGTATATGTCTCATTTTTTGAGCCAACTGATAACAGTTGTTCGCTCCACTCTTTTTCCCCTGCTCTGCTGGCCACAACCACTCCTCCCTCTTCTCACAGTGCTCCACACCGATCTCGGAGCATTTTATGAAAATGTTTTGAGGTAGACTTGAACTGAAAGAAAGGGGTTTCATGGCTCTTTAATAACGCACCATTGTCATCATATGCAGATTGTGCCATTGACTCCTCCTCCACCGACTGCCACATGACAAGTTTCTCTGTTCATCAGATCACTGCAGTCCTAGAAATGCAAGAAAAACAGTGAATAATCTGCACTTCTGTTAAGGAATTATGTATTTTGAGCTTAAAATTGGCATAACCATTAACTAATACTAACTTAAACATTACCACATAAAAATATAAGAATAAATGAATCAGAAAAACCTAAAATGAAGGATTTAATGATTTAACTCATACAGTAATTACACTATCTCTGAAGAAAATTATTCAAAGATGATTTCTTGGATTTACAAAAAAATTTTAAGTGGTTGTAAACAATTTATTTGGGCTGAATTTAAACAAACAAATTAAGTTGAGAATTACTAAATTGTAATTTGTTTAGATTCAACTCATAAAAATTGCAACAATTTTGCAGACACATTTTTTTCAGTGTATTACAGTTGACAAAAAATGTTATTTTATTGTATCAATTGTTATTTTATGCCAAAAAGCATTTGAATATTAAATATGTCCCATGAAAATATTTTGTAACTTACCTACTGTAAAAAATATACCTACTGTAAAAATAAAAAAAAAAATATATATATATATATATATATATATATATTATAATAATAATTATATAACTATTTTAAATTAGTAATGTGCATGGCTAAGCACATCATTTAGACAATTTAAAGGCATTTTTTTCAGTATTTACATCTTTTGAATGTCCAGAATCTTAAGTAGTTGTTGGCTCTATCATAAAACTCAATTTCAAAAAATGTACACTAATGACTACTGTTGTGGGCTAGGGTCGCATGTATTACCAAAAAAAAATCGTATTGTGAAAATAATATGTGTTTCTGATGTAGAATTATAAATACAAAACTAGAAAGCCATCACACATTTACTTGTGAGTCAATGTAATGATTTTTTCTAACACTTTTAAGTGTCTCAATCATATAGTAAAATATATACTATAATAAATTATTTAGAATAACTTCAACTGAAAGACTGAGTTAAACAAAAAACAACAACAATACTGTTAGAGTAATAAATCACATGCTAAAAACAAATCATTGTTTTCTGTCTTTCTGCTGTAGAGTTAGTTATTAAACATTAATTATGAATACACAATTAGCAGCATTTAGTTGTTTCACAGAACAAATTATAACAGCTTTAAACTGTCATTGTATTGCAATGACTCATTCTTAAAATATATTTAAAGAGATAACCACCATTTAACCTCAAGTGGTTCCAAACCTGAGTTTCTTTTTCTGTTGAACACAAATAAGTTATTTTGAAAACCGGTAGAAACCATTTGTAGGAATAGCAGAAATACTATAGAAGTCAATGGTTACAAGTTTGCAACATTCTTCAAAATAACTTATTTTGTATTGAACAGAAAAAAGAAACTCAAACAGGTTTGTGACAAGTGAAAGTTGAGTAAACAATGGCAGTATTTTACACTTCGGAAGAACTATATATATCGTTTTTTTTTAACTAACATATTAGCTAAAATGTTCAAATTAATAATAAAATCAGTATTTAAGATAAAAAAAATAGTAATGTTACAATGAAACCAACCTTGTAATACTAAAACCTTTATTCTGGAAACACGCATGAGTCATTTGTTAAAAAATAACTCTACAAATACACATCAAGTCCATTTGAACAATGGCCACATTTCAACTATGATCTGTGAACTGGAGTGACTTAGTATTACGAAAGCAGGTCAAAAGGCCATCATGTGAAAATTAGATGATGCCACTCTTACCTTCAGACGCTCCTGTCACCGTCTTCCTCAAACCACACTGACGCGTTTACATCCCACATCCAAACCTTTCGGTGGCATCCTGTCAGCTGAGCTTCATATTAAAGTGATCTTCAGCCTCTGGCCTGCCAACATGCATGTGATTTTACTATAAAATGTCTCTGGAAACTCAGATTGTAATCCTTTTCTATCCCACTTAATCCTGCGAGGGGCCGTCCTCTCTCTGTGAGCACTTCTATAAGACCGCCTGCCACTCAAAGCTTCTTACCTCCTGCTTTTAGAGACACACTTACACAATACAGCCGCTCCAACTTTATCACTAAAATGGGAAAGAAGAAACACGAGAAACATCCTATAAATCCAAAAAGCTTAGTCAGTGCCACAGATTTTCTGTGGACATTACGGTTACGTAATAGAGCCGGATAAATACATTTGACAATGACAGAGACTTAACAACTCAAGAATAATTGTAATCGAATAAAAATACACAGCGAATGATGGGTAGGGTGGGCGTCCTGGTTTTTAATGTCAAAGCTAAAAGCTAGGAGATTGAAGGCAATGCTAAATGGAAACTATTATTTTCATTCCAAGTAGTACAATGTCTGAGCCCTTAATTATTTGTGGGGGCTGCATGATACTGGCTGTATTCTAGGGCTGCATGATACTGTAAAAATATGCAATATTGTTGTTTGGATTGCTTGTTTGGGAGTGGTGGAGATGCTCTTTGGTGGATCGTCCTTCAGCAGTGACATTTGCATTACACTGGTCTTAACTAAAGTGAACTTGAACTATTTTCCTGCCTGCTTAACTTGATGGAATGTGCCACGTTTTGAAATATTGCTATGGCTTTTTATTCTCTCCATCTATCTTAAGCTGCTTTGACAGTTTACACTGTAAAAAGCTCTAAATAAATAATTATTTATTCAATTTAATTTAGAATAGTGATTATGATATTTCTTGCAATATTTCCCTAAAGAAATTGCATTTTTATTAGCAATTTATAAAAAAATATAACTGTTATTTATACAATGACCATGCTAAAATAAGCAGGCATTAGATCATTATTATTGTTTTTATATATATTCACAAACTTCTAGTACAGTGCTATATATTTGGCTAACTTATGCACTTAAATTATCCCAAAGATTTCAAAGAATGTTCAAATGCAAAGAAATAAGCCCTTTTCTATTTTCTGTAGGTAAACAACTAATCTGTGAAAGTGAATTCACTGCAAATAAATCATTTGTTGTGGTAATCTTCAATTTAAGTCTGACCATTTGCTTCCACGTTTGGAGTGGTGGTCCTACTCTGCTGATGTCAGTTTGACAGTTTCAGTGTCAATATTCTTTACCACTCCCCTCTTAGTTTGCTTTATTAAAATGATGCACAAAAAAGCCTTGCCCCATACTTAATGATCCATTTCATTTTTTCATCATACTGAAATAAAAGTCTCAGCAACTTCCAGTTCACACAGACTTTCTCCTTCCAATCCACTAAAATAAAAAAGTGGTACTCACTGCAGAGCCACACGGGCAGAGTTAAGCTTGAGCTTCTCCTTGCTGCACTTCTTCTACCAGTGATGTCACTGGGGGTTGGGGTTAGGGGTGTGGTGAGTGAAACAGCTTAAAGAAGGAGGAGTGGAGAGCAAGCTCCCCCTCATTAGAGCCTAAGTGGCTCTGCAGCGAGCAGCGTCTTAAAATCTTAAAGTCATCTTCAAAAAATCAAATGAAGATATTTTAGACAAAATCTGAGAGCTCTCTGATCCTTTAAAAACAGCAAAGGTCGGAGACACTCGAAGTCTAGAAAAAAAACCAAAAACATTATCCAAAAATTCCATGTGACTTCAGTCATTCATTCATTTTCCTTTGGCTAACCGCCAACTTATCCAGCATATGTTTTACACTGCGGATGGCCGTGCAGCCGGAACCCTGTACTAAGAAACATCAATACAATATGATCAATTTAGTTTATTCAATTCACTTACAGTATACTGCATGTCTTTGGACTTGTGGGGGAAACCGGAGCAGCCGAAGGAAACCCAAGCGAACACGATGAGAACATACATACTCCACACAGAAATGCCAACTGACCCAGCTGAGGCTCGAATCAGCGACCTTCTTGCTGTGAGGCGACAGTCCACTGAGCCATTGTGTCGCCTGTGACTTCTTCTGTCTTCGAAGTTAGGCTAGAGTCCATGTTTACTACTGGCAAAACATTGTATTGATCTTGGTTATCGTGCAACTCTTCCACAAGACATAGATGTAAAAAGTAGTTTTTACTTTTTTTGGTTGCAAAAACAAGTTCTTGAAACTTTGTGATTACGGTTACAGATTACAGATCAGTGTCTCAGGACTCAATCAACAAGAAAATATTCCTCTGAGCTTTTGACCTGTATTGACATGAAAGAATCCCCCATTTTCTGCAGATTTGTCAGCTGCACATCTATAATGTGAATCTCCTGTTCCAGCACAATCCCAAAGGTGCTCCATTGTGTTGAGATTTGGTGACTGTGCAGTCTTTTGCATTCATTGAATTCACTGTCCTGTTCGAGAAAACCAGTTTGAGATGAGCTTTGTGGCATGATGTATTACGAGGCTGGATGTAGCTGTCACAAGATGAACATGGTCATCTGTGGCTGAATTGGTTTTAAAGAATTCAAATCATATCTTCAAAATATCCTGTATCCTTAACTTGCTGTTTTTAGCTGACATGCAGTGAAAATCCCACTGTGGCACCAAAGATATTGTGGAAATCAGCAAAGATATTTGAGTCACTGTTGCTGTTCTATCTGAATGAACCAGTCTGATCATTTTACTTTGAGCTCTGGCGTCAAGACATTTTTGCTTTTAGTACAACTGCTCACCGCATCATTTTTTTTTCTGAAAAATTCTCTGTAAACCCTATAAGGATGGTTGTGTGTGAATATTCCAGCAGATCAGCAGTTTCTGAAATAATTAAAGGTCCCTTGAAGTGCTCTGAAATGTGCATTTTTTTAATTCAATGTTTGATGTAATCTCAACTAAAACATGAAGACAGGGTGGGAAATAGAGTAGCTCCTCCCTCTTTTAAATAAACACTCAATATCGTTTCGTTTTTCTCACAGCTCTGCCAGTGAGAGTGCATGAGATTCAGCGCATCAAAGGAAAAGCAAATGAGAAGCATCTTGAAGAGGACGGGGCATGTCAGATACTAAAGAGCATTTGATTGGTCAGAAGATTTGATGAGAAACTGAAATATGTGATGATGTCAAATTTTTTTATTTAATTTATTTAGGCGCAAGTGACAAACTGCTAGCTTTTGATGTTTATCTCTTCTAAATGCAAGTTGTCACTGTTTTGGTGAACACTAAATTATAAATCTACTTAAAACTAACATACTTTTAATAACTTTATTTTAAATTCACGGGACCTTTAAATCAGCCTGTCTGGCAACAACAACTATGTTACGTTTAAAGTCTCTTAAATCACCTTTCTTCCCCTTTCTGAAACTCTGTTTGAACTTCGGTTGATCCTCTTGGCCACCTCTACATGCACAAATGCATTGAGTTACTGCCGGGTGATTGTCTGATTTTTATTAACAAGCTGTTGATGAAGCAGAATAATACAATGGCCAGTGAATTGATGACATGAAGCAAGGTGACAATAAATCACAATAAAAGATTCATCTCCCAGTTATGTCAAGTTTATTAAAAGTGAGTAGTCTACTAGAACATCGTTTTAAAACAAAGCTGGTTTTATAAATATATATTTTATATATATGACCTCAATTCAAATGTGTACAAATTCATTTTCAATGTGATGGTAATAATTAGATCAACAATGAAGATACATGAAATTGATCAAATCAGTAACTTTCTTATTATGAAAAATAAAAACAGCCCTTATATACTGTAGATCAGTAAAGCTGCTGTCATCTTTATATTATCCAGCCTAGTGGATAGCAGTAACCTAGCTAGTGACAGATCAAAATACTGGGCAAATTAATCAGACAATATTTAGTAAGATTTGTGATTAACAATGCCACCCAGTAACTGGTAAGTTTTTGATTTTCAATATGTTTTCAGTTTTATTATATAATGTTATATATACATCTTTGAAACACAATCCTCTATAAATTTTGGTAAATTTTCTATACATTTCCTCTAAGGTCATTAAAACCCAAATCAGTCCATCCCTATAGATCACACAACAAGTCTGTGTGACATCAGCAAAACTCTTTCAGTGCATGTTCAAATGTACTTAAAATTGAATTAATTTAAATCTCTCTCACACACAAACACACACACAGCACAACTAAGTTCACTCATTAAACAATCAAAATGTAAAGCTTATTGCAAAGTTTTGCCAGTGGAATTATGCTGAGGTCCTTTAGAAGCCCTTCCATTTAAAAATCCTATTCCCTTTGTGCATAGTGTTTAACGCCATGTTTGCATAGAAAACATTACTTTAGCCTCCAGTGTATTAGTTCTAAAATAAAAATCCATTTGGATACCGTTTCATGAGAGCAGAAGATCTAATAACAACTACAAGGATTTCCATAGTGTTTCACTTTGAAATTGAAACACATAACAGCACATTTTAAAATAAGTCACAACATAATCTGACTCTAATATCGAACTACATTATTTGTTTACCACTGCAAGTCAACTTTAGGTGCTTCAAAAATATTAAGATCTTTTTATAATACGTCCATCTTATGATGGCAAAAGACTTCTATAAATGTATAAAAAAACTGCAGCCCTCTGTGCAAAACATTTTAGGACTGATAGCAAGTCAAATGCAGCAATACTATTAACTTGTCTGCATTTTTCAGTGATGGGGCAGTAACTTTGTTTTCAGCAAGATTTTACAGCAACAAGTGAATTTTGTTTCTCTAAATATAATGGCACTGTCCTTTTTTTAAGTAGCGTTAAATACATTAAATAGATCCAAAGTGAGAGTAAATAAATGTATAATGTTACATTAAATGATGTTGTTTAGAATGGTTTATCACAGATTATTGAACAATTGTATCATGGTTTCCACAAAAACACTGAGAACAATAAATCATTCTTAATGAGCAGCTAATCATAATATTAGAATTATATCTGCTCATCATGTGGCTAAACACTGGAGTGATGATAATAATAATGCGGAAAATTCAGCTTTCCATGACAGGAATAAATGACATGGTAAAATATATTGAAGTAGAAAACCCATATTTTAAATTGGGTAACACTTTACAATAAGGTTCATTAGTTAATGCATTTACTAAGCATCGAAGTTTATGCTTGTTAACATTAGTTAATGCACCGTGAATTAACATGAACTACCAATGAACAACTGTATTTTCATTAACTAACATGAACAAATGCTGTAGCAAATGTATTGTTAATTGTTTGTTCATGTTAATAAATGCATTAACTAACATTAACTAATGAACCTTATTATAAAGTGTGACCTTAAATTGCAATAATATTCCACACTATTATTAATGTGGAAATGCTGGGCACAACAACCTCATTTCAAAAACAATAACAAAGAAAATCTTACTGAAGAAAAGTTTTTTAACAGTTGTTTATAAATGTGTTTTCAACAACAATATATTTGAAATGCTGCTCTTCATCGCTTTAATATAAATAAACGTTTTTAGATTTATCAGTCGTATACAACATAAATATATTTTTGTTCAAGCTTACAATCACTCTGAAATCCTTCAGTGAAGACCCCTCTTTTTTTTTTACTACTATGATACACTTATGCAGTTTTTTTACATTATGATTATATTAAAATCAGAGCGCCATCATTAGTTTGAGTATCAGTATATACAGTAAGCCAGTAACAAACTTTCACCAAAGGTTGCGTATAATCACGTGTCAGTTATTATCAAAATGTTACACATACTGAGTGCTTGAAAAATTTTGACTGTATATTGATGGTATTGCAATAAAAATCTTTTAAGTCAGTTATGGGTGCTGAAATGTAAATTAGTTGTCCGTCAGTCAAAAGATCATTATGAAAAAAAAGGTATACAAATGTTGTAATGGTGAGTAGAATGTGAGCCGCTTGTTGAGACCTGAAATAAACAAGCACATCTTGACTTGACCTGTAATCCGTGTCTATTTACTGTAAATGGCACCTGCTCCATAAGACTGTGCGCGAGTTGGCAAAGCTGCAGCTGGACTCACAAACCGACCCTCCTATGTAGTCTTCTCAAGCTGAATCTGGTTGTAACAGGCCTAAGGGCAGAAATAAACAGAGGGAAAGAGATTAGAGTAAAAGATGGAAGAGAATGAAAGGGGACTAGTGACTGTGTATGATGAGATTATCCTTTAAATTCATTCAAATCCTTAAAGACTTCAGCTTTTTAAATAAAGACCTTGGTCTGTACAAAAAATGGGGTCGTGTCATTTACTGCTCAGTTTCGAGTCACGAAAAAGTGTGCGTGGATAAATCTGAAACTGTAATTCTCACTTTGAGAGTTGTCAGCATGAATCCCAGTTGTCCCAGCTGTAGATTGCTGTCTGTGAGGTCCTCTGTCAGACTCACTTCAGAGCCCAGGTTTCTGATCCTGCACATTCACAAACAGGTTCTTTAGTTGAGCAGACAAACTGCACACTGTACGTTAAAAAATTCGTCACCCAAAAATGTAACATTTTGTTATTAATTACTCACTCTCACATCACTTCAATCCCCTTAGTTTATTGATTAATGACCAATTAAGGTATTTTATATTAAATCCGAGAGCTCTCACAGGACAGCAACGGTTCTGAGACGTTCAAAATCCAAAAAAAAAAAAAGGAAACAAAAACATTCCATGTGACTTCAGTGGTTAAAATGCAATCATACTGTAACTCCAAACCCTCCCGTTTGGGGCAGTGTGTAAATACAACAGCAACAGAATGCTACCCCAGAAAGTCATGCAGTGTGAAAACTATGGCATGATTTTTGAAAGTCATGAAGTGTGAATTTGTCATTAATCAGTGTTCCAAGGATGAACGAAGTCTCAGGGGATTGGAACAAGGGTGAGCAATTAATAACATAATAGTCACTTTGGCTTTAACTAATCCTGTAATAACCGCTTATTATGTGTGTAGCCATTTGTGAATATGAAAGAGATCAAAGTGCAGGATAAAAAGTTATTGATTCATAAAAGAAAAAAGGTATGCATTTGACTTCCTGCACAAACAGCCATCCTTTTGCCCTCAAACTCTAGCTGTGTTTGACCTAAATATTTAAAAGCGTAATAGAAACCCTTTCTGTGTCTCACTGGGTAGAGCGGGGTTAGGACAAGTGATGAGTAAGTGAAGAACAGGTGGAGGTGGGCAGCAGGAGTGATCACTAAGCGAAGAGTTGCTTTGGCGGCCCTCTGTAATTTGTGGAGCCCATATAGCACATCCACAGAAGAAAGAAACTTATAAAAGGTTTAAAATATGGAGTCAGATCAGTCTCAAAAATAATACATTTACAAAATAAACTTCATACACAATTCACGGTTACAGTATTGAATTTGTAAATACAAAACGCAGTTCATAAATATATTAATCCAATTTGTACAACTTTAAACGCAATTCCTAAATACACAAAACACAATTTGTAAATTCAAAACGTAATTCAGAAATAGACAAAACAAATTTGTAAAGTCAAAAAACAACTCAGGAATACACAAACCACAACTCGTAAATACACATATCCAATTTGGAAATTCAAAACGCAATTCATAAATACACATCCAATTTATTTGTGCAAATACACACAATTTTACGTGAATTTAGAATTGTTTCGAATTTACAAATTGAATTTGTGTTTATGAATTGTGTTTTGAATTTACAAATTGGATTTTGTAAATGTGAATTGTGCTGTGCATGTTTGAGTTTTATATTTACAAATGTATTATTTTTGAGATTGATTTGGCTCCACATTGGAACCACTTAAGGGTTTGAGTAAATAAAAGATTTGGGGTGAACTGACCCTTTATATCTACTGCATCAATAAACTGCATTACCTGACCTCCTGTCCAAGTGTGCCTTAGGGTTGTGACGATGAGGAAATTTCCCCACCGGTTAATCGACATGTGACAACACCGGTAATACCGGTAACATCGTGGGGGTGGGCGTTTCCTCTTTTTTCTGCTTTTAAAGATCTTATAAATGCGTGCGTATTATACTTTCACTTTCAGTTTTTTGGGAATTGGTAATTCGGTGTCAAACTACAAAAAATCACAGTTATTAAACGCAGAACTTTTATTAACATAACGAAAAAACAACAACAACAATGCTACAGGCTGAAAAAAACTGGAAATTGGAACCAAACAAATAACCATGGAACGTTTATTACTTATGTTAGAATGTTTTTAAAACGAATAAGAAAAAAAATAGAAAGATAAGTAATTAAATAGCACAAAGTTTAAATAAGATTAAACGAATGAACAAGAAACAAATATAAAAAAAACGTCCAAATGACAATAGGCTACAAAAATGACAGGTCGGCAGTCTTTAAAAAATATATAAATAAACAAAATCACTGCATTTTTTTTATTAACAGTGCAGTCTACATGGTCTTTGCCAGGACACCCAACATGTTGACCATCTCTGATGGGATCTTGGGGCTCACTATGTTCCCCATCGTGCTGAACACTCTCTCGGATGCGCAGCTTGTTACGCTGACAAGATACTTTTTGGTTACCTATGCCAACAGGGGGAACCTACTTTGGTTGTCTTTTGTTGTCCACCTGACTTCAATGTCTTTATGTATTAATTAGCCTAATGTATTATGTATTAATAGCTTAATCCTTATAAACAATCAGTTTATAAAATACATTATTTCCGAATCTATAGGTTACTGAAGAATAAACCGAATATGAAATATGATCCTTGCATAATGATCACAGCTAAACAAGCTAGCACTCAATTTATATATAAACTATAAATAAAAAATAAAAGAAATTTTAAGTAATGGAACATTATGTAAAAAATCTACTACAGGCTAAATAAAAGTGCCTCATCAGAGCTGAACATCACTGTGCGGTCACCGAGCACGTGTCAGTTTACAGCTTCTGTAAAGATCAGACAGCCTATACAGATCACACAATCTCAATAAACACCATGTAAATGTATAAATATTTCGATAAGTATTGTTAATGGTATATTTATAACAACATGATCTTGCTTTTCGTTATATTGATGCCAGCTTTAAGCTCTCACATGCGCGCGCTCTCTCTCTCTCTCTCTCTCTCTCTTACCAGCGGCAGTTGACGGGCCCACACACTACACAGCATACAAAGGCAAGATGACAATTGCTCCACAGGACCAGTTTTATTTTTTGATTTGCGTCTTGTTCCATTTTTAAAATGCCTTTTATTTTTAAAATCTCTCAAGTCAATATTGGCTATCGGGTAACATAATCTCCCTCAGAGATATTGGAGTTCAATAACATGGTTCGCAGTAGCTATGACTTTTGGCCAACACCTCTCTGTAAGTTTACACGCTGCATAGATAGACTATAGGCCTACAGCTCTGGTGTGTTATGAATTGCGTGTTTTAAATGACAGCGACACATGCTACATTTAGTTTTTATTGTAAAATATACATTATAACTCAGTACACAGTAAAATATTATTTTTTGAATGGCTTGCCTATTGGCAGCGTATATAACCGTTACGCTTAAATAGGCTAAGCGTATTTTCATTAATATTAAAACACATGAATACAAACTAGCCACCCTTTGATTTTTTTTGTTTTCGTATATTTTTTATCAAACAAAAATGCAAAGAATTGTTTATTTTGGTTTTCATTTTATTATAATTAATATAATTTTTAGGCGACTTGACTTTTGTGGCGTCTATCGATGGATCACAGCGAGAGAGAGATGAGATCAGACCTCAGTTTCGATGTGTGGCCGCACGTCACATTTACTTTACTGCAAGTTTTTAATATTGGCTCATCTAAATTAACTTTTCATTCGATTAAAAGCCGAAATATTGCCAGACAGACAAAGCAACTTTCGGTTTTGGAAGAGGGAGACTTCAGTGAAGACGCACACACACACACACACACACACACAGGATACACTCTTGTCGGCCTTTTCATTATTGATTTTTTTTAACATTAAACTCATTATAATCAAGTGCACAAAAGAACAGTTGAACTTCTGAAAAAGTGATCACTGCAGTTGCCGCGAGGTTGCTTTGTTTCTCTGCAGTTGGCTTGTCAGTGGCGCGGCAATCACTTTTAGTTTAATAAAAAGTAAGATTATTTATTACTAAACACTGTGAGATGATGGTCACAGGATTTTTTTAAATGAGGCGCTTTTGCTTTGCATTTTGACACTAAATCGTCCTCCTTTCTTTTTCTGTAAATTCGACTCATCTCAATCTCCTCACATGATAAATGAAATATGAAGCATTGTAGCTATGTTTAGATTTTAACCACAGCCTACTGCATGCTATCGTCTTAAATAAATTATTTGGAATTATATTTTCCATTTAATTCAAATAAATATTAAATAAAAAAATGAATACTTAAAAAAATAATGTGGGCACGGTGTAAAAGTGATGTCACCGGTGTTGCGTCTTAAAACCGGTAACACCATCAACACCGTCTATCCTAGCAAGCCTAGTGTGCCTTTACGCTTTCGTCATCAAAGCGTCCAGACTACAATCGGTCTACATTCGCACATGTGGCGAGAACTGTTTGCATGAGTTTATTTTTAGTATAAAAAACCTATCACCATTCAGTCCTATTATAAGAATCACCAAGGACCATGGATTCAGCTAAAAAACCTTCTTTAATGTTCTACTGAAGAAAAAAGTCACCAACATCTCGGATGACCTGAGGGTAAGTAAATTAACAGGAAATGTTAATATTTGGGTGGACTATCCCTTTAAGGTCAAAATGCAATGAAAGTTAGTACCGTGCACGCAGCACCACATAGAGGAAGATTGGAAAGAGGTCGTCCATGCTCCACAGAAAGTCCTGGCCTAGAATAGCCTGCACGTCCTGGGTGACCTCCTCAAAAGTCAGCTGTATCACCTGCAACTTGTCTGAAGGAGTGAATGCTGTGCTGTACAAACAAGAAGAGTAATTCAAAAGGTGGTGTTAAAAATAAAGTGTTGTTGTGGTTTATCTACTTTTGTTGCACAAGCTGTCTTTACCTGATCTGTTGCAGGGTTTCAACAGCAGTGGAAAAGCAGGCGTCTTTAGTACTAGGCAGAACCTGTCCATTAAATGCAAATGAGGCAACATGAGATATGGTTAAAGTCAAAATTATTAGCCCTCCTGCGAATTTCTTTTTCAAATATTTCCCAGATGATGTTTAACAGAACAAGGAATTTTTCACAGTAATTCCTATAACATTGTTTTTCATCTGGAGATATTCAGATATCATTTCAGCTAGAATAAAAGCAGTTTTTAATTTTTTTAAAAAACATTTTAAAGTCAATATTATTAGCCCCTTAAGCAATATTTTTTTCGATAGTCTACAGAACAAATCACTGTTATACAATACCTTTCCTAATTACACTAACTTGCCTTGCTAACCTAATTAACCTAGTTAAGCCTTTTAATTGCACTTTAAGCTGAATACTAGTATCTTAAAAAAAGACTAATATAATATTATGCACTGTCATCATGGCAAAGATGGTTATTAGAAATGAGTTATTAAAACTATTATGTTTAGAAATGTGCTGAAAAAATCTTATTTCCACAAAAAAAAATTTCGAGGGAAATAATATACAAAATAATTCAGGAGGGCTAATAATTCTGACTTCAACTGTATATTATACACATTACCAAAAAAAAAATAAAATAAATAAATAAATATATATATATATATATATTCTTTAAATTGACAGAAAACGTCACCTTCTTTATTTCTCCCAATACAGAGATAGAAACCGGCCAAAATTTTCTGGAAAACAAAATGATAACATTCAACAATTACAAAAGAATTACAAAAGCCACTGTACTCTGCTCATTATACACAGGACCCACAAAACTTATTTCGATACTTAAGCCATGCCTACTGAATTACATAAACAATTTAAAATATATAAAATTGTTTGTTTTCTTAAATTTAATGGTAACACTTTCTGCGATTCCTATATTTATGATGCATTACACAGGTATTTGTAAATACTGTAGAGATGCACCGATATAGAAACTTTGGTCCACGAGAATAAATGGATAACTCTATACATTTGGAAGCTGATAACTTTTACATAGGCTAGCATTTTATTATATTATATAATTTATTATTATATATAAATTATAATTTGTATTTTTATATATTTTTTATAAATTAGGCTTTATTTTATTATTTATTGGGCTTTTCGGGTGACACGGTGGCACAGTGGGTAGCGCTGTTGCCTCACAGCTAGAAGGTCACTGGTTCAAGCCACGGCTGGGTCAGTTGGAATTTCTGTGAGGAGTTTGCATGTTTTCCCATGTTCATGTGGGTTTCCCCTACAGTCCAAAGACATTTGCTATAGGTGAATTGGGTAAGCTAAATTGTTCGTAGTGTATGTGTGTATGCCCTAGTCCTCCAGGTTGGAAGTTGAGTGTTGGGCTAACAACCCACCTCATAAAAACTAGATGTTACGAAACACCATTATATGGTGCAGCTAAATATCAACTTCGATATAAATGGCCCTGGGAGTAAGTAAGTATTAGGCTTTTATATACAAACCTTCATCAGCCAATATAGCTGACAGAACATTGTGTATTAATATCTATGGATACTATATTTAGTCAAAATAATCTGTTGTTAATTTGACATTTTATATCTAATACATTCACATACATTCAAGTGTCTGAAAAGAAGCTATTTCAGATTTCCTCCTACTGTGACGTAACAGCTAAACTTAGCTGATTTTGGAGTGAATTAAGGCCAATTGAAATGCACTGCATTAACCAATGGTAAATGACACTTTTGTCAGATCAGTGTTGTACTCCTGTCGGTGTCTGTAGGAGCTAGTTTTTTCACAATTAAACAAGCTAAGTTGTCAATTGTCTGGTCGTTAAATGTCTGCAAGTGAAACAATTTATATTTGTTTGGCTGTTATGCTGTTTGAATTGGGTTAAGTATGCAAACGCTTCTTGGGGCCACCATTAAGGCATCATACACAACTCGGTCTTATTAAACATAGTACCATTGCTTTTGCTACTTACTGTTGCACCCCAAGGAATGCAAGAAGGGCAAGATCAGGCTGTTTGTTGAGTCTTAACACACAGTTCCAGTACAGCTCCTCCTCTTTCTCTTTCTCTAAAGTGTAGAGAGTGAAGAGCGGAGGGTAAAGCCTCGGCAGCAGCACCGGCAGGAGGAGACTTGAGCTGCTCACTGTCCAACTGCAGCACACAATACACACACACACACAAGCCTGTTTAACTCTTATGACAGTGTAGTGTGGCTAATAAGTACACCAGGAGTGGGCGATAGAGCTAAAAATCTTATTTTGGTATTTTTTCGCTAAATTGTAATATACAGCAATTCTGTATTATCCATGTTCTTAGATTTAGCTGGAAAAACGCAGTGACTATTTACATTTTTTTTCCTTTATGTCCAATGTTCCCCAATGAAACAGGAGCTGCTAATGCTACACATGATGGTCAAAAAAATCGTCAAAAAAAACTAAAACATTATTTTATCTTTTAGATTTTAAGACCATTACACTATTACATTACTCACATTAAACATGCTGCTTTCATAAAAATACACTTACTTTCAAGTAAAAAAAATCTACATAGTGATGTTTCATGAACAAGTTTTGGGAGAAGCACAATCAGTTTTGACTAAGCTAATTCATTATTGACAATCATTCTATTATCCACTCAGCTCAAGACCAAACCCCTATAAATAGTCAAACACGTCATACTTCTGTTTTCTCTCGACTTCAGAATCCCTCCACCACCCCAACTCCACACTATTATTTCTAGCATACTTGTTTGGGGTTTAGCTCCTTATCCCTTTCAACCCTATATCTTACAAGTCATTTTAAAAATCTTAATATAAAACATGTTTAGGACATACTACAAAAATATATATGTTGTAAAAACTAAAAGCCTAATCTACACATAAACAGATGTTTGACGTGTCTTATGTTTAACTACAAGATTTGGAACAGTCTTTCTTATTTATGCAACTCAACAGGAGTAATCCGATTAATTAAACTAAAAATCAGTATTCATAAAACAGTAGCTCAGTAACAGTGGTGCTTTCTCACCCCTGCTGTGGAGCTTCTGAGTGAGTACTGCTGTTCAGAGAATCTGTGCCCTCGTCTGAGGAACAAGACGTGTCCACAATAAAACCTCCATCCTCAGGAAGACCGGGAAACAGAAACCTGCGGAAAACATGTGCAACACTTGAAAAGCAACAGTTCAAATCCTGTGTTTTTTTGAGATTATGAAATGAATGCTGTGCCTCATTGTTACATTTTGCAGTGTAGTAAAACAGTGAAACTGAAAGAAGAACCGAAACTTCACAACAAGCTAAATTTTTCCTATGAAGTTTGCAACATTTAAGGCACTGGAGTTTCTCATCTTGAAGCAACAAGTGAAAATCCTGAGTGCATTACCTGACTATGTGGAAAATGCGTGTTAGGTATGACTGAATCTCCTCCACCGCCTGCAGCAGGAGGCGTCTGCTAGAGCCCACTCCAACATAAGTCATCCTGTACACGGTGACAAGGGTCTCCAGCAGCCAGCCCAGCGGGTGCAAAGGGGTATCACACGCCTGAAGACAGATTTTACACCCACAAAAAGAAAAATATAATATTACCAAATATTGCTGTTTCAACTAAACTGAAAAACAAGACATTTTTAAGGAATGCTGGAATCATTTAACCTATGGAAGTTTAAAGAGCACCGATGATGAAAATCAGCTTTTGTAAGCTGGTCAGAATTGTGTGTAGGTATAGTGTGTCCACAGTAATATTGGGGTGATAAAAAGACAGTAAGCCTCTTTTTTTTTATTTCCTGATGTTAAAACAGAACTCAAATCCCTCCCAATTTGAAGCCCACCACAACGTGATGTAGAAGTGCGGTTTCCCCACGCACCGAATTGATTGACAGCAGCCTATTGACAAGCTCCATAGGAACGCATATAATCATATCCACAAGACAGGAGATGCGCAAAGCAACTGGGATTAAAAGATCTGTTCAGCTCCCTGTGATTAGCTGCACTTAAAGAATGAGTTTTACAAGCTTAAAGGGCACCTAGGTTACCCCTTTTTCCAGATTTAATATAAGTCTTTTGTGTCATCAGAATGTGTCTGTAAAGTTTCAGCTCAAAACACCCATCAGATTTTTTATTATACCTGTCATAAGTTTCTATTTTGTAGCTTTTGGCATCAGGTAGCGGTTTTTGTGTACTGCACCTTTAAGGCTAGTGTTTCACGGCCACCGTTTCCACGTGCCTGTCAGTGTGTCTTAATCTCCTCCCTCGGCAGCGTCAGACAACAGACAGACACGAAGGAATAAGATCACGTAACGTTTGTGAGAAAAACTACAGTAAGACCTTTACCAATTAGTATCTACAGTAAGACCTTTACCAATTAGTATTCGATGCATTTGTTGTGAAGTCACACACAATGTCGTTACAAATTTCACACACACACACACACACACAGCGCGGACACACACACAGACATCGCGCATGTTTAGCTTTGCACTCTTTTTGCACGCAAATGTGACAGGATACAGGTTAATATACACTGCTGTATGGATATCTGTTATGTTAATGTACAAAATAAACCTGATTTAACGTCCACAAACCAGGATTGAAGCGTCTTCTTTTATAATTGTACTGACATGCGGCTGTGGTGATGAAGTAAATCTGGGTACTTTATAATGACATTGTGTGTAACTCATTGTTGCAGAAAGGCTTAAATTCTTGAACTCCACTACAAATATATCAAATTACAGTTGGGAAAGTTCTTACTGTAGTTAGGGAGATCTGCTTAATTCTTGTCTGTCACTGTGCTGCTCATCTACATGAAGGCTACACACATCAGAGCAATGTCTGTGGCTCTGACAGGCATGTGGGAACGGTGGGTGGGGAGAACCAGCTCATTTGCATTAAAGGCACCAAAAACAGCTACACTGTCTTAATAGCTCAAATTTACCAGATTTAAAAAGGTCTAATAAATAATCTGATGGTGGTTTAGAGCTGAAACTTTACAGACACATTCTGAAGACACAAAAGACTTATCTTAAATCTTGAAAGAGGGCTAAAGTGGGTGCCCTTAAAAAGGATAATTCACCCATAAATTAAAATTTACTTACTAGACAGTTTTTACACCCACAAAACAAAACATATATTATTATTTACATATACTAAACATATAGTATATGTACTCACTATTTACTCACTAGACCATTTTTACAACCACAGTAAGAATAATATGCTATTATCAAATAATGCTGTTTCAAATAAATTGAACACAAAAGAAGACATTTTCAACAATGTTGGAAACCTATGGTTAAGGATAGTAAAAATACCTAAGTTAAAAGGATAGTTCACCCAAAAATAAAAAAAAGAAAAACAACATGGAGGTCAATGGCAAAAGGTTTCCAACATTTTTCTAAAGTTTTCTCTTATGTTTAGCAGAAGAAAAAACTCATGAAGGCTTGAAACGAGTAAAGGCTGAGTAAACTATAACAGAACTTTCAATTTTGGGTGAACTATATCTTTAACATTTATAGGTTTCCAAAATTCTTCAAAATATCTTCTCTTGTGTTCGATAGAAGAAAAAAATGTTTTATTTGAAAACAAGTAACGGGTGATGCAGAAGATGGGTAAATGCAGAAGAATTAATGCTGAATTTCCAAAAAAAGAAAGTCAGAATTTTCATTTTTGGATGAACTATACCTTTAAATGTTCAAACTTTTGGAGAAGCGGTTGGATCTGAGCCTTTTGAGAAGAGCACTGGTTTTCAGCTTCATTGTGTTAATTCAGTTTCATTGTGTTTTATTATCTCCTAACTCTACCTCAACCCTAAACACACTTTTCACAGTAATATAAACATGGTCATTGTTGCGCACTGTCACAAAAATTATGCTATACTGATGTGCACAAGTATCAGCAGCTGTATCCCTTCTAGAGACCTTACCCAATAAAGCTTCAGTAGACATGCACCTTCAGTATTATCTGTTTTGCAGATGCCATTTGGTTTGATATTTTGTATCTTATGCACTGAACTTCAAAAGTGTGCAAAAGTTTCCTTGAGGGAACAGTACTGTTTGGATATATTGTATGTCTTTGGACACCTCACCTTTACAAGATACCGACGGATGTTGTTGTAGGAATTTGCAGTAACAGGGCCCTCATGTTGAGGAATCACCTCAAGACACTCCAGCATCTTAGTTTGAGATCGGCTCAGCTCTTCAGAACTACACAAACACACACACACGCACACACATACACGATTGCTTCATGCACTCAAGAATTAGGTCACAAAATTTCCTCAATTTACTCAACATTATGACTTTCTTTTTTTTTCTGGTTAACACAAGTTCTTAATATTACAAAAAATGCTGGAAACCAGTATCCATTGGCACCCATAGCAGGACAAAAATATTATGGAAGTCAATGGCTACCGGTTTCCAACATTTTTCAAAGTATCTTATTTTGTGTTCAATAAAAAAAGAAACTCAAACAGGTTTGAAATAAGTGGATGTTGAGTACATGATGACTAAATTTGAATTTTTGGTTGAACTTCATTTAAGTGCACATGAACATTTGTTTTGCATGAACATAGCAAAGTTTAAATTTGCCAAACTATTAAATTATCAGGACTTCATATTTATATTAAAATAAGCTCTGGAGTGAGACGTCATAACCTAGAGTGAATGCACCTTTACTCATTCATTCACTTTTGTGCATACGGCACATACCGATCTCTCTGTTGTCTGCGTTTGGCAGTGAGGGAGATGGCGATGTTCTCCCAGGCTTTCTCTAATGCTCCTTGAGCAGGGGTTTCACAGCCCAGTCGACCCCAGCACTCCTCAAACACAGCTTTCCACTTTTCTTCTGCAGGAACTGCATGTTGACCGGCCACACTACATACACACACACATGCACACACATTTACAAACACTGTACATATGATATGCAAGGGGTGCAGCACATAACAAAACACACGGTTTGGATCCTATTATGGTTTGTGAGAACCTTTTCATAAAAAATAAACAAATGCATAAAACATCATTTTGCCTACCATTTAGTTCCTGGATAATATTTACAGTGCATTCGGAAAGTATTGATAGTGCTTCACTTTTTCCACATTTTTTTATGTTACAGCCTTATTCCAAAATGGATTAAATTCAATTATTACCTCAAACTTCTACACACAAAAGTCTATAATGACAATGAGAAAAAATATATTTTTTAATTGTTGCAAATTTATAAAAAGAAAAACTGAAAACTCACATGCACATCAGTATTCAAAGCCTTTGCCATGATGCTCTTAATTTAAGCTCAGGTACATTCTGTTTCCACTGATCATTCTTGAGATGTTTCAGCAGCTTAATTGGAGTTCACCTGTGGTAAATTCAGTTGATTGGACATGATTTGAAAAAGCATACACCTGTCTATAAAAGATCACAGGGTTGACAGTGCATGTCAAAGCACAAACCAGGCATGAAGACAAATAAATTTTCTGTAGACCTCCGAGACAGGATTGTCTCGAGGCACATAGCTGGGGAAGGCTACTGAAAGATTTCTGCTGCTCTAAAAGTTCCAATGAGCACAGTGGCCTCTATAATCCATAAGTGGAAGATGTTTGGAACCACCAGGACTCTTCCTAAAGCTGGCCCGTATTCTAAGCTAGGTGATTGGGGGTGAAGGGCCTTAGTCCGGGAGGTGATCAATAACCCGATGGCCACTCTGTCTGAGCTCCAGTGTTCTTCTGTGGAGAGAGGAGAAACTTACAGAAGGACAACCATCTGTGCAGCAATCCACCAATCAGGCCTGTATGGTAGAGTGGCCAGATGGAAGCCATTCCTTGCCTGGAATTTGCCAAAAGACATCTGAAGGACTCTCAGACCATAAGAAACAAAATTATCTGGTCTGATGAGACTAAAATTTAACTCTTTGGAGTAAATGCCAGGCGCTACGTTTTGAGAAAACCAGACAACGCTCATCACCAGGCTAATACCATCCCTACAGTGAAGCATGGTGGTGGCAGCATCATGCTGTGGAAATGTTTTTCAGCAGCAGGAACAAGAAGACTAGTCAGGATTGAGGGAAAGATGAATGCAGCAATGTACAGCGACATCCTGAATGAAAACCTGCTTCAGAGTACTCTTGACCTCAGACTAGGGCGACGGTTCATCTTCCCAACAACTCTGTGAAAGTCCTTGAGTGGCCCAGCCAGAGCCCAGACCTAAATCCTATTGAACATTTCTGGAGAGATCTGAAAATGGCTGTACACCGTCGCTTCCCTCACAACCTGATAGAGCTTGAGAGGTACTGCAAAGAGTTATGGGCAAAAAATCCCAAAGACAGGTGTGCCAACCTTGTGACAGCATATTCAAAAAGACTTGAGGCTGTAATTGCTGCCAAAGGTGCATCAACAAAGCATTGAGCAAAGGCTGTGAATACTTCTGTACATGTGATTTTCAGGTTTTTATTTTTAATAATTTGCAACAATTAAAAAAAAAAATTCTCATTGTCATTATGGGGTATTGTGTGTAGAATTTTGAGGAAATAAATGAATTGAATCCATTTTGAATAAGACTGTAACATAAAAAATTAGGAAAAAGTTAAGAAAAAAAACAATAATCCAAAGTATGTTATACCCACGTATCAACTGCTGAAAGTCTTATCTAGATACCTGAAAGACGTCTCTTATATGGAGAATAAAGTCGTATTCATTGCTCAGGTGTGCATTTTTCCACAGACTTCAACAGTGTAAAAATCTTAATGGTTCTGTGGGTCTCGTCTATTAAATGTGATCTTTAATTTATATTTTCTATTGGATTCAAGTCAGGTGATTGGCTGGGCTATTCTACAGCTTGATTTTTATTCTCTGATACCATTTGCGAGTTTCCTTGGCAGTGTTTTGGACCATTGTCTTGTTGAAATGTCCACCCTGGTTTCATCCTCATCATTCTGATAGATGTTGGACTGAAGCAGCTAATATTCCTTTACAATGATGAAGGGCAGAGCGTTGCTGAATAACTACTAAGAGCCAGACTGCTATCTGGGCTTTCACTGCCTTTCTACACCTCCCTTTCTTCATGTGTTCAATACTTTTTCCCTGTGCCATTTCATTTTATTACACATAACTTAATGTGTAAACTAATTAGATTTATTTTCTTTTCATATATAGTGTTCTTTGGTTGTTGTCTGGTGAAAATTTTAATTCAACAGCACCTTTAGAAACATGAAATATTGCACCATCTTGCGATAATAATACAAATAGGTCAGTGTAGGCTGCATGAGACATCGTTTTTGCAAGATTCACATTTAATTAAAGAGCTAGTACATTATTACAGCTTACATCAATGTTTTGTGTCTAATTGATCAGTTTTGTGGCAAGTAGGCGTGTAATAAGTGGCATAATGTACATCTAGGTGGCTGTTTTTATAGAATAAAGCCCTTCAGTCTTGTACAACAACTCCCTGCTTCAAGTTGGGATGCTTGTAAACCTGTCAGGCTTTATTATGTAAAAAAACTGCTTAGATGTACATCATCCCTTACACAAACATCATACAACATATAAAAATACACTAGGCCAACGCATTATTTATTAACACTTACGGCATTTTGTTATCTCTCCTTGCAATTTCAAAGGGTTTCGTAAAAGTTCCAGCCACTCTCAGTCCAGATCCCCAGTGACCGTCAAAGACACCATCAAAAGAGTCTCCATTAGGCATGAACAGAATTCCCTGCACATTCATAAAACAACAGGAGATTCAAATACACAGAAGCATCTGTTTCAACAGATTTACGGTCAGATTCAATAAACAGGGCAAATTAGTGCTAGAGAGCAATTCCATTAAAGAGCAGATGAAAGTGAAATGTTCTGCTGATACTGCGCAAAATAAAGTACACAAGCACAGCAGTTCATTTTCTTAATGCCCAATGAAATGCTAATGCAGCTCAAATTAAGTAAAAAATAAACAGCCAATAATTATGAAATGCATATAATTTACTAATATATGCGTAATAAAAATCACTACTTTTTAAAACATTACTTGTTTGCCTTGAAGTTTTAGGTTGAACCAAATTAACCTTTTGAATCATTTCAACTTAACCCTTGTGTGCTGTTGGGGATGCTTTCATCCACTCAGATTGAGTCTTAATTTGAATGCATGATTATATTGTGTCAAGGCTTTGCAATCAAAAAATGTTTTTATAATGTAAGTCAATAGGGCAAAAATAGCCACTAACATAATGAAAGGTAGTACATTTTAACAATGCACAAGGGTTAAATTAAATTAAATTAAACTGACTTAAACAGCCTGTATAACTTAAAGCGGAAAAAATATTAACTTGTTTTAGGTTACAATTAACATAAAAACACGTTATCATGACTTATTGATCATAACATTTTTACAGTGTACTGCAAACCTCAATGAATTACCATCTTAACTCATTTACATTTTCTTCAACAATATACAAAGCAAACAAATGCAACATGCAAAAAGTACAGCTGAAAAAAAAGTTATATTTCACTATGCGTCTTTAGTAAATCTGCCAAAGGATGGTGTTGGCATAAGTAACTGTTTGTTAGTAAATCTGGCCATCACTGTAATAGCATGCAGTCACATTATACTAGAGTTACCTTTCCACACAGAGTCCAGTCATCCTGAAAGTCTCCCTCAAAGACTGTGTCGTCATCACAAAGAAGAGTCCCACTGCCCTGTGTCAGATAAATAAATAAAAATAATATATATATAT
>CAIGQZ010032266.1:11727852-11739630 GCA_903798205.1 Danio tinwini | reverse complement strand
AGTATGAGATGGGACTTGCATATCAGAAATGTGTGTTGTGTTGGCAGAAATAAAGAAGAAATGCCTGCATGTGTTTACCGTTTTTCCTTATCGCAAACACAACATCAGTCTGGTAGTGATTGCGCTGCTTGTTTTCAGGGTTAATTATTGTGATATCCAGATTGCAACAGAAAAATACTGTAGACTGTAATAGACTGTAATACTGTAGGGAGATATTTCTGTAGATGGATGGCATTTCATGCTGTTCAGACTTATACTCTTAAAATGAGAGCAAAAACACATGTTTTGTCATAACTTTAGACATTATGCTAGAGAATCATTCAAATACTAGCTCTAAAGTGACGTTGGTGAATTAGTAACTGAATTGCTACTCGTGAGATATATTGCTATATATTTGAAGTATAATATCCCAATGACTCAAACTCAACTGACCATCATTCTGTTATTACAGAAGTTTCCTTCATAATACAATCCGAATTGTGTGATAACAACCCCATCTCCGTGACGCTGGTCATCATGCCATATCCCCATGTACTTCTCTCCTCTAGAAGATACAGAGATACAGAGTTTATGAATTGTTAATAACTGGAGCTTGTTTCAGATCTCCAGTTTAGCAACTACATGTACGTACCTGCTGAAGTCATCACACACCCCGTAGCCTGTTCTCTTCCCCTGAACCCACTGGCCCACAAACACACTACTGGAGGAGGGAGAGGCCACTTTCCCACTGCGTAACATGCCGTGACCATGACGCATGTTCTCTCTGAAAGAGCCCTCATAGACTTCACCTGAAGCATACCTGCAGACACAGAGTGGTTAAAGAATTGAAAGGGTCCAAATTGTTTAAATGATAATGATGATAGAACTAAAAAAAATTTATACACATTTTCATTATTATTACCAGAATGTGCCAAAGCCATGCATTTTTCCTTCCTTCCAGTGACCTTGGTAACGCTCAAACTTGTTGAAGATAGTACTGGGTGTCATAAAATCTCCAAATCTACACAAAACGGTGAGTTTAAAGTGTATTTTAACAATACAGTTCAGCACATTTTTTCTTAATGTGAAAGAAGATTAGTATACAGTATACTTATCAATACTGCATTTCAAAAACACGTACAATGTGAAATATTGATAAAATTTAAAATAAGAGATTGTAATAATTTCTAAATATTTTAATTTGTAATGTATTGCTGTGCTGGCAAAGCTCTCACTCAAGCATCACACAATCCTTCAGAATATCAACCTAATATAATTATTAAGTTAACTAATTGAGAAACATTTCAGATTGTTCATGTTGATAATGTACTGCTTGATATTTCTACTGATATTTTTTTTAGGTTTTCCTGATGAATAGAAAATTCAGAAGAATAGTTTTAAGAAGAATAGATTTGTTTGTAGTTTGCTCAAAATATATTTAGCAATATTCTAAATCATTGTAATGCATCCTTGCTATAATAATGATAATAATAATAATAGTTATTATTATTCTAATTAATTATAATAAATAATCATAAATTCTAAAATAATAATAAAAATAATAAAAAAAATTCAATAATATTAAATTATATTAATAACTAAATTACTGATCTCTAACAATATTCAACAAAGTGTACTGACCCATCCTCTAGTCCACTCTTGAATGTGCCACAGTACATTGTCCCATCAGGCCACTTCAGATTCCCTCTAGTAAAAAAAAAAAAAAAAGTATGTATGTATGATGCAAACATCACTATCTGATTAGGTCATGAGACTGGATTTGTGAATGGTAGTGATGCACTGATGATGGTAGATACTGATGACATGGCGAATGTAAAATTACATATAGACCACAAACTACATAGAACACACTGTTTAGTCATCACAAAGTAGTTACTTAAAGGTGCAGTATGTAAGTTTGACACAAAGTGTTTGAACTAGGTATTGCACTCCTGGATCAAAACAAACGTAAGCGCAGGTTGCCAGATTGAGGACAGGAGTGAGTCTGATGATTGAGCCTAAATGCTGATATAAATCGTGTTTTATATAAAAGCAACAGCACTCAATAGAAGGATTCCATATTCAAATGAGTTTTTGTCCCAACCAACACCTCGAATTGATATATTAGAAACGGCTTCTATTTCTCACAGGTGAACAACAGAAAATTATGACAATGACCACCTCAGGTAAACCTCATGTGCTTTATTCAGTATTAAATGCTAACAATGTGAGTTTGAATGCCATTTTGCATGACATTTATTGACATACTGAAAGCAGCACCTCAGATCTTGAAAATAAAATAAACCATTTGAATAAAAACTTTAGAAAGAAGGTTAATATGTATTAAATAGATTATAAACCTTACCATTTCATGAGTGAGTGCATATTCTGTGCTTCTGAAAAGCTGCATTTAAATTTCTGTTGTGTTTTGTCTGGTGCAAACAGCCAAATTGCTTATCACTGCAAATCTCATCCCGAAGCGTGTTGTTAGGACACGTGGTTACAATGTAACCTGCTCACCTAATGTTTACGTTTGTAATTTTTTATATAATTTGCTAAGTAATAACCTCATGTTGAACTGAATGTGTCGCATTTTGGTCACAAACGCATGGTTTCAGAGCCTTTCCGAATAAATGAATGAAACACGTGGTTTTTCATCAAGGCAACGCGGGGTGCTGAAATATAATTGGCTAAACTGGCATTGGGCAGGTTAAAATTACCAAAACAAAGACACCCAATCCGGCACAGAAAACACATTTTCAAAGCAGAATATATGACTTCAGCATTGTTTTTCAGATAAACAATTATGTTAACTTGGCATGTTTCTTAAATATCTGCAAACATATTATGGTATTTTTATGCTTTCGAAGAGTCAAAAACTTACATACAGCACCTTTAAGTCCAATTATACATAGGCCTGTCACAATAATCAATATATTGACTTATCGCACAACACATGGACATGACCTCAAACATTTTTGGTGATGCAATATATATTGCCCATACATAAAAACCAATTCTAGCAACATTTTAGCTGATTGTGCAACCTCTCAAAATATTTTGGTGCAATATATCGTACAACAAAAAATAGATATCATGACAGGCCTATGTATACATCCTCACTGAGTTCACACAATAGGTCTGGCATAGCATTTGCACAGTCGCATGATAACAGGTTTCAATGCTAATATTCAGAAAAACGGCACTCTTACTTGTGTAAGATTACTCACCTTTATATCATACCTTAAATGCAAAAAACTAAATCATATAGTGGAATGTTTTTGCTTTCATCATTTGAATTACACGGTAGGCTTATTCTACTGATTCATCACACAGTGAAAGCTTTTGTTTTGGTTCATTTTTGTCAGTTTACATCTATTATAACAACGACATCCGTTATATTATTTTCTATAAATAATGTACACCCCTAGCTACAACATTAAGTAATATTGCTATTGCTCAAAAACATAAATATTAAAATAAAAATTGACAAATGGCAAGCAAGCCAGGACTGATACTAGTGTTTCCTCATCAACATAAATGCCTGACAGCTCTGGTTAAGTGAGAATTTTTTTGCAATATTGTTTTGTGTGAACATAAACATGGGCATGCACTCACTTGCCGTGAGGTTTGCCTGACAGCCAGCGGCCTTTGTATATGGCACCTTTGAGTCTGCCCTCTTTGCTGAAGGTGTAGTTTGAGGTACGCGACACAGGAGGTTCACCTTTCTGACTGCTTCTAGAAACACGCATCCTGCCGTTCATGCCTGACACCAGTACTTCATCAATGGCCTGGTTGATGGATCTGAGCCACTTGCCCTAACAGAGAGGCAGAAAGCAATTAATCCAAAGTAGAAAACAAAATGTGTGAAAAATGCTGAATTTTAAATTATTTACCTTTTCCAGAGGGGAAGTTGCCAGCACAACAAAGTTATCTTCGGGTGTGGTCAGCTTAAGGCCAAGTCTAGCAATGACAATCAGAGGTTACCCTGATTTTTATTAATTTTTTTACAGTCAAAAACAATACATTACCATTATTGTGTTTATGGTTTTTGTAACCTAAAAAGCCAGTTATGTAAATGCATACTTTTTTTCTTATTTATACAGTTAAAACAATTATAACAGTCAACAATGCACATGAATCATCTAGAAATATATATTTAATTGTATTGTTTACTTTATTTCCCACTTAATTAAATATCCTTTCTGTACTTTGCGATGATACTGTATGCATGTACAGGTATGTACCCTGACCACAAAAAATTCCTTGTGTTTGTGCACACATTTGGCGAATACAGCTCATTCTGATTCTGTTAGTAATGGTGCAATAGGACATCCTGGAAAATGTTAACCTGATAGTACCGAAAGCCTACAGTATATCCCATCCTACAAATCAACATCCAAAAGCCATGCCTCCTAAACGCATAAACACGCACTAGACAACATCACTACAATACACCATGTAACATTTAACAGAGATAAAATGTTACAGTACAGTTAGCAATTATAATACCAAACTTAAAAATAAAATAAGGTGAGGTGTTGATTATCATGAAATAATCCTTTCTGCGGTATGCAATTACATATTCTGACAGGCAGGTAAGACAGGCCTAGCAAAATGTTCAGACCGAATGTTTTGTATGTGTGGGCTTTGGTCTTTGTTCATGATGTAACTACAGAAGAACCTTTTTTTTTTTGTTTGAGCGAGATGCTAACGGTCTAATCTGATTCAACTATTTATGCTAAGCTAAGCTAAAAGTGTTCTTACCAGACCCAGAGATTGGCTGAATGGATTGAAAAATAGTCAAACTCAACAGTTTAACTCTAGGGGAGTTGTAAAATCAGCATATTTGTATTTTGGGAAAAAAAAAACTACCTTTTTAGAGTTCATTCAGTAATGCTTCTGCGCTCTACAGAGAGACTTAGAAGGTATTTTATTCCAACTGCTGTTAGTTTTTTAAGAAGGTGGTATATATTGTAAATTTTATTAATTAATTAGTTTTCTTTTCGCCTTAGTCCCTTTATTAATCTGGGGTCATAGCGGAATGAACCGCCAACTTATCCAGCATATGTTTTACGCAGCGGATCCCCTTCCAGCTGCAACCCATCACTGGGAAGCATCCATACACACTCATTCACACACATACACTACGGCCAATTTAGCTTACCCAACTAACCTGGGGGGAAACCGGAGCGCCCGGAGGAAACCCATGCAAACATGGGTAGAACATGCAAATTCCACACAAAAATGCCAACTGACCCAGCCGAGGCTCAAACCAGCTACCTTCTTGCTGTGAGGTGATTGTGCTACCCACTGCGCCACCAAATTGTAAATTGTATACAGTTAATATTGTTTGTGTCTTCATATAATGTGCTGCTCTTAATGTATAGTTTGTGCAAAATAGGGTTTTGTTTTGTTGTCTACATTGTGCGAATTACACGTTGACGATTAGGGGAGGTCTTGGGGTCAACCTTTCGGTAACGTTAGTTTGTGTAATACATGCTTTATCAAATTTATGTATTTATTTAACCTACATCTAATTTATTAATAAAATGTATTCAAGTTTTCTGTGTTTTGTGGGAATTTGTGGGCTATTCAGTACATTCTGACCTGATTATCTATTTTGGCTTATTTTAGGTCAAACTATACAATGTGCCTAAAGTAACTTTACTTTTAGGCAATTTTGTAGAAACGAACACCTATTTTATGAGAAAACAAAGTCTTGTGAACTCTTACGGTGTCTATCGGTGCTCTAAATCTGCCGGTTTCAGACTGTTTTTTTCTCTTCAATGGTATGAACCGTTATAGGGGTGGTCAAATAAATATCATTCATTCATTCATTCATTCATTCATTCATTTTCCTTTGGCTTAGTCCCTTTATTCATCAGGTGGGGAAACCAAAGCACCCAGATAAAAACCCACGTTAACATGGGGAGAACATGCAAACTCCACACTGAAATGCCAACTGGCCCACAACAGTGAACTCCTAAATTAGTAAGCGCATTCCCAGCCACTCGATATTTAATGAAATGCCACTTGCTAAAAAGTACACTTACAGTCCCAAGCTTTCATCTGAGATGGGCTCCACCCAGAGTGTAGCAAGTGGATAGACATAATGAGATGAGAACTGTAAAAGTAAAGAGAATTCATTCAGTTACACACAAACAAACCACTCCCTCATACTGTACACAGTGCTTTATAATAGCTTTGGCTTGCTTTGCTGCTACAGACACATTACAGGAATAAACATTTAATAGAAAGTAATGTGTGAATAAAACAGGTTCTCCTGACACACATTAGCCGTATGAATGTTTATTAGTCTCGCACATTTACACAAACACGCTCCTCTGATAATGACATACCCTATTCCTGCACAAGGAAACCACACCCAACAACCACATATCACAACAACTAGAGCAAAAACTTATTTCATTTTATGCAAACAAAATGTATGCAACGACACAACATTAAATGATGTGTTATGACATGATAGTATGCAGTCTATGTCTGGCTTTATTTATGTAATTTAGAGGGCTACTGCTTCTGTCAGACATTACTAACAATGTGTTTTTAAAGGCTTGTGCAGACAAAAAAGGAATTGAAACGTTTAAATGTTCTTCATTTTCCAAATGCCATTGACCAAGAAGAAATACAGACCAACCAAGCATAGAAAAAGTTACAGGAGAGAATATCACAGTTCATGTTTTAAAGACCACAAACCAAAGTGAAGCTCTGCCAGCATACTTAGAAATAAATGCTCGCACACACACGCGCATACACACACGCGCACACACACGCGCACACACTCTCACTCACTCACTCACTCAAAAAATGACATTTAAGTTAAATACATTTAAATTTGTAAAAAATAATAAGTTAACTTAATTCATTCATGCTGTTCCAACACAAATTGGTTGCGTAGAACCAAGCATTTTTTACAATGCAGACATAAATATTTGACAACATTTACAGATATCTTTGATATCTTAACTTTTAAAAGTTAAATGAATACAGCATAAGTGTTAATTTGGTTTGAATTGCTTCCAGTTATGGTGCTTAAAAGTTTGAGAAACCTTGAGCATTTGAGAATGTATGTTTTTTTTTTATCTCCATTCCTTTTAATTTTATCATAGCTATTTTTTATATAAACGAAATGTCACTTGTACATTTATAAATTGCATGTGTTTTTTTGAAGGGAATTTTGTGAGCAGCCAAAAATGTTCATGAAAATGTCAAATCAAGTGAACCCCTAGTTGCCAAGGTAAAGTCAAGTGGGCAACAGTGTAAGCACCAAAATGCATTTTACTTGACTTGATGCAGCTTGGGGTTCACTTAATTTTTGCATATTAACTAATTCCATCTTTTTTGTCACTGAAGCACATGCAACTTCTAAGCAAACATCTGACATTTAATGTATAAAAAGTGCTGATGAAAGAACAAACAGTAATAATAAAAAACAAAAAAATGAAAGGAAAAAAAATTCAAGCCACACTATATGCTATTACTACACTGTAAAACCCAGTGTAGTTAACTCAAAATTTACTGAAAGTTAATTCTACTCATTTGAAATAAGTTTTGAACATTATAAAGGTAATTTGTTAATTAAATACCTCATTACTTCAACTTAAATGGAGTAAGTTCACAGTACTCATAGATTAGTTTTTGTAACTCAAATGGTTTGTAGCAAATCCTCAAACGGTTTGAGTTGCCTTAACTTATTGGGTTTTACAGTACTCAGTTGGTTTGAGTTCTCTTCATTAATTGGGTATTATTGTGCACAAATTGCTTCATTTACTCAAATGGATTAAGTGCACAGTACTCATTAGGATTAGTTTTTTAATTTAAATGGTTTGTTGCAATTGGTTTCCTCAAATGGTTTGAGTTACTTTACCTTTTTGTGTTTTACAGTGTATACTTCATAACATTTCATCATTCATTAATTTTCCTTAAAGCTTAGTATCTGATTTATCAGAAGTCACCACAGCGGATTGACCCGCCAACTATTCCAGCATATGTTTTACACAGTGGATGTTCTTCCAGTTGCAACCCAGTACTGGGAAACATCTATACACTCTCCCATTCCCACACACACTCATACACTATGGCCAATTTAGTTTATTCAATTCACCTATAGTGCATGTTTTTGGACTCTTTATTCATTCATTCATTCATTTTCTTTTTGGCTTAGTCTCTTTATTTATCTAGCGTCACAACAGCGGAATGAACCACCAACTTATCCAGCACATGTTTTACACAGTGGATGCCCTTCCAGACGCAACCTAACACTGGAAAATGGACTCTATATATAACACATTAAATTACCTAAATAATTTTGTTACTTTTTAATCTATATGTTGCATTTAAGCATTATTTTAAATATCCTTTATATATATATATATTTTTTTTTTAAGCTTTTCAGACATTTTTTTTTTGGTAAACTGTGAGAAAGTGTTCTGCAAATGGCACAAGCCATGTCTTCAACACACAGATAAAACAAGTCAACTGATATAACAAGTCACTGATTTAAACAAGCAAAGCTGTCAGAACACTTTAGATTAGGGGTGCTCAACCCTATTCCTGGCAATCGACCTTCCAGCTGATTTCAGCTCCAACCCTGATCAAACACACCTGAACCAATTATTTAGAATGTGAGGAGCACTTGATAATTACAGGCAGGTGTGTTTGATAAAGGCTGCAACTGAAAACTGCTGGAAGGTCGATCGCCAGGAACAGGGTTGAGCACCCCTGCTTTAGATAATAGCATATATTAGCAGCATGACTCAACATGTATACTATAATGTGCTGTAGTTAGAAGTAATAACACTTAAAGATGCCATTTGATGACTCAAAAAAGAAAAATAAAGATGTCTTCTCCTCATTCTGGCTTTATAAAGTGAGAAAAATGCATTTACAGTACAAACTAAATGTTAAAATATAAACAGATTCTTAAACACATAATACTCACAAGCTTCTTTGATGGAATGCTTCCCTGAATGAATGAAGACAAATAAAAAAAAAAACACATGAATAAATTGAAATAAAGTACTGTAATGAAAAATACAGAGTGGTGTAATTTGGTGTCAAATGCTATTAACCTGTGCATGAACCAGCACGTCATTGAAGAGAATGAACCAGCTGGCTGAAAATCTTCCAGCGTTCTGTAACGTCAGGCCTTTATTACTGCTCTCACAAACCAGACGACGGGACGGCTTACGCAGGGCTTCCTGAGAAACAGAGGGTTAAATAAAGAGAATTACACACAGACGGACTCATAACATGTGCACAAGAATCCACACAGCCACCCACAGGTTTGCACATGATGAAACCCAAACATTTAAAATGTATGTGGTCATATCTGTCACCATTTAGCCCTGCAGCGTGCCAAACAATTCAATTTCATTAAAGGAAGAAGTAAGTAGGTCAATGTAACCACATTATACAGTGGAAGTCACATATGCAGTACTGCAGTACAATGCTGAGAAATGAACAACAGCCAAGCACTGTTATATTTCAATGGTGGTGGATTATTGGGCATTACTGTATGTGACCACTGCTATAGGTTTTGAAAACAATTCTCAAACTGATCTTTAACAAGAAATGCTGCTTAGTGATAATGATGACACATTAGGTAATATTTAAAGCAGATCCTCTTATTTACAGTTTGTCTTTGATTTGTTTTCATGTTTCTGGGAAAATATTGTGCAATTCTGAGTATACTTGACGTGGGTGAGTGGTCTCGACAAATCACCTGTAGCAGACACACTCTTTTCCTCTCCATATGCACCAGACACTTATAAACGCTTAATTTTTCTGTGAAAACACTGCACATTTCTGAGTGTACTTCACACAGGTGAGTGGGATTGATAAACAACCTTTAGTGAATGTTGGGTAAAGGTGCTTTAAAAGTAATATATTACAATTGCAAGCTTTAACTGAATCTTTAAAAAGACACAGACAGAAAAATAACAGCACATACTTTAACATTAATTTCCTTAAAAATGTATGATCAGATGTATGATCCAGTGTCCCTGTATCTGTAGTTACACTCAGTAAACAGCGGTGAGTTCAGTGAACTAATGACCTTCATGGCCAATCACACTCATTTCTCTTGAGCATGGGAACATAATAGCAAATCAGCTGTGAGATAAATCTTTGGTGTCTCCAGAATGTGTCTGTAAAGTTTTAGCTCAAAATACTCATCAGATAATTTATTATAGCCTCCAAAATATGCCCACTTTGGTGTCTGACTACATTGTAGCTGTTTTTTGTTGCCCGTGGATTTAAATGCAAATGAGCTGCTCCTCTTCACCCACTTTTCCCAAGCGCGTGTCTGCTTCTCATCCCGTGTTATGTCAGATAAACAGCAGTCAGTGATAGAGACAGACTCAGATGAAACTGAAATACAGCTCATTAGACAAAAATACCAAGTAAGTTTATTTTATGTATTTGTGGTGGAGTTTATTCAAGCCTTTCAGAAATGATGACACGCACGCACGCACACACACACACACACACACACACAAATTAGTGTTTGCTGACACCATGCAGCCGTGGTGATTATAGCGGCGATTTTACTGTCTTTATTACAAACATGCTCTGTTTTTAAAACGTTTTAAACTTATAAAACTTATAAAAATAAAAAGTATTGTAATTAGGGTTGGGCTGATAGACGATGCCATCGTCCATCTGCCCCACATTTATATTGATATTCATTCATTCATTTTCTTTTCAGCTTAGTCCCTTTATTAATCTGGGGTCACCACAGCGGAATGAACCGCCAACTTATCCAGCACGTTTTTACGCACCGGATGCCCTTCCAGCTGCAACTCATCTCTGGGAAACATCCACACACACACACATTCACACTTATACACTATGGACAATTTAGCCTACACAATTCACCTGTGCCGCATGTCTTTGGACTGTGGGGGAAACCGGAGCACCCAGAGGAAACCCACGTGAATGCAGGGAGAACATGCAAACTCCACACAGAAATGAGGCTCGAACCAGCGACCTTCTTGCTGTGAGGCGACAGCACTACCTACTGCGCCACTGATATTAACCAATCCATTCGTGTTCAGTTTTAGAGCAGTGGGCCAATAAGACGAGCACAAAGGTGGGGCAAGTATTGCAGTCTTTTGTTACTTCAGCAAGTTCACATAACATTTTTAGGTGCAAAGATGTATTCTGCATAAATGTCTCCTAAACCTCACATGCGGTAAGGATTTTGCAGTGAAAACAGGTCGCATGGCAACAATTTATGCACAATTTATACACAAATGCTTTCAAATATATTTTTAGATTGCATAAAATTTCGGGCGCATATACGACCAAAACGGTTGAGCCCTAGCATCTTTACTTGTTAGTATTTTCTCGTAATAATAATAATAAAATAAGGAAGTTATCATCAATCACAATACAAAGTAGAGTAAACTCTAAACAAACTCTCGTCTCCTCCACCAGCTGTGGGAAAAAGCCATTATAAGGACACAGATCACTCTGCCTATTCTTGCCAGAGTCCTGCGGAATAAAGTGATGGACAGGTGGTAATTTGTGTGTAACTTTATTTATTTATGATTTGGTTATGGGTAAAGCAAAGACCATGTGGGTCAGGTAGTGAAAACGATAGGCTACAATTAATTAATTTGTTATGAACAACAACCACCCCTGCCTACGACGACGATGCCATCGTCCATCGGAATGTTTCACATTAGACATCAGTTGATGCCAAATTGGTCAACATTGCCCAACCCTAGGTGTAATAATTATTTTAATCCCAGTTTATTTGTAAAAAAAAAA
>CAIGQZ010032266.1:11703164-11727452 GCA_903798205.1 Danio tinwini | reverse complement strand
GAGCACTGTGCTACATCCGACAGATCGCACTATTGTGTCTTTCTTTTCTTTTTCATTCCTTTATTCTGTTTTAAGACATTTTAATCTGTTTTTAATCATTTTCATTATTTGTTTTTTATTTTCTTATCCTTGTCTCTTTTATTCCGGTTTATGTAAAGCACTTAGAACTGCCACTGTGTATGAAATATGCTATATAAATAAACTTGACATGGTGCCTATCAATCAATCAATCTGTGTTCTATCCAAACAGCTCCCAAATGTTGATTTTCATCATAGATGCCCTTTAAGAATGGGCTCGACGATGCTCAAATGTTAGTAGACAACAGGCGTTTTTTAAATTTCAGTACCAATTGGTATCAAATTCCAGTATCGTGACAACACTAATACATATATGTAAAAAAAGAATGCTGAAATAAAACAAAAATGCTGAAAGCGTTGACAAGAATGCAGATACATGTTAGACGGATATTATTGTGTAAAAGAAATCAGTAAACTGTCTGCTTTGTAACTACACAGTAAAGTTGTAGTAAATCTGTTTCCTACCAAATTCTTTCCTTTGAAGTTCTTCCAGAAATGGAAAGTGGCCTCAGCATCTTTTCTCTGCTTGCTGACAAGGCGAGCTAAAGCCTCATATTTGGAGCAGCCATTTTGAATCCGCTGGTATTCCTCAGTATTCTAAAAAATAAAACATTATGCCATGCATTACTTTGGCGCTTTTACTTCATTAAACCAAATAATGAAAATTTGACCATTTCCTTACCACTTCAAAACAGTTGGCTAGTTTCAGAAGTAATCTGTTATACCCATTCAAGTGCTGCAAGGGCATGTAATACAAGTTCACTAACAAATCATAAAGCGATGGGTTCTTCTCCTTGGATTCTAGCAGAGACTGTATCAACTCCAGTTTCTTCCCAAAGCATTCTCTGGTGAAGAAAATCAGGCATGACCAACCATTGTATCAACCCTTGTGTATTGTTCAAATTGACTACCCCTTCCCTTGCAGTGTTTGCCCCATTGACTTTTATTATAAAATATTTTTTTGATTGCAAAGCCTTAACACCATATAATCCTGTATTCCCTGTTGGGAAGAGGCAAATACACAAACATAACGAAAGGATAGTAAACTTGCCCAGAGTGTATTGTTGAAGTTTAAAAAAAAAAAATCTAAGCATTTTCCCAAAATATGTGCCCAAACAAGATTTGCCACCAAAATCATTCCATTTGCTGAAATTTGCTCAAAGTTGTGGCCAAATTAAGACTCAAAATCACCCTAGAGTCCGTGAAAACATTCCCAACTGCACACAAGGGTTAAAACCATTGATGAAAATGATCTTATGGTTATATATTGAGTACACTGACTCACTGTGAGGGTTTCAGCAATGACTGGAAGCCTCCCATAACAAGAAAGTTTCCAACCGGACAACTGTACCTGAAGAGGAAAATAATCACTGGTGTTATTACTGAGATTTTAAAGGAGTCATGTTTAGCTTTGCTTACAACAAGATGTAATATTACTCTTAAGTAGGCCAAGATTGTGTTTCAGCTATTTTACAGATTATTATACCATCCTGTACATATCCCTTTTTGGGTTAAAGCAAAAGCATGCTGTTATTGTCTTGTGTCTTTAAATGCAAATGAGCTGCTGCTCCCACTCTTTTTCCAGAAGAGGGCGGTGCCTTAATAGCTTATGCCTTAATTACCCTGACAACAACAAACATCTGCTTGTCTTTTAAAGCCAACTTTAATCTAATAATGTCAGAATTATTTAAAAAAATTATGCGTAAAGTTTGCGTAAGCTCAAAGTGTATGTAGACTTTTATTGTGTTATAATAAGGTATTTCCAATCTAAATGAAAATTGAGCGGGGATGGGGTTTTTTTGCGCTCCTCCACTCATCTTTCATTCGCAGAAAACTAATAGTTGGAGGGGTCTGGCTAAGCATATTTCACACAAGCTGTCAAACTGATGTCAACAGAGATGACTACCACTCCAGAGTGAAAGTAAATTGTTAGACTTTGTTTAAATATTACCAAATATTATTTTATAACTATTTTTATTATTTTTTTTGTGAATTACTTGAAAGAATTAATTGTTCACCTTAAAGGTGCTGTAAGATTGTGACATAATATGTTTGCAGATATTTAAGAAACATGCTTAGTTAACATGCTTGTTTATCTGAAAAACAATGCTAAAGTCAGTTATTCTCCTTTGAAAATGTGTTATGTGCCAGAATACCTGTCTTTAATTTGGTCTGAGTAACTCCGCCCACTGCTAGTTTACATATTTACACGTTGCCACCCTGAGTACTTCAATTTAGTCTGGAAAGCTGCCTCAATGTATGTGGGTGCTGTCGAAAAATTTAACCTGCAGAGGACAGTTGCAGCCTCCGAAATGAGAAACAGATTCAGTGAAATAAAAATTCATGTGACGTGATTTTAAATTCGCAAACAATACAAATATTACAAACATAACATTAGCTGATTAGCTTCCAGTGTAAGTATTGACCGTCAATTTGGAGGAAGGCCTGGGTGAAAACAACCGTATCCAATATTTAGAATTTAGACTGCGATACCTATTTCAAACACTGTGTGTTCATCCTAATACAGCACCTTTAAGGCTAAAATATTAGCTAGCAAAATAAACATAGTAATTGACATAACATTGATTTCAAGTGTGCTTTACTGTGCATAATTTTTTTTTTGTAGACTTTTGAGCATCATTATGCAATAATTTTCAAATGGTGATGTAGGAATTTGGAGGCAACTTAAAGCTTTGTGACTTTACAGATCATATAAAGATAGCTATGTAACACACTCAAAACCCACAAAGTTTTACACAAAAAACAAACAAAATAAGTTATTTTTGCATATGAATGCTTACCCTTTAAAGGTATCCATGAAAATGGCTGTGTTTTTGATCAAGACCAATGTTTCGATCACTTTGCCCTGCTGCAGAAAGTTGGTGAGGGACACTGAGTGTTGCCCTGTCAGATGGCAAAGCTTGCTGAAACTACCAGCCATTTCTTGAAAAAGCAACATGGACGACTCACCAAGAGACAAGGCCAAACTTGCTGCATTATGACAAAGCAAATTCAATTAATTTTCAAATCCAAACAAAAACGTGTGACGAGTGAAGAAGTCTGTTACGTACCACGGGCTAACAGAGGGCTCAGGATCTGGCTCTTCAGTTTACTGAGGCTGCAGTAGAATTTCCTCTCTGCCGATGCGAGCTCATGGATTGTAGATATAAAACCCATCGCGTTCTGATCAGCCAAAGCCAAACAATTCAGTCCTCCCCCAAAAATCTGACTCACGTAGCCAATCTTGAAAGACATACCCAATTAAAGTAAACAGTGGCTTTAAATAAAATAATAAAATCACACAATAATCTTCCAGTACATTACACATATTAATCAATCATATGTGCAAAATGATGCATGCATTGAAGGGCATCTAAAACATTTACCATTGGGTGTTACTTAAGTATCATTTAAATACTATTTGTTTTTTACATTTAAATTTTAAATGCATTAATTCAAATATGGTACTTTCCAAATATAAGACAAGTTTTTAGCATATGAAACATGCTAGAGCTTACAGTATATTTTAAAGTAACTTATAATTAGGGCCAGACGGAATCTGCGGACGTTTTTGATTGAATTTTGGTAAAAATTTGCGGATTTCTGCGGAATTATTTTAGGAGTATCATAACTAAAACCTTAAAATGTGAAATAAAAAATAATATCTTTTTAACTTTTATTTAATGTTTAAAATGCAAATCCAATTAGATTAACAGTAAATAGTTAACTGTAAGTAAATAAACAGAATTAATGATGGGCTAAAAATCTGCGGAAAATCTGCGCGAGCAGATTCCGTGTGGGCCTTCTTACAATGTAAATAAACTAAATGAAAAAGCTTTTTTTATCCTTATAATTTTCACTCCTTTTCCTGTTAACATGTGACTAAAGCTAAAATACATGGTTGGAAATTTAGTTAATATTTTATTTAGGACTAATAGTAGCCCAATTTTACATGATTTCTGAAATAATTTAAGAGATTTATTGCTGTCTTTTTGTGTGCTATTTTCTTGAAAATACAGTATGTGCTTTGCTATTATTATTAGATTTTATTAACTATTTTTTTTGTTAATAAAAATTGTTTTTAAAAACTATTATTAGATTATTTTTTAATTATTTTTAAGTAATTATTTTTTATACATCCAGTTTTTGCTTTAGCTTAATTCTAGTTAGTAATTTTAGTTCTTTAACTTACACAAATATCAGTGGGTTAGAATGTTTTTAGAATATTTACATCAATTAACAGATTTAAATGTTTTTAAGTTTCAAAAGAAACTACAGTATCATCTGAGTAAACAGTACGAACATTCATGCAGAAGGGCAGAAGGGTGGGTGTCTGAGTGCAGGTCCCACTGTCGTTGTCCTCCAGCACCTGCTCTCCACTGTAGTACAGTATGGGCTGATAACAGTCTCCATCTGCCAGCAGCAAAGTGTGCGTTTGTCCTGCTGCCACATCCCATACACGAATACCATCTGACACCTATCAGCACAAGCAAAAATGCTAATTCATTTTTATACAAATGCATGTCTTAATAAAAGAGACATTATCGTGTCATAAAAAATAGGAGGATACCGTGGTGAGATTAGGAACTGTGCTGGGAGAATTCATACGACCCAGCTGGCCAAATTTATCACTTCCCCATGAATAAACCTGAGAAAAGAGAAATAGGGAGAAGAAAAACTTATTTAATTAAAGATGTTAAAACCATTGTTGTTGAATTTAGTTTTAGTAATTGAATAAAAAAACAAAATATAACTAAAAGACTTGAAAAGCTGCATTGTCAATGAAAATATTAGTGGAAATATTTAAAGTTGAATTACTTAAATGACCAAAACTGAAAAAAGCTAACAAATAATATTATTATAGCATTATGGGTTTATAAAATGTTTATATTTGTTTTATTTTATAAAGATTTGAGAACATTTCTTCAAAATATAAATATTGTTATTTCTCTCTGAAAATGACCTTTGGTCAGAATAAGGAAGGTTTTCATGTGCTGTAAATAAAATCAGTTTTATTCTACTAAATACTGCTATAATAACTCTTCTGAAGTATTTTGTGTTGCCTAATATAAATAAGCAACGTCAGAAAACATGACACCTTTTTTTGTTATTTTATGCAACAATATTTTCATTTCAAATGTAATAGAAATTTCATCAGTAGATTTCAGGATAATACAAAATAATGTTTTACTTGTAAATCCAAAGAAACTGAGCATTTCCAAGTGGTCTATTCCTTTTTCCATAACAGTGTACAGAACTATACAATCAAGCCCAAAATGATTCATACCCCCGGCAAATTCTGACTTAAAGTTACTGTTATTCAACCAGCAAGTGTGTTAGTTTTTTTGATAGAAAGATGACGTAAAAGTGGAAAAAAAATATTTCTCAGGTTTATTTTTTTACATTAGAACAAATTTCAAGTCAGAATTTTCCAGGGGTATGAATAATTTCAGGCTTGACTGTATTTTTTTTTTTAAATAAATACAGTTGATCACCTAAAAGCTGCAACCTATCAGTGCAACTAAAGCAAAAAAAATTAATTGATAGCAGAAAATAATAATAAAAGCTTATTTAAAATATGAATAAATACTACAACAACATCTAAATAATATATTTATATTTTTTGGTGAATTCAAAACAGACCTCATCACACTAAGACAAAACATTATGGTGGAACTTTTATTTTTGTATCCGTGTTTTAGGTGTATTACGACACCTACTGTAAAGTGAAGCCCTAATGCATGTCCTAAATGAGTTATGAGACTTCTAGAACTTCTAGGTACGAAATACAAAGACGATCAGAGTAAATGTAGATCATATTGTATGTAAAAATTAGGAACTTTACTTCAGATCAAATCAAAAATGCTGGTGGTAGCTGGCAAATTAAAAATAACAACAAAAAACTTGGCAGAGAAAGTGTTAAATACTCTCCTACCTTAAAAGTTTGTGCCTAAAGGGGAAACTTTGCTAATGCAAATGCAATAAGGTTAGCTGCAATAATCCCTGTGCTCAAGCCTTTTCAGGATTAACCTTTCACTGAATGCCTTTAGGAAATCCTGACAATAGATTAACACAATACATAATTTGTCCACAATGCAAATTTTTGCTATCAATCAAATGTTTTGTTCCAGTTTATAATCAAATGTTAAAATATTATGTCCCTCCCACCTGACATTGAGCTGTCAGTGCCAAGGAGTGATTTGCTCCTGCTGTGATCTTGACAACTTCCTTTTTGCTTAAGCTCTTGATGCAGAGAGGCTGTAGCCTGTTAGCAGAAAACAAACGCTCCAGTCATGCTCTGTGGTCAAGGACATCAGCTGTTAAACGTCAACAAACACTTAGTTGTGGTGTTTATGAGGGTTCTGCTGTACCTGGGCAAATAGTCTCCATGACCAAGCTGACCTTCATGACCTTTTCCCCAACTCCACACCTCTGTGAAGAGGGAAGGAAGAAGATTTCTGGGCTCTGAGGTAGAAGCTCGCACTGCTCTCAAATTGCTGGTTCGATAAGCATCAAAAGGCGACACTGAAATTTAACAAGACAGCTTATTAATGTTCTTCATAGGTTTTTTTTGTCCATTGTATATGCAGAATAAAACACCTTACAAAATAAATATATAGTTGTGTTCCAAAACAGAAACTAGGTTTGGAGTAATATGAAGATGAGTAAAAGGTAGCATAATTTTCAGCACAACAACTTTGCAATTTTTGGTCTAAATGGATGAATATTACAGTGGTTTTAACAGTACAATCCATGCAAATGTGGCATCTTTCAGCTTTCTTATAAAAGGGGGTTAACCAAGAGAAATGTTTGAAAGTTTATACTTTACTATTGGTAGGGTTCAAACTGAATTTTAGACAGAAACTAATAGTTTTTCAGTGATCAGGGTTCTTACACCTTTTCCAATTTCAAATTCCAGCACTTTTCAAGCACTTTCAAGGTGCATTTTTATGCTTTTCCAGCACCTAACAACCGCTGTAAATTACGTTTATATATACTGTATGTACTTTTTCACATTTAAATCCATTGTGCTATTTTAATAAAACACAATATGGCATTTCAACTTAAATTGTTGAATACTTTGGAGCATAGATTTATTGGGATGGTTCACCCAAAAATGGTAAAAAAAAAAAAAAAAAAGTTCAGTTTTTGGATGAAGCATTTTTTTTTTAAGTTTGGTCTCTTTGTATATAAAGCTGATATGTCAAAAATAAGCATACAATCAGATTTTGTTTGGTTGTGGTACCAAACTTTCAAGACCATTTCATGTGCATTGCTATTTAAAATTCATGTAACAAATTAAATCCTTATGAGTCTGAGAATAATCTTGCTGAAAATTAATGAACTGTTCCTATGTCAACTGTTTTGAAAATCAGTCACCAAATATGGAAACCATAGTTTGTAAGCTTTCATCAATTAAGTAATTCATTTATTTTCTTTTTTGGCTCAGTCCCTCTGTTAATCAGGAGTCGCCACAGCGGAATGAACCGTCAACTTATTCATCATATGTTTTACGCAGCGGATGCCCTTCCAAAAGTGTAAATCTTTGAAAATGTAAAAGCTGGATTAACATTCACCACATGACCACTAATCAGAAGTGCCGTTATTTGTAACTTTAGGTTGTTTCTAAAACAAAATCTATCAGTGTTATTTTCATTCTCTCGTATCCAGACGTTTACATTTTCGCGGCTCGCCGCTGTATCTCTCTGTCATCTATGATTGACAGCTGATATTAACCAATCCATTCGCATTCAGTTCAAGAGCAGTGGGCCAATCAGAAGAGCTTTAAGGCGGGGCAGGCATTGCGGGCTTTGTTTATTGCAGCAAGTGGACATGAGCGCTGCATTTGGCGTTAAGTGCAAATATGCATTCTGCGTGAAGCTTGCATAGATAAAATTTCGGGCCGCATATGCGACCAAATCCGTCATAATTTTGAGTCCTGCAATTTCAAATTCAAGCAGGTTCAAGCACTTTGCCCAAAATCCAAGCACTTTTATAACCTTGAAAACATTATATTAAAAATTAAGCATTTTCCAGGATTTCCAGCACCGTATGAACCCTGATTGATGTATTGTTTTTGCAAAGCTTTAAACTTTATCACAATCCAGCTGGCTAACATATATAGTGTTCAGCTTAACTAAGTACACCCCATTTTGAAAATAAATATAACATATATAGTGCTCAGCATAACTGAGTACACCCCTGTGGCGAGGGGGCGTGGCCGAGAGCCGTGGGAGCGAAACGAGGCCTGCCACAGATGAGATGCACCTGTGGCGCGCACCTGCCTTCAATCCCACGGAAGGAGCTCTGGACTATAAGAGGAGGAACGATGGCAGAGGAGAGAGAGAGAGAGAGAGGACCGGGCCCGGACATATTACTTTTGCTTTCAGTTTGACGGCAGTCTCCGTGAGGAGCTGCCGTCCGATTGTTTTGATTTAGACGGCAGTCTCCGTGAGGAGCTGCCGTCCCTTTTATTAATAAATATTTATTTAAAAGTTCATTGGTTCTCCGCCTCCTTCTTCCCGGGTTTCGGCACCACTGTATTGTAGTTCACGGCCACCTGGCCGCCGGGAAGAAAGAGGCGGCTAATATTTTAGTCACTGAAAGATAATACAATTAAATTCAAGCAAAACATTGCAAAAAATAAATTACAACCTACATAATTTCAACTGAGTTTTCCAATTTTTTTGCTTCTCTTGATTTTTCCTCTTTTTTAAATTTGTATTTAATATTTTTCTGTAACGTATATATTTGGGTGTACTAGTTTTTGAACCGTTATCGTAAGGTATTTTGTTAGATAAGCTTCAGATTTGGCTTTAGTACTGACTAATCTAATTTATATCCACAAATATAATTTTGTATAGCTTCCTATAAAAAATATGAATTTAAAAGATAGATTTGTGAGGGGTGTACTTATATATGCTGAGCACTGTATGATGGTTTTCTGAATTGTGAAAAATCACAGTTTACTGGACAAATCAGCAAAAATTATACTAAATACAACACAATCCTTCTGTAATGTTCTCAAATGTATTACACTGTTTTCATCCAACATTGTTTTTGGACGTTACATTAAAGTATAGTAATATTGTTTCTAGTTTGTTATATTTTGTAAAAAGTAAAAAAAGTGGGAAAAAACACTTTAAATATTTAATTAGTAACAAAAAAGACTGCTTGGGTAAGTAAAAAAATGTAAACAACTAAATTTTAGAAGGAAAAAACAGACGGTAAAACTTTGATTGAAGTCCTGTGGCAATAACTAATAGTTATTTTGATTATTTTCTAGGGATGCTCCGATTGATCGGCTAGAGAGATTGGTATCAGCAGATAATCACATTTTATGACTTGATCGGTATTCAATCATATAAACGATCACAAGTGTTGTTTATGAGTATACAAGCAGAGGAAGATGCATTTTAACTTCTTATGCATCAAATATGCACTCTAAACTTTTTCTTCATTGAGGTACGTTGAATTGTTCTTCATCATTTGGAAATCAATAAATCAATCAACATCATTTGCAATGTTTTCAAATTGCATTGTTAGTTATTATTCTTACCAAATTATTTATCTGTTTTATCTATTATTTTCTGTAAAGCTGCTTCTGACCATGACGTAGCCACACTAAATGGTTATAAGAGACGTGTTAAAGGGATTATATGCACCATACTTCATTTATTCTCTTAGGAAAGAAGAGATCTCCACTTAAGAGGTTGCTTTATGCAATGTTAAAGTTATATAAAGCTTGAAGCATCAGAATCGGTACTCTGTATTACCATGAAGAGGAATCAGTATTTGGTATCGGCTCCAAAATTCTTGATCGGAGCATCTCTATTATTTACCCAAGTAACACTATTTGTAACATTATCTAAGGCCGTACTCACACTATGTACAGTTGCCCTGAACCGGGCCAAAGCAGGCTTGTCCCCCCTCCCGTCTCCCCCGACGGCCCGCACTCACATTACATTCGGGCCTGGGCGCGCTTATGTCATCGATGACGCGCTGCTCAGTAAGCGCTCTCGCTCAGCACAGTGGAGTTTTCTTTAGTTATATTATTTAAGTCGTTTGATATGCGCTGACACACAGTCTAATATTTCGCCGAACAGATCAGCCACTTTTGACGCTCATAAACAATCATAAAGTCCTCGTGCTGCAGGAATTAGGAAGTTTGCTGAAGGCACAGCTGACGTGCAGTGAGGGGTTTGCGTCTTTAATAATCTATGTCAGTATGCGTTCATTGAACAGTACGAATGATTAATTAATCCATATGAAACAGTCCCTTAAAAGTCACGTCTCGCTTTAGGTTTCGGGCTTAGGCACGCTTGCAATCACACTGTAAGCGTACCGCGCCTAAGCCCAAGTGAGCCGCGCTCTGGCCCACCAACCGGGCCAGGGCCGCCCAAGTGTACCGTGCCTGAACCCGATTCTTAGCACTCACACTTCTCAAACAATCCGGGAAAGGGGCCTGGGCACGGTTCGGATAGCATAGTGTGAGTAAGCCCTAACTCACTATCTGTAAATAAATAACCATGAGAGGAAAAAAAACAAGTAATTATTTTTTTGGCAATTAATTAGCAAGACAAAATTCATGACTATGACAGGTTTATTGGTCACACTTTATTTTGATGGTCCGTTTGTTGAATATAAGTTATATTGCAACTATTTCTCATTAGATTATAAGTAGACTGTTAGGTTGGGGTCAGGGTTGAGGTTGGGGTTAGTGTAAGTTGACATGTACTTACAAAGTTATTAGAGTCAGTTAAATGTCTGTTGAAGGACTGTTAAATGTCAGTATCAACAGATATTAAGCAGACAGTCTACTAATACTCAAATGGACCATCAAAATAAAGTGTTACCGGTTTATTTGTTATGGCTTAATCTGGCAAAAAAGGCTCTCTAGGAAAAAAAGCATTTTAATCTATCCAACGGGGTTCAATCCAAGTTACATTTTGATCAGAGTGGAGAGGATCGTGTAAAGCTAAAATACTGTAATCGTATCATTGTGATCAACAGAAAAAGTAAGCAAATAAACTCTTAAATCAAGTATGGTTTTCATGTTTTTCATCTAATATAAGAAAGTGCTTTAATATGCTTTCTTATTTTGTACATTTAAGTAGATGGAGACAAAATGGGTTAAATTATATTTGACTCATAATCACAATATAGGACTGAGGAATATTACTCGTCAACACATCCATTTCAGAAAAAAATGATGTATTAAATTTATGGTGTAATAATTTTTTTTTTCACTAAGCCTTTAGGTTCACATTACCTGGAGAGAAGCTATTGCGACCTGTGTCCTCCAAGGTAACATCCGTCAGACTGATGCTTTTCTTGCTTTGAAGAGGATCAGCTGGAGAGAAGTCAGTCCCAGCAGTATCTCCACCCTCCTCGCAGGACTCAAACAAACACTCATTGCTAATCACAAGGTCACTGAGATAAATGCCTCCATCCACACTGGAGTGCTGTGAAGAATCATCAGAAGTGGAGTCCAGTGTTGGTATTAAATGCACGGAGTTCTTCTGCTCTGTAACAGAATCCGATGCACTCATGTGTTTTCTGGTAGAAGATGTGATGCTGTCAGTCCTGCTCAGTGCTGGTGAAGAAGGACGTAGTGTAAGTTCATCGCTCTGCTCTGATCGGAAAGGGTACGTTAGTGATGACTGACGGCTCGGAGGATGAGAACCTCCTGCTGATGTGGCCTGCTCAGCAAGTGTCTGGTCTGAAATCCTTTTGAGGTAGTCTTTCAGAGCCTGCTCATCAGGGTAGGGAGTGCTTTTGGATCGCTGAAGACATGCACGTCCAGTCTCAGATAGAGCAGGGTCTGGTTGGGTCACCTGGTTTGTGGTATTTTGCTGGGAAGAAGATGAAAAGATGTTCTTCGAGGTAAGAGGGGATACTTGGTAAATTGGTGATGAGTTTTTGCTCTGTGGTGTTTGAGCTGGAGAACTCTGTCCTGACTTTCGACCTTCTTTAGATTCCGCCAGTTCCACTCCAAGCGGGCAGTAGTGCTCATCGGAAATAACAACATGGTCTTCCTTGTCAGTCATGGTGTAACGGATCTGATTACACTGCCCACATTTATCCTGAGCTTGCTGGCTGCTGTCTGGGAAAGGCAGAAACTGAACCAAAGCCAGGCTGTGAAACGCACCACAAGCAATCTGAACTACATATCTTCCCACTAGATGCTCCACCTTTTGGGGTTTCCAGACTGGGAATACATTGGTGACGAGTCCTAGCTGGCAACCGCTGCCCCAGGCCCACACCTCATGCTTGTTTGACAGAGCCAGAGTGTGCTGTGCTCCGCAGGCCACATTTAGGACTCGGACCAGTAGTGGAGGACGTGTCTCATCATCCACCACAGAAACGGGAGTGGGACTGGGGACCCGGTCTGTTCCAGAGACGCCACACTGGCCGTATGAGTTCTCACCCCACATGAGGACCAGGCCATCCTCTGTTACAGCAGAGCAGTGATAGCTGCCCGCAGACACAGAGATCACATGCAGACCGCTCAGAGTGCTCTCTAAAACAAGACTGGCAGGTGGAGGTTCGACTTGCTTCCATGGCTGCTCACCAAAACTATATACTTGGCCACCTGTGAGAGGAACAAGCTTAAATATTAGACAACTTTTAAAACTTTTAAAATAACCATTCGGTGATTAGGTTAAACATAGTCAAGACAACCCACTAGGGTTGCACTAGGGTTAGTTCACCCAAAAATGAAAATTGTATTACTGATAACCATCAAGTTATTCCAAAGCCCTGAGACCTTTTACATTTTAGATGAAATCAGAGAGCTCTCATCCTCCATAGACAGCAACAATCTCAAGTCCAGAAAAGTACCAAAAAAATAAATAAAAAAACATCCCCAAAACAGACCATAAGGCTTCTGTGGTTTAATCGGAATGTCATATAGCATTTTATTTACACATTAAATAAAAACTTTATTTAACAGCTTCTCCTCCTCAGTGTCAGTATAGGGTGCACATTCATGAACTGTGCGCATTTGGAATGTGGAGGATGAAAGAAATCTAAGATTTCATTCAAAATATTTTAATTTGTGCTCTAAAAATTAAGGATCTCTAATATTTGGAAAGACATAGTAATTAGTAATTACTGACATTATTTAATAGTTTTGGGTGAATTATGCCTTTAAGCAAAAACTGTGATTGTCATGCATATCTTGTCTGGGAAGCATGGTTCTGTGATTAGTAGTAAATTTCCATCCGAAAGCCAGATTTGAAGGGGACAAACAAGGGACTAGGCATGGGCCGATAACGTTTTTCATGGTATACCACGGTTTGGAAAAGTCAAGGTTTTAAAACTGCCAAAAATTTCTGTAATACCGTTCCTAAGGTATGTGTAATATTTTTTTTATTTGCTTTTTTGTTTTTGTTTTTTAAGACAACAGTATCTCCAGCAGAAAAAAATGCCGTTTTAAATTTTAAAGAAATCTGTTTTTGAAACAAATAAAGACAGCAGAAGTCAGTGATTCATTTTAATTATTTTGCCTGATATGTTCACTGTTTAAACTATTATAAATCATTAAAAAAAAAATCAAAGGGGAAAAAGTTTTAGTTTTTTACCCAGACATTTAAAAAATATATATTTTAGAGCAGTAATCACAATACCATGATACCGTAAAACCGTGATATTTTTATCCATGGTTATCATATCGTCAGAATCTTATACCAGCCCATGCCTACAAGCGACATGTGAACAACTATCACAAAGCATAACTTTCATCCCCATTTACAGCTTTCTTGAATTGTCATAGAGTTCTGACCTTCTGTTAGCAGAAGTCCATGTAAAGACCCCAGTGCAGCATGAAGCACTGGCCTGGACAGAAGCAGCTTCTCCGGACTCACACTGCAGAAATAGCCCTGCCACCTGTAGAGCACACCTTTCTCTCTAGAGCCATCCTCTTCTCCAGAGCTGCAACAAGTACACGTGTGTGTTTTAAATTTGCATGAAGTTGGGTAACCGTTAATTCTATATTACACTCGTAAAATAATAGCATATGGCTTTATAATGACACAAGGGGCAACAATGACAGAAAGACCAGTTTTGCCAAATGATTTCAATTAGTGACATGCTAAAGTTAGTTTCACGTTCCACACTTGTTAGACATTCGATTTTATATCAGTTAAAGTGTGAGTTAATTTCCTGGTTTAAGCCCAAAACAGCACAGTTAACAAAAGTAAATTTAAATGTTAATTTTATATGCATGTATAACTTAAATATGTAAATCAATAAAACAACTTAACTACATTATAATGCTCAAGAAAACGTCCCTTTCATGAAAAAATACTATCATAAAAAATACTATACTAAATACTACTATTTAATATATATTTATAGTAAATACTATTGTGCTTGCGAACGATACAACAGTTAAGTGTATTACACTGTATACACTAGACAACATTTGAAGTGGATCAAACATGTTTTTCTATGACAACAATGGGTGTTGTTAAATAGTTTTAGGACAACTTTGATGAAAGGTTTTGATCCACTTCAAATGTTGACTAGTGTATATCATAGTATTATTTACAACACTTTGAATGCTACAGCATAGTATTAACTAATAGAGAACTGATAAACTGTATACAAAATGTTGTATAGTCTACTTTAGTTTTTACTACAGTAAACTGTGGTGTATTGTAGTATAATAGGACTGCATGATGTTGGAAAAAAATAACATTGCGATGTCTTGTTTTTCTGCAATATATGTTGCGATATGAATTTGATTTTACATTATAACTTGGAAAAAATAATTTGGAAAAAAATCACTATTTCACACTGATTGTGATGATTTTGTAGGGGAATGCATCTGCATAAAGTATACAAAATTATAAAACAAAAAATACACAAAATAATATAATTTAAAGTACATATAAAAACAATAGAACAAAGATAGAAATGAAATGAACAACGCTTAATGGTTTTTGGTGGAGTCTAACAGTATTGTGATATAGAAATTCAATAATTAAATGTAAACAGTGTCTTTATTTTATTTAAATTAACTTGAAATCTCTTGAGATCCCCCTATTGCAGATTCACACATTGCTATACTATTATATTGTGCAGCCCTATAGTATAAGTTACAGAAAACATAGTGTAGTATTGTGTAATTTGTTACTGAGGTAAAATTGGTTTTATATATTCACACAATTCACACTTTCTTCTTAATAATATATTTTCAGAAAAGTATTGTTCGCAAATTCTAAATAGTGAAATCATATTAGAAGCCAATGGCTATCCAAGTACAATGTTCACAGTCAAATACATAGTGCGTATGTTGTTGAAGTATGTAATTTCAGGCAGAATATTCAAAGTACCACAGTAAACAATATAGGGAGCGTGTCAAAAGCTGTCACTGAACAAATGTGCATATAACTTGTAACTTTACAGTACCTCAATTAATTTGTTTACACTACTAACATTACTATAGCTGCGGTATTAACACAGCAACTATGGAATTAACACAACAGATCAAATCAAATACATTAGTATTAGATTGGTTCAAATACAGTAAAAAAAAGTAGTATTTAGGCAGTCTTTAAACTACTTACTTTTTTCCATGTGGGATTAAACTTAACTGAGTTGGAGTTCAAAGGATTTAATGGATTAAAATCGTTTCCCTCTTTAAATTAAGGCTTGTGCAACGCAAAGGACAGTTTTATGTATATTGGGCTCAAACCATAACATTTGTTTAATGTATATAAACGTGTTTATGACATTAAACAGAAAAGAGTAAGTAACACACCTGCCCTGTTCCTCCATCAGCATGATTTAATCCATTTTAGATGGCGTGACCTCCACTCTGGCAACTAGAGCAAATGTGATCAAATTCTTATTAAAAATACTTTCAGAAACGAAAGTACGTTGTCTGACACACACATTTACGAAACAGGCGAAATCAAGATTGTCACAGATTAAAACCGCCCATTAGAGCAAACAAACATCAAGTGGTTGGACTCGATTAACGTTAAGTTTATTTGTTAGATTATTTACTTTGCGATTATTTACTTTTAAGCTTTGCGTGATGTTTTTCGTAAAGTGTGAAATTCTGCAGTACAGTACCTTAGGGCAAAATCGCTGTCTGTGTTTGATATTTGTGAAGTGTGAAGACTCGCGACTCAACTTGACATCAGATTCTCTCAGAAGTTTGTTTTGGGCTCTATGGAAAGCGCAGAGGGCCAAAATAGTCACATGGTGTATATTTACGTAACGCAGAGGTTTCCTGAAAACATGCTAAATTATTAAAATGATTTAAAGGGACATTTCTATAACGTTGGTGGTTCATTTACAAGAAGCAAATATTATAAATACTTTGGGAAAACATGTAAAATGTATATTGCATTTAGACACTACTTCTAGACATTAAACCTAATAGCCAATTATAAATACATAGAACCATTCAACATTTTATACATTTATTCATTCTCCTACTTATCCATTCTCATTGTTTAACTCTGTAGCATTAGACTGTAAATAATGAACGAAAATCTTTATAGGGGTCTGAGGGTATTTTGGACACTGGACAATTGTTGGCATGCCCTGACATTTGTGCTTTTTTCAGTTTCTTAGCCTATATAAATATTTACAGGCTAAAGTCTGATGACATTGTATTTAGCACAAACTGTAATATGCAAGTAGCATGTCATGAGGTTGCATTTTTGAGAAAAATATGGATATGCATTTTTTTTACTTTTACTTTGTAGAGTAACTGAAATAAAGCTAAAAAGATAATAAATATGTATATATCCAGCATTAATTGGCAATGGCTAGAGTTTCTGTTTACTCATTCACATTAAAACGGTATTACAAATTTTAGATCTTTTGTATTAAGATGTTATTACATTTATCTTATAAAATAAGTAAATATTTCACAGCATAAACACTTAAGCAGAAGGATGTACACCATGATCTGAAAAGAGATGTGAATACAATGCCTTTTTTTACATTTTTGAATACAGTACATATTGTAAGACATAATATTTGTCAATGTCTACCTTGAAAATTGTTGTTTTTTAATATTGTTGAATATTTTTTTTCCCTAGCTATGGCAGTAAATGGGTGGCAATATCTGTTTGTTTACACTTTCTTCAAAATATATTACATTGTGTTTAGAGGACAAAGAAATGTATATCAAATAGTGGATCCCTTTAGTGGGATAGTTCACCAAAACTCTGAAAATTCTGTAATCATTTACTCATACCTTTTTGTCACAAACCTGTTTACTGATTACTTACTGTATTTTTCTGTTAAACACAATAGAGGATATTTTGGAAAACACTGGAAACCTCAACCATCAACTTCAATTTCCCTACTAAGGAAATCCATGGCTACAGGATACATGGCTACATTTTCTAATATTTTTCAAAATATTATCTTTTGTGTTCAACAACAAAAGGAAAATTGTAAATGCATGGAACCATTTGAGGGAGAGTAAATGGTGAGTATTTTTCCATATTGAGGTGAAATATCCCTTTAAATCGCAGAGGTTTTTGATTTGGAAAAATGCGTTGTGCTTCATTAACCAACAGGGGGCACAAAAACACTACGAAAATGTTCATTGTACCTGGAATCTCCTTCACACAAAGTTGATCATAGAATATAAGATGGCTAACAAATTCTATTTTGGCTAAAAGGCATTACATCTTACTAGAAACAGTAAGATAGCACTTTTCACATCATACAAAAACCGTAATGACTTCTAAATGACCTCAACAAACCAAAACAACAACAAAAATGGATTTCTCACAGCACAAGACTCAGACTACCGCGCTCAGAATAACCATAATGTGACATAAAAGATGGTCTGGAGTGGGGAAAAAAGGTCAACAACAAGTAACATAAAATAGAAAACAGTAAAGCTGGTGTTGGGTTTGGGGAGGAGAAACCACGAGCAGTAAAAAAAAAGATTGGCAGGTATAGCTATCTCTGCAGGACACCCGCAGGAGCCCAGACTCTCACACGCACACCCTCCACATCTCCTCCTCGAAGCACTCCTTCGTGATCTCAGCTTGTTTTCACTTTTAGTGTTTTCTATATAAAACGCACAACTTTGCCCTGTGGAACTTGGCCCTACATTTTAGTATGTGTGGTCATAAACACTTACACGAAATGGTGGGGGAAGAAAGGGGTGTGTATGTGTGCGTGTGTGAGGTTGAACTTAAACACATCTGAATGCGTGTGTGGACTCATGCATGTGCAATGGTCACCTTGTCTGTTTGGAGCAATTAGTTAAGTTCGTCTGTCACTCTCAGCATGTGTCGGGTCCAGTTTGACCTCTGCATCTGTTCTCTCTCAGGCTGTGGAGATATGTGGAGAATTAGTTCATTCAGCTTTCTTTTAACTAGATAAGCATTGGATGGGAATTTGAGGAATGTTTTACACCCACCGCTAAAACTTTCTACTACACAAGTCTTCTATAAAACCCATTTAAATGTAATTAGAACCCTTCTGAGTTCATTTCTGCAGTACTAATAATATTAAAGGGATAGTTCACCCAAAAAGGAAACTTCTGCCATCATTTACTCATCATCCACTTGTTCAAAACCTGTTTGGCTTTCTGTCTTTTGTTAAACACAAAAGAAGGTTTTTTGAAGAAAACTGATTACAGGTTTCCAGCAATCTTCAAAATATTTTCTTTTGTGCTCAACAGAAGAGAGTCTAACAGGTTTGGAGCAGGTAAAGGGTTTGTAAATAATGACAGAATTTACATTTTTGGGTGAACTTTCTCTTTAACTATAAACAAAATACTTCTTAGAAATTATTATCCAAAATAAATCTAAATTAGGTTAGAGAATATATACAGTAGAGGCAGGGGCGGATTTAATTAATAAGCGAAGTAAGCAGCCGCTTAAGAGTTCCAGGATAAATACCTAGAATGTAAATTGGACCTATAACTGTTAACATTGCTTTTTTATCATATTTTGTATGGTGAGGGTCTAACAAATATAATTTTTGCATAATTATTACATCTACACAAATTGTTCTTACACCCCCAATTATGGAGTAGTCCAGCAGCCAAATCAAGTAAATTTTTAGTTTTAAAAACCTTTATTATTTTTGGTTTATTTATTATTTTTAGTTATAAATCCATTTTAAGAAAACAAATGATTTAAAATGTAAATATTGCATTAAGATAAATTATTACATAGGAAAAGAGATGATATAAGAAAATTTTTTGAATAAGCTAAATTGACCATAGCGCATGTGTGTGAATGCAAGAGTTTAGGGGTGTTTCCCTGTGCTGGGTTGTGGCTGGAAGGGCTTCCTCTGCGTAAAACATATGCTGGATAAATTAGCGGTTACTGTGGCAACCCCTGATGAATAACGCCCCATTCACACAGGGCTTCAGCGTCAACGCTTGACAGAGGGCATGTCTGGAGCTGAGGCTGACGCGATTGTCATAGCAGCGTCAGCCAATGAAATTAGTCAGCAATAGGCCACTGTCTAAGCTGGTGCATTTGCTTACAGCGATCTTATTGGCTGACGCTTCCGTCGCCGCTTGAAAAGTTGAGCAATTCCCAACTTTTGCAGTGAGCAACGCCACTGAAGCGGCGCCGACGGATCCACAATGCAGTTCGGCAACGCCTGACGTCACCCATTCAAAGTGAATAAGAAGCGTTGAAGCTGACGCCCCGTGTGAATGGGGCCTAAAGGAACTAAGCCAAAAAGAAAATTAATAAATGAATGAACGAATAAGAAAAAAAAATATTTTTTAAATGATTAAAAGTACAAAGGGTGCATTTTAGGACTGTTGGGACCCATAACTGGAATTGCCTCCAAATTACTGAATACGCCCCTGAGTAGAGGTGATCAAATTCGACCAATATATTCCTATTGTAATGGGTTGTGATGCTGACAATGGAAGTGTGGATCCAAATGCAGGTTTATTAGAGAAGTCAGGTAAGCAATGGTCAACACAGGGGCAAACAAATGAATGCAGGCAATCCAGAGTCATAGTCAGATACACAGGCAGATGTTCAGAGGGCAGGCAGCAGACAGGGATAAACAGATAAATAAGGTGAGGATCAAAAACATCAAAGGAAACACGTTGTAATGTCAGTAACCAAGACTTAGCAATGAGTGTCTCAAAGTGAACCGTATATATGTGTGTGTTTGTGCTCTTCTTATAGTCCATGTAATCATTCTATGACAATCCTCCGGCTGTGTGTATGCAATCAGTCATGATCAGGAACCGGTTGTGCTTGTGTGGTGCATGACTGGATCTTGTAGTTCTTTTAACGGCATATTTGTAGTTCTCCAGCAACCTGCACAGGCTGGATCGCTAATAATCATAACACCTATATTTTGAGGTCACCATTTAAACCAATTTAAAGTGACCCTAAAAGGAGTATATTGGCAGTTATATTTTGAAACACAGCATAAACAACTTAAATCAGCCCTGTTTAACTTGACTTTTCTTTTGAGTTTTCACTTATTTTGCAAGATGGAAAGTGGTTATACACTGTAAAAAATGTTGGGTTTCACACAATCGATTTGTGTTGGGACAACATGAAGGAATTAAGTCAACTTATTAGTATTTACAAATCCAAGTGGATTGAATATAAAACAAATAAGTTGTCCCAAAACAAACTCAAGAATTGTGTTGTTTCAGTTCATTTTAAATAAGTTGTTTGAATAAACAACAAACATCACATTTTTAGAGTACAATGTGACTTCTCTGACTGCAGTCAGTGTCAGTCATACAGTATCAACAAAAGTTGGTCATTCCAAATCTGTGATTTTTAGATTATTGTACAACCGGACAAAAAGACTGGATGCAGGGGCGTTGCTAGACATAAAGCTCTACTGGGGCATATATATAAACATATTATTGTTATTATACAGCTATTATTATTATTTAACAGAATTAAATAATTAATTCTAAATGTAACTAGAAAATAATGTTACATTTACAATAAAAGACACAACTGGAGTGATATGCTAAGATCAATTAAGAAATCTTTTGCATGAATAAAATTTTATTTGCGTGAAATTCTATAGGCAATTCTATAAAATACAAAAAATATGTTTTATAGAATTATCTGTTGTCTTAGACTTGACACATGGCAGAGAATCAGGTTTATTAAGTTTTACCTCCCTGACTGCATCCCTTCTTTGTGCTTCATACAAAAAAATATAAGGAGGCATGCTTAGTAAGATCACCATCATATTGTTTAAACTTTTGTTTTGTTGACTTACAAAACTCACTGTGTCACCTTCACATAAAAGACTTTTAATGCTGGTTTCACAACGCATGAGCGGCGTTTTTTTTTTTTTTTTTTGGCGTGCATGTTAACAACCGGGACTCACACTGGGAGACGAGCAGTGTGTCAGGGTCAAGCGGGAGCGATGTGTGAGGCGCGAGGGTATGGTTTTCTGAGCACATGTAGAGATGCGTCAGTTTGCTTTTTGATTAAACTACACTGTAAAAAATGCTGTTGACCCAACACAAATCGATTAAGTTAACTTTTAACCAATTTATGTGGATTGAACATAAAAAATTAAGTTGTCCCAATGAAATCTCAAGAATTGTGTTGTTTCAGCCCATTTTAATTAAGTAGTTTGAACTAGCAAAAAAAAAATTTTTTTTGAGTGTACATAGCTTTCACCAGAGTTGGTTCGGGTGCACATAGAGAATAACGTCTTTATTGTCTTTAACGTCTTTATACAAAAAATGTATATGGGCTGAATTAAACAAACTAATTAAGTTGAACATTACTACGTTTACCACAACGGACCGGTACATCGACCACATTACTGTTGTTGTAAATGTAATAATGTTCAACCGAAGAAGCTGAGCCAAAAGGCAAAGCTCTCGATTTACCAGTCAATCAACGTTCCTACTCTCACCTATGGTCATGAGCTTTGGGTCATGAGCGAAAGGACAAGATCTCGGATACAAGCGGCCAAAGTTTGTTTCCTTCGCAGGGTGGCAGGGCGCACCCTTATAGATAGAGTCTGTCACCCGGGAGGATCTTAGAGTAGAGCCGCTGCTCCTCCACATCGAGAGAAGTCAGCTGAGGTGGCTCTGGCATCTGTTTCGATTGCCTCCTGGACGCCTACCTAGTGAAGTGTTCCAGGCATGTCTCACCGGGAGGAGGCCTCGGAGAAGACCCAGGACACGCTGGAGGGACAATGTCTCTCGACTGGCCTGGGAACTCCTCTGGATCTCCCCAGAGGAGCTGGAGGAAGTGTCCGGGGAGAGGGAAGTCTGGAGTTCTCTCCTAAGACTGCTGCCCCCAAGACCCGGCCCCGGATAAGCGGTCAAAAACAAGGTGAGATGAAATTACCACATTTAATTAGTTTGTTTAAATTACATATACATTTTTGCAACCAACCTTAAAAAATTTGGTTAATTCAATAAAAAAAAATTTGTGTACATGCTGTTTTTTTGACTACTGTAACATTTACAATTTTTGGTCATACTTTTTCTTTGTGCTACAATCATTGCTGTTCTCTAATTGTGATCACTGTTTTCCATGAAATAAAGAGTTGATTAAAATAGCTGTTGCATCATCTTACAGATTGGCGAACGGACAGTAGACCCCTCTTTGACTTTAAATGCCTTATGCAGTGGGTGTGATTCTGTTTATCAGTCATTATGTCACTTAGCGTCTGTCATCATGCTCTCCCACAACTCTCTGCTGTCCTTCTTTTAATCAGCATGTGCTTCTAATACAGCCTCTGTAGCAGGGGGTATCTGCAGCTGTGGGTTCATTTGTGTGGGAACAGAATATATTCAATGTGTTTCAGCATTAATAGCTGAGTGTGAACTGCAGTAAACTCATGCACCGACTGTGGTCCAACCTAACAAAGGCCTGAGCCAATGACCATGTTTGAGCCAGAATAAAGCACTAAACCAGCACTGAAGCCCACCTGCACTGTTTTCTGTGCATTTACGGGTACTCTATTGATCTATCTAAAGTGAGACTTCAGTTTCACTGCACTCCCAGCTTCAGAGAGCTATATGTAATGGTCCACTGAGGAGTAGAGCAACACTTGAGAAACTTCACATTGTCTCTAACAGGAAACAGCTGTGGTTTATATTTTGACAGCCGAGCCGGGACATGACAGCAGTGTCCAAGAAACTCGTTCTTAGAAAAAAATTGAGTATTGAGTATCCAAATATATCTAATTCCACACCATATAGTAGGTGAGCCAAGGAGTATGTCTGAATTGACAGTATTCAGAAATGATGTTTCATTAACAAAGTTCAGGAGGAGCACATTCAGATGATTATCCTAAACACAATCACATTTAGTGCTTTGGGTACAGGCCAAAATTCTGTGCTCGGTGGCCTCCCCTCAGACAGCTCGCCAAACACGCAAGACTTTCTACCTAATTATATGTAAGTGTGAGCTCGTGAAAACAATATAGGCAAGAAGTACCTACTGTTTAGGTCGCATGACAGACAAAACATGGCGGATTTAATATGTCCCAATTTTATTTATATTATACACAATATACAGAACACTATGCTATAATAACACATGCTTTAATAGTTTAAAGGGTTAGTTCAGCAAAAAAATTCTGTTACTATAATTACCCACCCTTATGTCATTTCAACTAGTTTTTCTAGTATTTCAACTAACTAATCTCCAGAACACAAATTAAGATATTTTAGATGAAATCCTGGAGCTCTCTCATCCTCCATAGACAGCAATAGTCAGAGATGCTCCAAGTCCAAAAAAGGAGCCAAAACCATCATCAAAATGTTCCACGTGACTTCAGTAAACAAATGTCAAACAATGTCAAATTAAGGTCTCAGGATATTAACGAGGGTGAGTAATTATAAGAATCCATGGTGATGCAGGTGTCACAGACATTGGTGCTTATCTGGAAATGTCTTTTTCAACACATTCTGTTTAACCCTCATGTCTGTTTAACCCTCATTCTGAAAATGTAGCCCTATATACATTTCTGGAGATTTCAAATTATGTAGCAAGAGCTACGTATGGCTGCATTTCATCTTTAAAATGAACGCTACAGAGCGGTATGATGCCGTTACTTTTCAGGCTTACCAGCTGACGGCTTACCTCCATGTGAACAGCTTCCCGCTGTTACCAGTTTGTTCAGTTAGCTCGCCATGTACGTCAGTGGACTTGAGACACAGAGCGGAGTTGACCACAACGACGGGGTTCATAACATAACATAACATAACATAACATAACATAACATAACATAACA
>CAIGQZ010032266.1:11678969-11703154 GCA_903798205.1 Danio tinwini | reverse complement strand
CATAACATAACATAACATAACATAACATAACATAACATAACATAACATAACATAACATAACATAACATAACATAACATAACATAACAGACTGAAAATGTGGTAAATCTGAAAACCACATTCTCAGTGGTAAGTGCTTTTCTTTGTCTGGATTGCTCTTTAAAACTGTCGGTTGGGTTTTGGCAAGGGGGTGGGTCAATCTGTACTTTTGAAAACACTATTGGTTGGGTTTAGGGAAGGAGGCGGGTGGGTTAGACGATCAGTCAGTCAGTCAGTCAGTCAGTCAGTCAGTAAATCAGTCAATCAGTTAGTTAGTCAGCAGCGACCTCTGGTGGATTTACACGAGAACAGCAGGCGTAAATGGCACTCACGAGAGAAATTTGAGATCTTAAAAAATCGTACACAGCAGCCTCTAGTATATTAACGGAAACAACTGCAAAAAAAAACATAGCTCCTGGCACATATTTGGCGCGCTCCAGAAATGTATATAGCGGTACGTTTTTAGAATAAGCCTGAGTTGATTGTTTTAATTAAAGTGTTATCCCTTTATTTCCACATATATTGTATTCATGTGACATTGTGTGCATTTCTTGTTGTCATGGCAACATTTACAAAATGGTGGCCTGTCTGGATAGCACATGTTGCTGTATTAGCATTTTACAAATTGCTTGTTTTTGCTACTAAAGTAGTGAGTTTCAACCCATGCAATGATTCTAAGATTTTAATAACCTGTCATAGATTATTAATTGATATAAAACAAGTTAAGAAAATATAGTGGTAACATATGTCGCATCAGGCTGCTAAACTTAAAACACAATTTTGATATGACGTATGTCACATTATGAAAAAGTAATAAGCTGTTCAATTAATTTAGCTCATTCAGGTATTTATTGTGTTACATATTTTCTGCTGCTCATTTCAAATCATATTTTAAAAATGCTAATATTAATATAATAAAGTAAAATATTAATATAATTAGGTATAAAGTCAAATAATATTACTTTGTTAATGAAATAATAATAATAATAATAACAGAATTTCTATTTTGGGGCGTACTAATCCTTTAAGGAAATAGGAAATAAATGTTTCCCTTTGTTTCCCTTTCGTTTCCAGTACAGCCATTTTTGACCTGAACACAAGAGTGATTAAAGGCTTATTTACAAAAATGGAAACAACGGCGTATTTATCACTTTGCTTGATTCCAGTTTACAATCTCTGGTGTGCAGCGCATTTAACGGCTGCGTGATGCAATAACCATGGGAGACATCATTTCGACAAATGCTGCTCTGAGCAAAGTGAGTGATGCTCTGAATGCTCTGATCCTGCTCGTTTCCATCATTCTGCAGGCAGGGGAAGCAGCTGGGTTCAGAAGAGCACAGAGGTCTCTTTGGGGAAACGGGGAAAGATCCAGGCTTCTACACCCATCACAGTCCCACCGCGGAGGATCACTGATTAAAGCCAGACATGTGGAGCAGTGTGATGGGCAGAGGGAAATGAGCTGGGTTTGCATGTTGCGGATGGGGGTGAATGATGATCCGCGTCAGGCCCTGAACAGAGAGGGGGGCTGAGGGATGAGAGCATAGGGGTAAAGCAGGGGCCTCAGTGCAACAATACGGGGACAAATGTGAGGAGACGGGTAGTAGTAATGGCTTTAACGTGTGTTAAGCAGAAGGGCAGTGGTGATTGATAGTACAATCATTTTGTTTTACATTAAATTATTCTAAAACCTCAAGAACAGTGTTATATATTTTGATCATGTGTGTACTTAGATTATCTCAAATGTTTCCACCAATGTGTAAATTCACAGATATTTGTGTTTTTTCATCTTTATTTTTCCACTGGAGGTAAAGATGAATGTGACAACTCCTATGGTTCTGTTTTGAATATTCTAAAACATGTTAAAAATAATGTTTTTATAACTTAATGGGAATAAACAACGTAACAGGAACTTATTTATGACCTTCAATTGTTAGCTGGGACTCAAGCTGACATCAAGCTATGCCTATGAATGTGAGAGTGCAGCTACTAGCGAAAGTACCAACCCAGGCTCATTCCAAAAACGTACCTGTTTATGCATTTCTGGAGATCACCAAATACGTCCCAGGAAGTATGTTTTTTTGCAGTTTTTGATTTCGCGAATCCACCAGAGCCTGCTGTGTACGCTTTTTGATCTCAAATTTCTCTCACGAGTGCCATTCGTGCCTGCTGTTCTTGCGTAAATCCATCAGAGACCGCTGCTAACTGACTGTTGACTGAATGACTGACTGATCGTCTGACCCACCCTCCTCCTTCCCTAAACCCAACCAATGTTATTTTAAAAAGCAGAGATTGACCCGCCCACCCACTTCCCTAAACTCAACCGACAATTTAGAAAAGGAAATGCCCTCATCTGATTTGTACCATGTTTTACCACATTCTCACCCTGTTATTTACTTGCGAATAAGCAAGTAAAGCACTTAGATAAGCGGTCAGCTGGTGATGCCTAGTTCACACTACAGGATTTTAAGCCTGATTTGAGCCGATTCAGAAGTTAACGAGCTCACCGACAGATCGGGCTGTGATCTGGGAAAAATCTGCGGGTTCACGCCGCTCGGCAGTCTTTATGTGTGAACTACTGAACAACGTGTCAAAGAGGTTTGCTGAAGCGTTAATGACACCTCGCAGACAGAAATCCAATGTTTAGCATGCTTAATATTCCAGAGCAGTCGGCCGACTCGACCCCACTTGTGGTCAGATGTAGTGACGAGCTGCAGCCAATGAGAGAGCATATCAGCATGAGCTGAATGGCCGTGTGTTCAGGAGCTGAACAGAAACGTCTGCGATTGGCCAGAACGAGCATCGATGCACTTGCTTCATTCAGTGCTAACACGGACTCGAGAGTAGGCTATATTAACAGTGGAACTAGAATTCTGTAACTATTAGAATTACCATAATGATCATTCTGACCTTTCTCACATCTTATTTACTTTCAAAACTTCTATTGAGATATTAAAATTAAGCTTTGAATGTCTGTCATCATATTTTATGACACCATTACCCTAAAAATAATCTCTTTTTTGGTAATACAGCCTATAAATAATGTAGTTAAGATACTAGAACATTCAAAGGTCTGAGCCTCGCTTTCATTTTCACTTTCAAACAGGAGCTATTTCGTGGCACATAATATGCTGTTTTGAAAAATATATATGAAGTAAATTTATGTTTTTGCTATCAGAAAGTTTTGTTTATTTTAGCAGGAAGTTGCTAGGTAAAGAAATACATGCATATATAAAGTCACAGCGAAAAGAAGCAGACATGCATGCAGTCGTTTTGACCAATATGGTAATTAAAGGTAGACATGCTCAGTTCTTTACTGTTTTGTAATTTAAAAAAAATAGCAATGTTAGAAAGAAATACACAGATATTTAGGAAATGTCAGGGTGTTATAGCTATGTTAGTTTTATTTCAAAGAGTTATAAAATTTCAAAAATTAAAAACTCTCTGTGTTTTTCTCTCCACTTGAACTTTGCAGATGAGTGATTGATCTGCTGATGCATCAGCTGACTGATGATGTTTTTAAATACTCCCTTGAAAGCTTAAAACGCTGTCAGTGATGTAATCAGCACACAAGCAGCCAATAGTGTTCATCTTTTTCTGACGACTCCTCCCTCAAAATTTCATTGGCTGTGGTTTGGTAGCTTGACTGAACTGTTGGCGAACAAGTTGTTGTCAGATCATGTAGTGTGTGGGGGGGCTCTTGTGGATCATTTACGTAGTGTTGCGTAGTGTGAACTGCATAGTGATTAAAAGACACAAATCAAGTCATGTAGTGTGAACTGCACAGTGATCTGCTGATGTTTAAAATCCTGTAGTGTGAACTAGGCTTAAGCGCGAAAAGGAATGGCGTCATACCACTCTGTATCGTTCATTTTAAATGCAGCCATACGTACTTCTGGCTACATAATTCATGATCTCCAGAAATGTATATAGGGCAACATTTTCAGAATGAGCCTATGTTGCAACCAATGACTGTATAAAATATGGACGTCGCGAGAGCACCATTTTCCATTAAACGTTGTGAAGGAAAAAACGCCTTGTGACGGGCACAAAAGACTGCTGAAATTGGAGCCTGGGCATGCGCAGAAAGGCTGCCTGATGGAGCCAGAGGAGGAGCTGCAGAATCGAACTTCCAACCAAACTCTTGTACATCAAATCAACTATGCCCCCCCGAACTTCTTACTTGACTGCCGGTGTCTGCACTATAACAAAGGCTCGCTAATGTACACTTTGCGTTTACATAGTAGCCTGCGTTTGCTGTTTTATCAACACAAATGGTTGTAATAACGTTAACAAATGTGAGGTTTTATATAACAAAGATTTAATCGCGCCAGCTCCGGGCCGCAGCGCACATTATTTGTGGGCTGATCCGGCTCGGATGCGGCAGCGTCGGCTCGCTAACGGCCGCCACATCTGGCTCTTTTCACTGAGGCCGGATGCCTATGGACTCACTGCCCGAGTCAATCAGGCCAGATGCGGCGGCCGTTAGCGAGCCGACGCTGCCGCATTCGAGCCGCATTCGATACCGGCCCGCGAATAATGTGCGCGAGTAGGTACAGCAGACGGAGTCGGGCCGAGGGTTAAGTCTCCGACAGGCGAAAGTGTATTTTGCTATCTGAGTGGTTAGGCATGTATCAGCAAACTGATAAAGCCCTGACCTTACCAAATAAACAGTGTTCCACCAATCCTGTATGTCAGAAACTGTAGTTTACTGCTGAGCAACAAATTTTATCATGGTAAAATAAAAGAAATGGAATAATAACACTTCAGTCTCCTGCCAAAGCTCCGACGTCTGCTTTAAGAAACTGTCAATCACAGCTGTCAATCACGATGACACGCCCAGCATTAAATTACTGGCCAAAACATACTCTTTACAAAAATGAAGATCTGCACCTATATCCGCATAATAACCAGTACCTTAACTGACTAGAACCATATTTCGGAACATTTTATTGCAAGTGTAATCATTTTTTTATTTGGTCTCATGTCTCCTTAGACGGGCTTTATGACTTGTACTGCAGCTAGCCCCCAGAGGGCGATCTAACGGCCGAGACCTTCACTCAAAAGCTGGCTTGTGGCATAGATATATACACTAGATATCGCATACGGACCCTAAGCATGTGTCAATAGCGCCGCCACATTTGTACAGTGCTCCCAGCACAAATGTCATTCAACCGCACTAGTCAAGACCGTGTGCCAACGTGAAGATGCTGGACTTTAGCGCTGTGTACGGGTGTAGTAGTGAGCAAACAAAGAAAACAAAGCACAAAGGCAGAACATTTCATAGGTAAGATTTAGTTTTTTACATTTTTATGTTATGAACTTTTGTGCTCAACAAGTAACGTTATTGATGATAATAGACACACTTACTGCATTCACTATGAGGCAAAGTAGCACCAACTTGCACTAATGGGCTTATGCTAGTTTTGTTGAATAAAATCAAAAAAATGCAAAAGAAATATGACAACGAGATCCTGCGGTGCCAGAAACTTGTATTATTGTCGGCTAAGTGATCGAGTCGTTCATAACGGAGATTCATTTACAAACGAATCGCTTCCTCCGTCAAAATAAGAAGTAAAAGCAGGAGAGAGGGTGTGTTTTAGGACATGGATTAGATCAAATCTAACAGGAGGGAGATAATACACACATGCACACACTTTTTGTCAGCAATGCCCTTGCGGTCACTGATCCATCAATATAGAAAAGTGATGTAAAATTATAAATTTCGTAATAAAAAAAAAATTGCGTACTGACCACCGGGGAAAACTCCCGATCATAGATATATGTGTATATGTGTATATCTCCGGCTCTGGATGGCCACAGTCTTCCACTGCACCTTGGTCTCGCATTCATTTTGCTACCCTGTACTAAAATGGCGGTTCTATTGATGCATTCATTCCAATAGACAACAACAGGGCAGGCGACATCTAATGTAAATATCTATGGGCTTGTGGCACACTTGGTTGCAACCTACTGTAACAAGCTTTTTGCCATGTTTACACCACAGGAACTGGAAATGATTTTAGTAAAAATGTCATTTTATGGGAACTAAACTGGCTCCTACGTCATTCACAGGGATGAATATGCCATATGAAACAATGGTACATTATTATAAAAGCTTTACAAGGCATAAACAGAAAGCTAATGTTAGCCACATTTACCTGTTTCCTTTTTGTCTGTTTGTCCAAACAATGGAAGACTTTTTTGGAAAAACCTATTTCCTGATGTTCTTTTTTTTGTCACACTTGAGGATTATATGGAAGACGCTGTTGGAGAAAGGTAGAGGGACGGTCTCCTGATGAATGCGGCGGACTGTACAGCCCTCACATGCCTGAGCAGGAAATGAGAAACAGGTGCACAGATGAAAGAGAAGAATCTACAGAGGGCCCCCCAAAAAAGAGGAGGCCTCAACCCTGCTTCGCCTTCCCTCTTTCCCTCACAAACACACACGTCTCCCTGAAAGACGGCTGTGCGAAATCACCTGTCATACACACTCAGCTCTCTTGCTGAGCCGACATGAAGTTTTTACCAAAAGAAAACTTTTCTGTCTCCTGTTGCTATTTTCTCTACCTGCGTTGGCCATATTATACGTGTGACTCAAGCCATATGTGCTATGATTTTGACTGCTCGAGGCAGAGTCGTACTTCAAGTTTAAATGATCCATCCTAAATCACCACTAAAGCCAGTCTCCTACTGAATAGTTAGGAGTCATGTTAAGTCTTATCTCAATGGTCGATTGTCGTAAGTTATAAAAAAAGTCTTTAAACAACCCAGGCTCATTCTGAAAACGTAGTCCTGAGGACGTTTCTGGAGACCGTGAAATACGTCCTGGGAGGTATGTATTTTTTGCAGTTATTGTTTTCACAAATCCACGAGGGGCCGCTGCGTGCGCTTTTTCGTATATCAAATGTCTCACATGAGTGCCGTTCGCGCCCGCGATGTTCTAGCGTAAACCCACCGGAGGCCGCTGTCGATCGTCCGCCTGTCTGTCTGACTGAATGATTGGCTGGGAAACCGGCCAATCGACTGACCCACCCTCCTCCTTCCCTAAATCCAACCAGCGGTTTACAAAAGCCGTCCAGAAAAAGAAAAGCCCTTGTCTGATTTTTACAACGTTTTCAGATTTTACCACGTTCTCAGCCTGTTGTTCACTAGCTCATTTTATTTTTTGGATTCTGTTTTTGTCTTACCTGATTTCTGGAACCGCTCTTCCCTGGACTCAAACCCGGTCATCGTCGTCATGGTCAACTCTTCTTTGCGTCTCAGGTCCGCCGACGTACACAACGAGCTAACAGGACAAACTGGTTGCGGTGGGAAAGGCCTCCACACGGAGGTAAGCGGTCACCCGGTAAGCGCTAAAAGGAACAGCGTCATACCGCCCCATAGCGTTCGATTAAAAAATGAATCGCAACCATACGTACCTTCAGCTACATAATTTGCGGTCTCCAGAAACGTCCACAGGACTACGTTTTCAGAATGAAGCCAAAGTCACACTAGAGTTTGAGCTTGCAAAATTCTGTCGCACGGCGCTGCGAAAAAGGGCGAGATTAAAAAAGATGATTAGACATTAAAAAAAGCAAGAGATTGCTTCATGTTTTAAATTTCTGTTCAGAGAGGTCATGTTTTGATCCTGGATTGGTCTCATGCAGTCAAGTGATGCGATTTCGCAGGTCAGAGTTCACCAAGCTTGAACTTTGCACTGCAGCAACCGCATGACCCTGTGTTTCCGGTCTGATGCATTCGCATGCATATGAATGGAAGTCTATGGGGAGTAAAGTCCAGTGTGACCGCGGCTTGAGCCTGGGTTGTGTTTAAAAGAACCGCATGAAATTTGATAATATCCACACAGCCAGTTTGACCTTGCTGAGGCAGTGATTTTAAAAAAGTTTTTAGCAATTTTTAGAGAAGATAATGTTACTTTTAATATTTGCAGATGTACATGCCAGTGTAACATTATTTTATCTCTAATAAATAAAAATGGCTAATGTTTGTACACTCAGAAAAAAGGTAAACAGTGGTACAAATAATGTTCCTTAAAGAACAGTTTTGTACCTCTGTAAAAGTTGTACTTTATATAGTACAGAAAAGACCTCTTATGATACTGTTCTGTACCTTTTATGGTACAATTAAAATAAAGGTTTACAATTGGTCTCATAAAAAAGGTACATAAGTGACATGATTTTGACATTTGCTTTCCACTACACATGTAAGCAAAAGTCCTGCATATGCAAAGAGTTCATGCAAACATTTTAGTATTGTAAAACTAATCAAACATTGTGCATATCTCGTTTTGCATACTTTGGCTTAATTCTATTTCTATTTTGAAATCAAGTAAATTAAATTAACTTTTAAGTGATTACAAAGGTATTGTGTGAAAATTGGAGAAAAAAAAGTTTATATTGTACATGGGAGAATGTATTTCTGTAACATTTTTGTAAAAATTGTGAAATGTCTAGCAAAAAAAGGATCTTTTGATTTATGTTAAAGTATTTTTTATTCTTTATTGTAAATGGAAAAGGTGCATTTACACACAAAAAACTTTTTTAAAAACATTGTTTAATAAATGTATTTGATGTTTTATAGTTACTGAACATAAATTGAGGCATTTTGGATATAGCAAAATGCTCTTAATAGTTCTTGAAGGAACACATTTGACACTGTTAGAGTACAAAGTGTCTTGTCACTGTAGTGGTACCTTCATGGATGAGATTTGTGCCTTTGATGAAGGTACAATATTGTATTTGCAGGTTTTATAAACCAAAGGTACATTTTGGTTTCCCATGGTACAAATCATGTCTGTAAAGGTACAAACTGCAATGGTACAAATTAGTTTCTTTGTCTTAAGGTACAATTCTGTTCCGTAAAAAAGAACTGCCCCAGTGACTTCTTTGATCCAACATTGTACCATTTGAGAGAGAGTGTAGGCTATAGGGGTGAGCAAAGCACAAACTAACAAAGGGTTAGTTACCATTTCCACACATGCTATCTAACAGAACTTGTTATTAGCTGTCATATCAACAACAACAACAACAACATCAAAAATCTCGATATTTTGTGTTTGTTAAAATAATTTTTTTTGACAAACTTTAGTCTGTTGTTTAATAGCTTTAGACAGTTCTTTAGTGCTTCAGTAACTAGCAGAATTCAGTTTTGTGCAGATGGAAACTTTATTATATTATTATTAACTATGTTATTCTCCCTGAATTTCTGAATGCGTTTCTTTATCTGTTTGCCCACATTGTCTTGAATGGTGCTGAACTGCTGTATGCTGTCAGTTAAACTTCAAAATTTGCTGATTTTCCTTCATAAAAAATGCCATTAGTGTATTGTAAAATTTATTTTACAATTCAGGCTCAATTTGAAAATACACCCCGATATACATGTCTGGAGATAACCAAATATGTCTCAGGAGCTACGTTTTTTGCAGTTTTTCGCAAATCCACCAGAGGCCGCTGTGTACGAAATTTGAGATCTCAAATTTCTCTCACGAGTGCCATTTGTGCCTGCTGTTTTTGTGTAAATCCATCAGAGACCGCTGCTAACTAACTGTCGACTTAATGACTGAATGACTGACCGATCGACTGAACCACTCTCCTCCTTCCCTAAACCCAACCAATAGGCCTTTTTCACACTTCCTGGTTCCGGTAAGTGAAACAGCATATCACAACATCCGGTTCCATCGCAACGGAGTAAGAAAGAATGGCAGAGTAGTCTCATCGCTGGTATTGCAGCGTTCCTGGCTGCTCCAACTCAAAAAAACAACACCCCTACCTCAATTTCCACAATTTACCGAAAGACGAAGGACAGAGAAAATCATGGGTGAAATTAATTAGACGGCATGAACATTGTTTCAAGTTGCAAGAGCACTTCAAAGCGGAGATTGTCATGTTTTATCAAATGCTACTAATCTTAGTTTTATTTTGATGGGTAATTATAATATAGATAAAATAAAATTCCAGTTAAACTATCTGCCTTCCACAAATAAGTGCTCCTATCATGGTCATTAATCTACTATGGTCTTGATCAATTCCTTCAGAGACCCATGTGTTATTTAAAGGTATTAATTAAGACCATCCTTCTGATACATTGTTTTTGATATAACTAAATATTATGCTGGCATACATGCATTACATTCATAAATGTAAATGTACTAATAAGAAACCAAATGTTCAGAGACCAGTATCAGAGACACTCTTAACAAGAAAGCTCTACCCACTTTAAAATTTGTGAACACTATACTGTATTTATTTAATTATTACATGTGTACATTTTGTATATTTGTATTTTATTTATAATTACCCCCTGGCATGTATATTTTTGTATTGTAAAATGTTATTTGCTGTTCTTTAAATAAATAAAAAAATACAATGAATACCTTTATTTTTCACTCATCTTTCACTAAGCTTTTCACTCATCATAGCACACGTGCTGCTGATGATGTGAAAATAAAAGTGATTTGATTTGATTTTCAGCGAGTAGCAGCTAAAGTATGTTTCCAAACTTGAGAAAATCTTACGAGCATTTAACAACCTGTAATTTATGTGGCTCCTCGTTCTTTTACATTGACTGATAGCAACTCGCCTGCATACAAAGGAAGGAGCACAGCTTACAGACGGGACTACTAAAATAAAACTAATCCTGCTGGATGTAAAATAGCCAAGTTAATCTTGCTTACGAATGGCTTGAATGAGCAAATCGTATGCTGTTGGCTGCGCACCTTACTGTAACCTCCAGTTGCAAACGCTTTGTATAAAATTCTGCAAATCGGTATTATTTTTTAAACGCTGTTTTATTTAGTCTACGTCAGTTTTACACATTCACAGAACAACGTCTTCTTGTCCAAATTATGGCAAAGTTGACAGTGAGAATGTCATCCGCTGTCCTGAGGCTGTCATGTTTCAGCGACCGCTAGCGAAGCCGGAAATAGCGATACATTGCTTCGAAGGGCTCTTCCGGCGTTCTATTCCGCTGTGAGAAAGGTCTATAGTGTTTTCAAAAGCATTGACCCAACCAACCACGTCCCTAAACCCAACCAACAGTGTTAAAAAGCAATCCAGAAAAAGAAAAGCCCTTGCTTTTACCACATTTTCAGACTTTGCCACATTCTCACCCTGTTATTTACTTGTTTATTTTATTTTTTGGCTTTTGTTTTTGTCTTACCTGCTTTCTGGAATCGATCTTTGCCGGATTCAAACACCGTCGTCGTGAACAACTCCTCTATGCGTCTCAAGTCTGCTGATGTACATGGCAAGCCACTGGACCAACTGGTAACAGTGGAAAAGCTGTCCATATAGAGGTAAGCGGTCAGCTGGTAAGCGTAAAAAAGGAATGGCATCATACTACCCCGTTGCATTAATTTTAAAGAAGAAATGCAGCCGTACATCCTTCTGGCTACATTATTTGCAATCTCCAGAAGTGTAAATAGGGCTACTTTTTCAGAATGTACCTATGTGTTTTTTTAGCTTGTCTTATTTTTTAATTTGGACAGATGACATTTTAAGCTGTCATATAGTCGTATCACAACATGCCCCTCATACATTACAGTGTGCTCCACCCAGAAGGCACATTGTCACATTTAATTTCCATTCTATTGGAATATACAAAAAAAGTATACACTGTAATTATCAACCACTTATTTGTACTGCACAAGTGTAAAATGCATTTGTACCATTTTACTCTAAAGCACATGTTTCACACAAACTATATTATATTATATTTATATTATACAGTGGTGCCGAAAACCCGGGAGAAGGAGGGACACGTCATCCAGTTGCCCTCGCCACTGAGAAGGAGGGCGAGTGTTCGGGAGATAACCCGAGTGGGGGAGAAACCCGTTCGTCTGCCAGAGTGCCGGGGCGGCCTGAGGCTGGTGAGGAAGGATCTGCCTGCTGCCGTCTCCCAGCATGGGGAAGAGCAGGGGACGTGGGGCTCCCCACCGGATGTGAAAGAGCTGAAGGGAGCCATCCCAGAAAGACCGGGGGGAGTCGCCGTGATCCGCCATGATGCCGAAGCCTGCGTCCTCCACCGAAGCGGGAGCGGAGCAGGAGACCAGAAATGCCGCCAGCCAGCCAGGAGAACCGCCGCCGGACACCAGAAGACGGACGGGTGGATAGATTCCTCCACAGGGCTCCCAACACGTCGTTGCATCTCTCGGCTGGTTAAGGACCGAGTGGCAACGTGTCTGGAGAACCGAACCCCATTTTTTTCCCCTCTCTGTCTACTCTGTCTTTCCTCCTCTTTTCTTCATCTCCTTTTCTCTCGGCCCGTCTCATATAGGTCTCGCGGGTGCTGTGGCGCCACCCCCCCCCCCATGGAGGCCGCTGTGTACGCTTTTTGAGATCTCAAATTTCTCTTGCTAGTGCCATTCGTGCCTAGTGCCATTCGTGACTGACCCACCCTCCCCCTTCCCTAAACCCAACCAATAGTATTATAAAAAGCAGAAATCACAAAACTAGTCATAACGGTCAATTTTTAGAAATTGAGATTTATACAACAAATAAGGCCTGAAAAAAATCCACTACCCCTTGATTTATAAGTTGTTAAAATAGAACAATATTTGGCCGAGATCTGCAATCTGACTTAAAAATAACCTAAATATGGAGAAAATAGCCTTGTAAGTTGTCCAAATTAGGTACCTAGTGATGCACAATTTTATTTAAGTTTTGATTAATCTGCAGTAGGAAATTTTCAAAATATCTTCATGGAACATGATTTTAACCTATACCGTATTGTAATAATTTTTGGCATAAAAGAAAAATTATAAATTTAAACAAATTCTAATATTAAATATTAATGGCAGCGTGGTGGCGCATTGGGTAGCGCTGTCGCCTCACAGCAAGAAGGTCACTGGTTCGAGCCTCGGCTAGGTGTATTGGCATTTCTGTGTGGAGTTTGCATGTTTTCCCCTTGTTTTAGTGGGTTTCCTCCGGGTGCTCCGGTTTCTCCCACAAGTCAAAAGACATGCGGTACAGGTGAATTGTGTATGCATTAGCTAGTGTATGTGTGTGAATGAGAGTATATGGGTGTTTCCCAGTGATGGGTTGCAGCTGAAAGGGTACTGCTGCATTAAACATATGCTGGATAAGTTGGCGGTTCGTTCCGGTGTGGCGACCCCTAATTAATAAAGGGACTAAGACAAAAGGAAAATTAATTAAACATTAATATTAAATAGTTCACTTAAATCTCTCAGCTATATTTCTTTCTCTTTCTCTCACACACAATGCATATAGACATTTTACAAGTTCTTATTTAAATGAATTAGCTGTTCATTATCAAATACTATTACACATTTTTATATTGTATGTATATCAGGTCTCATTTTGCAAAAAGCTACATACAGTACAATGAAACTATAGTCTTGGAATGTTAGAAAAATTTCATTTATCGTATATTGCAATTTTTTGTTGTTCTAAAAATGTGATCGGTATATGTTTTTGTGTGTGAATATTACATAGTAAATGACCTGTAATAAATTTGTATGATGAAAAGTAAAGGATTTTCAGCAACAAAAGCTCATGTGCAAATCAGTTTCTTCTGGAAAAGTAAAAAAAAACGAGTTGTTCTGTTCTGTCCACCTCATTATTTTCACATTTGGAATGCACATCTGTGGTTGATATGACATTTAGACGTGATTAAAGCTGAGGTGGTATGAACAGTACTTCCCTCATGCTCCAGTGACCCGCAATGCTCAAGAACTCCATCCAAACTTGTAAACCTCCGGTCCAAACCCTCTTTTGCCTGAGCTCTGGGCCTTTACGAGGTTGTCAGGTGGTGTGTGGTTCTGCTCCTACTGGTAGGCTCAGAAGGGTGTTATCATCCATCCACATGGTTAATCAGCTTTAGATCATATACGGCTGCGGCCGGAAGTTAATGAGAATTATTTACATTATTTATTAAAGTTCCCATTTATTGTATTTTATTAACTTCTACCGCTACACCAAGCCTAATCCCAACCGTCACAGTAATGTAAAAACAGATCTGGATCTGGAGTCTTCTCTATTAGTATAGCAGATTAACCATGTGGATGGATGATAACAGCCTTCTGAGCCTACCAGTAGACCCCTACTGGCCCATATCTATCAGCTGATAACCACTGGTAACGCCCATTCAATCGAGTGATAACATTTGAAGCGGGTGCAGTTTGATAATGAAGTGACTGAGTGTGGAATCATAGGAGTTGTTATCTTCATTAGATCCTACAGGACTCCTGCAGAAATCATGATCATGGATGAGTGTAAGCATTCAAAACTCATGAAATCATAGCAATAGCAAAGCTAAATGAGGCCACTGAAGCAATTGCTGATGAACGACAGTATTGGGGATAATTTAAGTACATAAGTCAGCAAAATATATTAGACAGTGTTTTTTGGATATTTTAATAAAAAAAAATTGTGCCTTTAAATGACAACTTTCAGTGATCAGTGCCAATTTTCTCATTGTTTTATCTTGCGCAAATAATGTAGAATATTAATGTTTCACAGCAAAATAATAATTATACCAAATTACTTGAAATAACTTACTCAAAGTTGGCTTAAAAGTGGCATGAGAGCAAACCCAATGATTCAATGAAGACCAAAATCAAATCGATCAATTTATCAGTATAGGGCAAGACACTGGAGTAAAACAAAAACATTTATGTACCTTTCAATTTTAAGATTTTCATTAAAAAAAATTTGTCTAATGAAATGAAAACATTTAGGAAATATTCATTTGCCACTTTATTAATGTGTGTCTGTGGCACATTTTAAAGGTAAAAATAGACAGACAGACAGATAGACATCGCTTTGTCAACACTTACAAATACAAAATGTACATTTTTAATAATATCTATAATTTGAAGGTTTGTACATATTATATACTAACTATAAACAACTTTATTTTGCTAAATAGTGTAAAAATGACAAATTTTCTGACTGTTCACAATATTTCCTGCATTATGGATTGATTAAAAAGTATGCCCAAAACCCCTCCTGTAAAAACCACACGTCAAAAACAAAGAGACAAGAATTTTGAACCTGAACTGATCAAATTCAATGGATTTTGTTGGTCTAGAAATGCATGTCCATATTTAATAAAATGACTAATTTACATATTAAAACATAAATATTGCTTATTTAAAAAAATATGAATTCTTTGTATGATCAATGAATTGGGTAACATTGGCAATACTTAATACTTTTCTTTTTACCCCATTTACCTGCAGTGGCTTTTCCATATCTGAGGACACATGAACTAAAGGTACAGTTTTTTTTTCTTATAGACATTGCTGCTCAAATAAAGAGGCTGCTTTTGGCACACGTACACATGTACTCTACTTTCAAGTACATTGAAAACACATGTCTGGAAGCTGATAAAAGGCACACTTTTTCCTCCATAAATTGGCAGAGACTGTACATTTACACATGCATATAAATTAATGGACTAAGCATTGCAGTAATGTCATCAAGCACATTACTCTTATTTGGATAGCTGTATCATGACCTCTCCAGTGACCGCTATTTATGAGCCCTTCAAAATCCCTGTGCGTCGTGAGAACAAATGATGAAGATAAGCAAATGCGTGGCATGCATTCAATTCATTCCTCCGGCGCTCTTATACTGTGTTTATGAGTGTCCAGCCTAATGACAGCTTCGCCGTTAACTAAGTGCATCTCAGTTACACACCATAAATCATTCAGACTTTTGCTGATCGAAAAACACCTCCAGTCATATTCCAAACAGCAAAGCATATTGCTTTCATAACCCACATTAATGACTGCATTTTACTGTTGGCTTTAAAGCAGAGTCGAATTCTCTTCTAATTTTCATAATGATTCAAAAACACCAGCACGGAATCAAAGCCCAGAGCAAAACTGCTTTTCCTCAATTGAGATACAATGTGTTGGCATTAAACATTTCTTTTCTAACAAACTTTACCTAGAGTCTGATAGCCCAAATGGTCTTAAAATACTTTTTTATGCAGTTGAAACTCTGCACATGCAGCACTGAAGTTGCATACTGTAGCAGCACATACACTACATAACCAAACCAAGCAGACACACGTCATCATAAGACATTAATATTAGATTAGATTTAGGTCGCCAGCATCTCTTCTTATGACAATGTTACTTTGATGTCAAATAAAGACGTAAAATGATGTTGATATTTTGTTGATTTTAGGTTGTGTTGGAAATTGATCAAAATCTAACATCCACTCAAAATCTTAAACCAACGTCATATTGACGTCAAATATTGACATTTATTCATCAGGTATGGCAACTAAAATTTAACATCTGATAGACGTCATATTGGTAAAGAAAAAAATCAAGCTGTAACATCATTAGATGTTGATATTTGGTTGTTTTTAGATTGCATTGGAAAGTCACCAAAATGCAACGTCTGTCCGTCGGCCGGACATTGGGTTCTGACATCAACCCAATTTTCATTTCCAAACAAAATGCAACATCCCACAACGTTGGGGTACAATGTCAGCTGGATGTCATATTGATGTCCTGTGCCTGCTGAAAATATATGTAGACGTTTTTAATTCCAGTCTGGAAATTATGCAAAAAGTGCACTGCAGACGTCATATAATACTGCAAAACGCAGACATTGATTATTTACACAATGTCCGTGTCACGATCACCAACGATCCAGCCTGTGCAGACTGGTAAACACACAGTTCACTAATGGACTACAAATACTCCATGTATGGACTACATATTCAGTCATGCACCACACACACACAACCGGTTCCTAGTCCCGTCTGATTGTTAACACACAGCTGATGCTGCTCAAGTACTGATTACACACATATATTCAGCTCTTCTTGAGACACTCATTGCTGAGTCTTGTTATCTGTTTGAGTGACATTACAACGTGTTTTCTTTGTCTTGCTTTGCCTGGTTTTGATCTTTGCCTCGTCTGTCTAGTTAATCCTGTATTGCTGCCTGCCTTGTAACCATCTGCCTGCTATTACGACTATGACTCTGGATTGCCCATATACATCTCTTTGTTCCTGTTTTGACCACTGCTTACCTGACCTTGCCAATAAACCTGCATTTGGATCCGCGCCCTGTTGTCAGTGTCACATCCTCTGGTAACAGTCCGAACGAGACAAAATACAATACAGCAGCAATACCGAGGATTTCCTATCGGTAGTCAAAATATCACTGAATCTGATTATTTACTGTATGAATTAAAAATAATAATAATAATAATAACAATAATAATCTAATAATAATGTATATGTCTACTCTTACCACTATGAAGTATAAAAAGTCCGTTTCTCTGGATTTATTAGCTATTGTTTTGAGTAAAATGTTAATATTTGCTGTATTCTTTAAATTTCCAGGCCATAATTTTTTTCCGAATTTCAAATCAAGATACTGTCATTTACTGTTGTTTTCTTAAATCTTCTGGAATTTTCTATTGTGTTGTACAAAAATATAAACATCAAATATTATGCAAAACAAATAAACAAACTCCAAATAACAACATTAACATCACATTACAAAGCGAAACCAAGATTATTTTACTTGTTTTAAGGAAAAACTTAAGCCATTTGATTTTAAAGACAGCATTAGACCAATCACTGCAGATTAGCCTCATACAAGCAGGGGTTAGGAAAAATGTAATGTTGAGTGACTTGTTTGGGAGCCGTTGAGCAAATTAAGTTAACAGTTATGTCATTGAAATGAGTCAAGTTTTTTGCACAGGCCTATCTAAAGGGTTAATGGTGCCAACTGATGATCAACAGTAAACATTACAAATTTTACCTCTTCACATCAGGGAAATTTTTACCCACATTTTAACCCAGCAAGTTAGTTGAACCCCCCCCCCCCACACACACACACACAAAAAACCTGAGTAGTGTTGATTCATTTACTCAAGTTTTGAGTGTAGGGCATAAAACCGGTCTCTTTACACTCTATTATGTCCTCTGAATGCAACATTAATTATACTCTAGCTGCTTAAGTGTTTGTGAAGCGTTCACAAAGAGCATGTGCACTTGTGTAGTTTACCAGCAGAGGGCAGTGTTTGTGCTCACTGGAGAATCTGAGCAGCTGCAGGAGTCTGTTTGAGGAGGGAGCTGTGATTGAGACCCCTGTTGGAAACAGAGTCTTCCCTGCACCACTACACCACAGAATATACAAGGACAGAACAAAATAAAGTCAAAAACTTTATGACAAGTTTTATTGTCCATTTTCTCTTGGTTTGTATATCAAGTGAAATATAAGTTGACTGATAACTTGTAGGCGGCATGGTGGCTCAGTGGTTAGCACTGTTGCCTCACAGCAAGAAGGTCGCTGTTTCCAGTCAGTGGGCAAGTTGGCATTTCTGTGTGAAGTTTGCATGTTCTCCCCGTGTTCGCTCCCACAGTCCAAAGACATGCGCTATAAGTAAATTGGGTAAGCAAAATTGGCCATAGTGTATGAGAGTGTGTGAATGTGAGTGTATGGGTGTTTCCCAATACTGGGTTGTGGCTAGAAGGCTGTAAAACATATGCTGGAATAGTTGGCGGTTCATTGTGCTGTGGCGACTCCTGATAAATAAGGGACTAAGGAAAATGAATGAATGATAACTTGCATCACTAATCTCTCACAGACACAGTTGTTAGTGGTGTTTAGTTACTGTGAAGCACATTGGTCAACTTGGTTGGTTTTAATTGTGCCATATAAACAAACTGTCATTGTCATCACTAGTCTCTTACAGGACATCTCACAAACATAAAAACACTCTGACATCAGGAGAATGAGCTGTTCTTATCATCATTTTAATGTGTTCAGCTTTAAAAGTCTCTTTTTGGCTAATTTCCTGATGCTAAAAACATTCCCCAAACCATAACACTTCACCTCAATCTTTCATTGACATCACGCACTTCTTCAAAGTCGAAATTAGAAAGCCAGTCTGCCAGTTATATAAGCTTCAATCAGATAATTAAGGAAATAGTTGTTCTCTAATTTTGATTTCCACTGTGTGTGTGTGTGTAGTCACAGTTCTGCATTACACCACAGCTGCCCCGGCTGCTTTTGAAGGTCGTGCTTCTGAGGTTTTTGGCAGTTTTTATTTATGAGCACTCAGCTGCGGCATGAGCAGTTATATTTGATGAAAGAAGACATATACATCCCTAAGCTCTATCCAGTTATGCATTCACTTTGCTGTGTTCGTGCCCGCAGAGACTGTTAACACAAGAACCACGGCCAAGCTCTGTTACTTATGTGTACCCGGATTGTTAGTCACTCAGTGGCCACAGCTTTTGCATGATAGATAATAAAAAAGTGGGGTTAAATTACAGTTCAACTCGACCATCAGCATGTCCATTTAACCGCTGTTGAAAGAAAAGCATGATGGTAGCAAAGCACTGTTTTGGGTTTGGTTCTGTTAGCTTATTCTCTCTTTTTTTTTAGGTATTTCTGTGATTTTCACGCATTGATAGCACAGCACATTAATCATACAGTATTCACTTCTGCTGTTTATATTTCTAGCTGATGGCAACTCAAAACCTTAACAACACTGATAAGCTGAAGTGGTGGATTAGTGTTTCTGTTGCATTCCTCCTCTGTTTTCTCAATGGTAGAGGAAAAATATGGACTAGTTGCACTGTATTCCCTCGCCAGATCTCCGTCATGTGTTTTGCTGTTGCTGCAACCGCAGGAGGATGGGTGTAAGCCGACTGTACATCCATATATAATGAAACACCTACAGAAGAACAAAAAGAAAAACACAGCGAGAGCACAGCTTTCTCAATAATTGATGACAAGAATCAAATGTGAAGTCATGAATATGACATAGATCTTGCGTCGTTCAAATCATACGGCGTTAAAATGATGAAAACAAGCATGTTTTATGAATGTGTAGTCTTTTAGAAGACTGCAAGGGTGGGTTTAATTAACACTTAAAGATAAGTAACTTACAAACAAGCTGGACATATGTTAACATTTGTTAATTTAGCTAATGTGCTAACATAAAATATCACCTATAACAATTCTGAATGAAGCATGTGCTCAAGATAATACAAATGTCACTTTTGAGAAAGCATAAAATCAACCCAGGCTCATTCTAAAAATGTACCACCTACATACATTTCTGAAGAGCGCCAAATATGTCCCAGGAGCTACATTTTTTTTTGCAGTTTTTGCGAATCCGACAGAGGCCGCTGTTTACGTTTTTTGAGATCTCAAATCTCTTGCGCGAGTGCTATTTGCGATTACAATTGTATTGGATGACCTGCCCACATTTCCCTAAACCCAACCAACAATTTTCAAAAGCAATGTAGAAAAAGAAAAGCCCTCACCTGATTTTACCACATTTTAAATAACCCTGTTATTTACTTGTTTATGTTATTTTTTGGATTCTAGTTTTGTCTCACCTGTTTTCTGGAAACGTTCTTCACAAGACTTAAACTTTATCCTCGTGGTCAACTCCTCACTGCATCTCAAGTCAGCCGAGGTACATGGCGAGCTAACTGGACAAACTGGTAATAGCAGGAAAGCTGTCCATATAGAGGTAAGCGGTCAGCTGTTAAGCGCGAAAAGGAATGGTGTCACACCGCCCTGTAGTGATCATTGTAAAAATGAAATGCAGCCATACGTAGCTCCAGAAATGAATATAGGGCTACGTTTTCAGAATGAGTTTATGTTGCAAAAAATATCAATAAAAAATGTGCTATGAGAGTGTTGACAACATACATAGTAGCAAATGTTGTCATGTTATCTTCTAGCAAAGAAATGCTGGGTTCCACACAGTCGATGTGTGTTGGGACAACATGAAGGAATTAATTTTAATTAATTTACTGAACATAAAACAAATAAGTAGAAAAATCAAGAATTGTGTTGATTCAGCTTATTTTTTAACAGCAAACATTATTTTTGAGTGAAGTTGAGAACACAATGTTGTGAGACAATTCTTTGAATCAATTATACAGAATAATTTAGATGATGGAGCTTAAAGTTGGGTGACGCAGTGGCGCAGTAGGTAGTGCTGTTGCCTCACAGCAAGAAGGTTGCTGGTTCGAGCCTTGGCTGGGTTAGTTGGCGTTTCTGTGTGGAGTTTGCATGTTCTCCCTGCGTTCGTGTGGGTTTCCTCTGGGTTCCGCTGTAGCGACCCCAGATTAATAAAGGGACTAAGCCCAAAAGAAAATGAATGCGTTTAAAGTTGGCATAAAACTGAAGTTGTTTGTCCTTTTTTCTGTTATCGTGACATACAGTTGATGTCAGAATTAATAGCCCCCCTTAACAGATTATTTTTCCCCCAATTTTTGTTTAACGGAGAGAAGATTTTTTTCAACACAATTCTAATCATAATAGTTTTAATAACTAATCTCTAATAACTGATTTATTTTATCTTTGTAATGATGACAGTAAACTATATTTTACTAGATATTTTTCAAGACACTTCTATACAGCTTAAAGTGGCATTTAATGGCTTAACTAGGTTAATTAGGTTAACTAGTCAGATTAGGGTAATTTAGGCAAGTTATTATATAACGATGGTTTGTTCTGTTGGTTTGTTCTGACTATTGAAATAAATTAACTTAAAGGGGCTAATAATTTTGACCTTGAAATGGCTTTTAAAAAAACTAAAAACTGCTTTTATTCTAGCCTAAATAAAACAAATAAGAAGAAAAAAATATTCTCCAGAAGAAAAAAATATTATCAGACATACTGTGAAAATTTCCTTGCACTTTTAAACATCATTTGGCAAATATTAAAAAAAACAAAACAAAGGGAGGCTAATAATTCTGACTTCAACTATACATCGTATTGACATGGGTTCTGAAAATAAAAACAAATCGGGCTGTAATGTAATGTAATGTGTATTTATATAGCGCATTTATTGTGTATGGCCATACAACCAAAGCACTTCACAATCATTGGGGGGTTTGTCTCTCCACACCACCACCAGTGTGTAGCATCCACTTGAATGATGCGACGGCAGCCACAGGACAACGGCGCCAGTATGCTCACCACACACCAGCTACTGGTGGAGTGGAGAGACAGTGATAGAGCCAATTTGGTGGATGGGGATGATTGGGAGGCCATGATCGTAAGGGCCGATTGAGAGACTTTGGCCAGGACACCGGGGTTACACCCTTACTCTTCACAAGTAGTGCCATGGGATTTTTTAATGACCACAGAGAGTCAGGACCTCGGTTTAACGTCTCTTCCGAAAGACGGATGTGCATGATTTCATCCTTTGCGAACTGATTGTATTGCTGGAAAATGCTTACAAAATGAATGAAGATTTGAATAACAGTTTGCACTTAGTTTGATGGATTTTACTATCCACTGGAATCAGCAGCAGCACCTTCTGCTGCAAGAATTTTTAGATGACTGATGATGATGAGAATCATCAAATGAGAATCAAAGCTACATTTTATAGATGGAATCGTATCAAATTTGTTCAAACCGACTTTTACTAAATAATGTGTATTACAAAAAATACATTGTTTATAACAATCACTACTATATATAATTTGTATTTTTAATTTTTATCTAAATAATTTCATAATTATTAAAACACATTTGTGATGGTGTGAAGTGCCCCGTTTTGCCTGTTGATGTAAAATCACATGATGTTTTTGATGAACAGAGAAATTTATTTAATAAATTGATTTTTGTTGCAGTTTATGCTTATCTTCTTATGATATAACACAATGTTTCTCAACCACATTCCTGAAGGACCATCAGCTCTACACATTTTCCATGTCTCCTTAAAACACACCAGATTATTAGCTCATTAAATGTAGACAATTAGGCATTGTGAAAAAAAATCAATATACAAATTTGACATACTCTGTAAAAAATGCAGGGTTCCGGCAGGTACAACGTGATGTCTTTAACTTGGTTTGAACCAATCAGTGCACTCTATTGTGAATGAAGTGCAACTTCACTAATATGCATGATAGCTTTGAAGACAAAGCTTTGTTACAGTGTTCAGACGACAGAAAGACAGTATGTTGTGTTGCCAACTGTATTTAAAACAAGTGTAAGAAGAATTGTTTGGAGACATGGGTCGTCAGTGTTGCCTTCATAAATGTGCTGCAATGAAGGGTTTGTTTTCAAGTCCCCGCCATGAGAGCGCAGCTGGACTCACGTGTGGATTACAGTGGTCTGCTAACACACGACAGAAATATGTTTTTAAGGAACATTTTTTACTCAAGAGCTTTTCTCATCTAGAAATGGTGAAATCCGGATTTGCCACTCGTCTTCTTTCAAAAAAACACGCGGCTCCAGTTTGTGTTGATTATCCTGTCTCTACAGATTTGGTAAGTGTGTGATCAATGTTCTTTGTTTATGTTTATTCCGAGGAAAAGTTAGTTAGGAGCTTCAGCAGTGCTCTTTCAGTTTTTAAAGACATACCTTAGTCAAAATGTTTTAATTACTAAGTTTACAGTAATATCACTACAATATAATGGACTGAAAGATCCGCTGTATATGCTGCTCTCCGAATGTAAGCATGTAAACACAAACTATTACCGCCGTGTAGGATTTTCGCCGCATTTTGTGACAGGATAGTCTATACACACATGGCTTTTTGACGCTACCTACCGAGTGCATTTAAGCATTTAAGGTTTTTTTTTCTCCCATTCGCCATGCGGTTTCAAACATTCCATTAAAACTACACTCTTCCAGCAGTTCCTTGCATATATCTCATTTGTCACGAGGGGGCATGAATGAAATGTAACTGAAGTGAAAGTGCCAAACTGCAGTTAAAGTTAACAAATTAATAATTTGGCAAATAATTCCATGACTGATGTCTATGTAAACATAGTCACTGTCTTTCTCCCCTGCATCTGTGTGTTGTTTTGCCTCTGTAAAAATCAGCGGGTGCACGTACTGAAGCTCCCATTTTCATGCAAACCCTTCCCTCTTCTCCACTCGACACTCCCACCTAAACAAAGCTGGACTCACCCACTTTTCTGATTTTTTTCAAACTAGAGGTGTGAAAACACCCTGCTGAGATGGGGGGTTCATGACTCTTTAAGTAAAGTCAACTAATCGCTTTTTACAGTATAATGTGTAACAGGATTTCATGGGTTTAATAAGCTGCTTTGTAGTTAATTTCAAGTTTTAGTGTACATGTTAGGACATTTGGTCCTCAAAATAAAGGTAAAACTTGATCCACACACACACACACACACACACACACACACACACACACACACACAC
>CAIGQZ010032266.1:11659716-11671626 GCA_903798205.1 Danio tinwini | reverse complement strand
ACACACACACACACACACACACACACACACACACACACACACACACATACACTGCCTGGCTTAAGTCCAGGGGCTCAGTAGTCAAACATTTAACATTAAAGATGTAGTAAACAGTGTCTGGCCTGTCTTGATCTTCGACACTCAGGGTGCACTCATACTATGCTATCCAAACCGTGCCCAGTCCTGTTCCCTGGATCATTTGAGAAGTGTGAGTGCTCTGAATCGGGCTTCGAAGTGGTTCAGTTGGCCGGCCCTGGCCCGGTTGGAAGAGGTGTGCCAGAGCGCGGTTCACTTGGGCTTCACGGTACGCTTGTAGTGTGAGTGCAAATCGCGCCCGGTGCCCGAAGCTTAAGACGAGACGTGATTTTTAAGGGACTTTCATATGGGTTTAATAATCATTCTTACTGTTCAACGAATGCGAGCTGTCGTAGTTTATTAAAGACGCAAACATCTCAATGCACCACAGCTGCACCTTTAGCAAACCTCCTAATTCCTGCAGCACGAAGAATTTATGATTGTTTGTGAGTGTCAAAAGTGGCTGATCTGTTCAAAAGAGTCTAGCTGCAGACATGATGCAGTCTCAGACCGGTGTAATCTCAGCCGCACATGCACATTCAGAGTGATGCAATCTCAGCCGCTCATGCGCATTTAAACCCATGTATTCTCGTGCACGCGAACGTTTCGGCGGGTCAAAGACGGAATTACACCAAAATATGGTAAAAAAAACTAAAGGTACGGCAGACAAAAGAAATACCCATGTATTTATACACATAACTATGTCACGAGGTAGCCTGTAAACTCCTATTATAAAAAGATTCAGGTCACGGCCAGGATTGTATTTAAAATAATAGCTGATAGGCATTTCTAATATTGTCTTAATAACTTCATTACTTATTACGTCTAAAATGTGTTCATACTGGCAAAATGCATAACATATTAATGTTAATGCACTACTAAATAAAACATTTCTAAATAACACAATTTCTACACATTGCTCCTACATAGATATTTATATAGACATGTTATAGTGCTTTACCAATCAGTAGTACAGTAATATACCATTTATAATACAGTATTTAAAACCTTTATGTTAACACATGCTACAGCTAGAAAATATTTTAGTTGACTTATGTTTATTAACTACATTGAAATTGAAAGAAACACCCATTTATATTTCTTCTTCGCAAAATAAACAGACATATAAAACTGTATGACTTATTAAATTATTAATAAGGACCTGTTTATATTCCTTTATTGCAGAAAGAAAAACACATATGTTTTACGCAGCAGATACCCTTCCAGCTGCAACCCATTATTGGGAAACATCCATTCACACTCATACACTACGGACAATTTAGCTTACCCAATTCACCTGTACCGCATGTCTTTGGACTGTGGGGGAAACCGGAGCACCCAGAGGAAACCCACACCAACACGGGGAGAACATGCAAACTCCACACAGAAACGCCAACTGACCCAGCCGAGGCTCAAACCAGCGACCTTCTTGCTGTGAGACGACAGCACTACCTACTGCTCCACCGCGTCACCATAAATGTATTTAAAACTTTCAAATAAAGAGTAACATTTATAATGCTTTCTAATCACAGTGCAGTGGGTAGCACGTTCGCCTTACAGCAAGAAGGTCGCTGGTTCAAGCCTCGGCTGGGTCAGTTGGCGTTTCTGTGTGGAGTTTGCATGTTCTCCCCGTGTTGGCGTGGGTTTCCTCCAGGTGCTTCGGTTTCCCCCACAATTCCAAAGACATGGTATAGGTGAATTGTGTAAGCTAAATTGTCCGTAGAGTACAAGTGTGTGTGTGTGAATGAGTGTGTATGGATGTTTCCCAGTGATGGGTTGCAGCTGGAAGGGCATCTGCTGCGTAAAACATATGCTGGATAAGTTGGCGGTTCATTCCGCTGTGGCGACCCCAGATTAATAAATGGACTAAGCTGAAAATAAAATGAATGAATTAATGATTTAAAATGATTTATAATGCTTCTGTCACAATAAATGCTAATATGTTTCCATAACACACAGCAGCTGGTGATTGATGACTTCAGTGAACTAGTATCTGCAGTCAGCCAGCACAGATGCGGACGTCTGATAAGTGCAGATGTGGATGTCTGATGCTGTGTTCACACCAAATGCGGAACATGCGGATAAATTATACTATTCGCGCATAAATAGACGCGTGAACATTTGAGTTTACTCGCTTCATACGAGTGTCAAATCCGCTTCATTCGCGCATCAAATTCACTTCAGAACATATGCGGATTCGCATCATGGGCAGGGCTTCAGTCTGCTCGGTGACTGTAGCTTTGTTGCTAAATGGCTAACATGGATTTTATTGATAAAATAACTGCGTTTATGTGCTTTATGAAGGCTGAAAAACAGCAGTGATTCGTTTGGAGCCTCTAGATCTTTTTAGAGGTGCACCCAGCTCTGTGAGCTCATAAACTCCTCCAGAAACTTAACCTGATTGATGGAAGCATTCAGCAGCCGAGCCCAGTTTGATGAACTGTTGTCGGTGTAGGCAGGAGGATTTTCCCCCGGGACACCAACAACAGGCGCTACGTCATAATCATGCCACCACAAGAGCAAGCTCCTGATTGGTTAATGCGGCGTGAATGTCCACAGAAGTTCAGATTTTTGAACACGAGCGATTCGCGCATTAAGCGCGTCAAATGCACAAAACGATCAATTCGCGCCACGCAATTCGCACAGTGCCATTTGCGTGTAGCGCGCCGCAGGATGTCTATTCGCGTGTTTGCATTGACTTAACATGTAAATTACTCGCGATTGACGCTTCTTCGGCGTCTGGTGTGAACACAGCATGAGGAATGTAGATGTGGACGTCTGATGAGTGCAGAAGTGGATGTCTGAGACGTGTAGATGTGGACATCTGAGGAGTCAATGCAGATGTTTTACACCTGAGTGATCCACCTGCAAGGATACATTTTTGTATTCCACATATATCTTGTGTCCATGTATTTATTATTGTCTTTTGTTAACAACATTCAAATTACTTTACAACGGTTTTCAATATTGTCTAAACAAATGAAATAAGATACCAAATTAACAAAAACTTGTAATATCAGATGATGTTTAGATCTATATTTACATGAATTTAACATGAACTGACGGTGAACAATGATTTTTACATAGGCTTTTTTAATGTTAACATACTCTTAATAGGATATTTTAATTTATCCCTTTATATTAACAGCTTAATTAATGTTTACTTACACATACACTTATGTACTTGTTTGTGGGTTAGATAACATGACCAACCAATAAATAACAAGTTTATTCAGTAATCATAAATCTTGGTTAATCTAAACTTATTAATATTGTAATATGTCTGCATTAGTTAACATGAACAAATAATGAACAATGACTCAGATTCTGTGCTACACAATGTTCAACTTGCATGTCATTCATGTTTGTGGACTCTTTACTGGCACAATTTAATCAATAACTTAGCACTAGTTAAGGGATTTAGGATTCTTTTAATAAATTGTACACTACTTACAGTAATAACTTACTAACAATAATAAACTGTGTTACTAGCATTTGTAAACTCTTTACTAGCAAGGTTTATCAGTAACAAACCATCTGTTAAGGGAATCAGAAACTTTATTTTAAAGTGTACATCACTTCAACATTATTTGTAACATCTGTAAACTCTTTACTGAAATGAATTTCACAAAGCTCTTGTTCTTAATTTCCCCAATTAATTCCCAATTTTTGCTTATTTTTTATGTTTTGAAATCTGGCAATTTTCTTGTTGTTATGTAATGTAGTAAAGGATCTGAACGAGATGTCTACATGGTTTTCACTGACTCGAGATCCAGTGAAATCATTAATCACTGCTTTGTAATATACATTGTTAGTAACACATCAGTTATAAAGTTGGCTTAGTGGTAAGTGGGCAAAGAGTTTACAAATGTAACACATGTTGAAGTAGTGTACATTTTACAATAAGCTTCCTAATTCCCTTAACTAAGGCTTTGCTAGTGCTTAATCATATTAGTAAAAAGTCTACAAAAATGAATAACATGCCAGTTGAAGACTGTGGAGTGCTAAACCTGAGTCATTGTTCATTATTTGTTCATGTTAACTGCGTTAAGTAACACATGTATAAGTTTACATTAACAACAGTTTAGTATTACTGAATAAATGTTGTTCATTGTTTAGTCATGTTATTTAATCAATGAATAATTACATTAGTCTATAAGTAAACATTAGCTAATTATGCTAAGCTGTTAAAGAGGTACAATACAACAATGAGAAACTTTTTAACTAATGCATATGTTTATTTAACATTAACAAAGATTAATTAACGCTTAACATACATGTTGTTAATTTTAAACTCACGTTAACTAATGTATGAACTGACGTTATCTAATGCAATCTTCCTGTATATGTTACGCTATTTAATCTTATGAATAAATGAATTTACTGTCAACAAGCTAGCGATTGCTAAACTGTTTACTTTATCTCAAAACACATGGATGATATTGAGGCCTGTGTGCAGGATATATCAAACTCATATCACGATCATTTTTAAAAACATTCACAATAATTAAAAACAACACATTTAATAACATTGCGAATGAAATAAATATACTTACAGTATGAGTGAGCGTACGTGTCGTGAAGCATCTGTTTCACAGAAAGCGAAAGCGTGCCCGCGTGCGCATGTGCGGCTGAGTGCTGTCTGATTGTGCATGTCCGGCTGAGATTGCATCACTCTGAATGCGCATGTGCGGCAGAGATTGCACCGGTCTGAGATTGCATTGTATCTGCAGCCAGACCCTTCTCGATCTGACTCCGAAATATTTGACTGCGTGTCACTGCATCTTAAACGACTAAAACGATATAAAGAAATCTTCACTGTGCTGAGCGAGAGTGCTTCTTAAACTAAACAGCGCATCATCCATGACGCAAGCATGCTCAGGTTCGAATGCAATGTGAGGTCGGGCCGTCGGGGAGACAGGAGGGGACACAAGCGTGCTTCAGCCCGGTTCAAGGCAACTGTACATAGTGGGAGTACGCCCTCAGTGTATGTTTTCTTCGCTGGTAAAGTGGGACATGTGTGTGTATGGATGTTTGGGATGTCCAGCTGGAGTCCTGCTGCAGATGCCTCAGAATTCCTGTCCAGCTGAGCGGAGGCCCGGAGAAAACCTCACACCTCTCTGACAAACACAAACAAACCAGCTCTCAGACAAACAAACAGAGAGCGCTCGGGACATCATCCAGAAGACTGAACCTGTGATTTTTCAAAGGTAAAGGCAGTAGCTATGTTTCTATCCAAAGATGTGAATTAAAAGGTATGTGCAAAACTGTAATATTGCATGTAACATTTGCGAATAAAGCATGGTTTCCATCCAATGAGTCAAAAGAAAACAAAATTGTCACTTTCTGATAAACTGGTGCCAAATGTCAAATAGAAAAATGGAATATGCTGAGGCAGGAGTAGCCACTGTGGGCCTTTTTTCAGCTATTAATTTCTTGCATCTCAGAAGACAAAGATGAAATGCAAAGCAGCGGCTTTTAGAGGTGTGAGACTGCTCTTTTGGAGAGCAGCCACTCAAGTTCTTGGAGGTGATGATGCAGAAGCACTTTGATGACAGACTTTGGCTGAGGGATTTTAGAATGACTAAAACAACATTTCAGATTTTGTGAAATATGGGTTGGTCTGCTGCTTTGTCCATTAATGCAGCCCCATCACATCCATTTTTGCTATCACATGATTTACGTGGGTCTGTATTATTATTTTGTTTTTGGTATGGTTGAGTGCTCTGTTTCTGCGCTTGTCTGAGTTTTAGGTGGAGCTTGCGAATGGCTTGTCCGGATTGGTTGGCGCAGGTGACGTCATTGGGAATCCCTTTATACATGGCCTACGGCAATGGCTTGTCTCTCTCTCTTTTGCTCGCTCTCATGCTGTCTGGCTGGCGGTGCTCCACGCAACTTTTTGATCCTTTAGCATTCGTAATGTATTAACTATTTAGCTTTGTTTGTTTATTTTAATATTTTGTTTATTTTTGCAGCAGGTAGCGGATATTAATTTTCATAGTTACGTTTTGTTATTTATTTAGTTCAGCAAAGGAAAGCAGTGGCCTGGAAGACTCACCTGTTTTTATTCTTTTTCACCAGAGTTAGGTATGATCTCTCCTTAAAGAACAGCTATAGTCAGGTAAATGTTTTGTTTAGCTGCCCTACCTGTATAAAAATATATTGACGGGGACGTCATATTTAAGCGTCTGCATCTTTCAGCTCAAATCCTGATTTCATTAATAGAGCCAGTTTTGGATTTTGGGCCATAGCAATAACCACATGACTTTTTTGATGTGCATACTGGAATCTATTTAGTAAATGTGTTTCCATCATAATTTATGCAAATTTTTGTCTAATAATATAAAGAGATTATCCTCATATTGGCATTTTTATTAAGCATTTTTTATGCGATATTCCAAAATGTGCATAGAAACAGGTTGATGGAAACATAGCTAGTGTTGTAGTTGAGACCAGTTGTGCAACATAGGCTCATTCTGAAAATGTAGAGATTGTGAATTATGTGGCCAGAGGTACGTATGGCTGAATTTCATTTTTTAAATGAACGCTACGGGGCGGTATGATGCAGTTCCTTTTCGCACTTACAATCAGCACAATTGGTTGGGTTTAGGGAAGGAGGAGGGTGGGTCAGTCGATCAGTCAGTCAGTCATTCAGTCAGTCAAACAGTCAGCAGGGTGGATTTACACGAGTACAGCAAGCGCAAATGGCACTCGCGAGAGAAATCTCAAAAAGCGTACAGAGCAGCGGAGTTCAGAGAGTTTTTGTAGCAAATGTCTGTGGGCCATTGGCTCAATTCTTTTAGGGTGGTGGCAGGTATAATTGGAGCTGCGGTAGTCGCTGCATCAATTCTGAATGAATGAAGCATGTAGATGTAGTTAGGGATCAATCCTGCAGATCTAGCATACGCTTTTGACATGCTTAGGCAACCACGCTCTTATCATGAGATGGCCATCAACAGTGAAGATCAGAGGATCGCTGACCAAGGCAAGACAGCATGTTTCCAGATAGAAGCACATATATGAGTAAGGACAAAAAAATTAAGTAATGCAAGAAATGACAATAGGACACAAGGGCTGAGTCGAGTCAAGACAGAGACAAGGGTGTCCAAGACAACTGTAAGTTCACATATGTTTGGGTCTGAGATGACCTAAAGAAATCGTCTAGAATATGTTAAATGTTTTTTTTTCATAAACCAGTGTAAAAGCCAATAAGACTATATGAACAATAAAACTTCTGAACAAGAACAAGAAAATCCACAAACAACATTAGAACTCAGTTTGATTATAGTTATGGAGGGTGGGCACAAGAGCAAAGACTATCGACATACAAAGACAGTTTACTCGCTTTACTATGAATGGGAAAAAGAGCAATGATCAGTATGGCAGCCACAGTGAAGGACAATAGTCAATCGTCTATCTTTATACAATGCAGTTCTCTGGGGGAGGAGTTTGTACAGATTAGCTTTTTTGTTAAGACAAACCCTGTCATTTGGTGACAAGAATGCAGAGAACGGATCAGGGGCATTGCTAGACATAAAGCTGTACTGGGGCACAGCTCTCCCTCAAAAAAAATGTATATATATATATTTATAAAACAAACAAAAATTATAAATAACAGTATTATTGTAATTATACAATTATTATTCTAAGCAAATAACAGAAATTAAAACAATCTAAAGACATGTTTTATAGAATTATCTGTTTTGTGTAGACCCGACTTATAGCTGAGAATTAGGTTTATTAAGTCTTACCTTCATGACTCATCATCCCTCCTTTTTGCTTCATGCAAAAAAATCTATTAGGAGCCATGCTTTGTCTGTCTAAATAAGATCACCCTCATATTATTTAAACTTTGTTTTGTTGACTTGCAACACTCACTGCGTGCTGACACCTCCACATAAAAGACTGTATCGCCGGTTTTACAAAGCATGAGTGGCGTGTGAGCAGCACAGCTATTTTTTCGGCGTGCAAGTTCACAACCAGGACAAGCAGGAGCGGTTTGCGCACACGTTCAGTTTGCTTTTTGATTAAAATACATTGCTTTCACCAGCGTTGGTTTAGTTACACATAGAGAATAATGACTTTATTCTGGGATCACCACTCTTAATAATAAACTTGCATATAAAGTAAAACATATCTGAAAACATTTACTGGCGCACTGTCGATTTTTACAGGTGCAAGTGCCCCAGTAATTGGGGTCTAGCGACGCCCCTGGAACGGACTTATGTTTTTGTGTAAACAAGTCTTGCAGGATTACATCAGAAGAACAAACTTGGAAGACTGCTAGAACACAGGATGTCTGTGAGAAATGAATGCTGTGATCTTCCTGATGGCCACATGACCTTCACAAGTCGTAATGGAAAATTATTTAAATCTCTACCTGCTAGGAGTAAATTGAAAGGACAACTGCATCAGTGGAACTATGGGTGGAAATGTGCAGATTTAGGTGAGGTAATATAAAACCCCTTTTCCTATTTCACTTCCACGTGAAATCAAAATGAACAATGTATATTTTGCTACCTCACATTGTTATTCTTAAGATGAATAAATCATCTGGGTAAGTTAATCCACTGTAAAAAAGGTTTGTTTTGGTAATCTTTAAAGAAAGTCTGACCATTTGCTTTTGGATCAGCGCTTCTTCTGTTGACGTCAACCTGAGGGCTTCCATAGCAACTGCATAATAATACTCTCTCTTACCGTTAATTTGCCATGAGGAAATGATGCGCAAAAGAAAGTCTCTTCACATACTCAATATTCCATTTCAGTTGGACGTACATCAACATACTGAAATAAAGGTCTCAGGAACATCCGCTTCATGTGGACTTGGAAGTCAGCTTGTCATTTCCACTTTAAGGCCATTCTTTCTCTCACTGTCTCCCATGTCTTTCTCTCTATATAATTCCCTATATGATTTGAATTAAGTTCAGACTGACCACCTCTCATCGAATAAGACTGGCTAGACATTCAGTGGAAAACTTGACCCACATTGAGGGACTGTGTAAATAACAGGCTGTTTTAAGTGTTTAGATGTGTGTTTGTGAATGCGGCTGGATGGTATGTGTGAACAAGTGTGTTAATATTAATGAAATAATATTTGTGTGGTGGGAAGGGTGGAAAATGTTGCTGCAGAAAAAAATATTTAGTAAACTAAATACTTTTCTGAATAAGAAATAAAATGCTTTTCCAGCACCTGCTGAAACATGGGTTACACTACCCAAAAACACTTATTCGGTGGAGTACATTTGTGATCAAAATAATTAGAATATTTATTATTAATATTATTACTATCATATTTTTTCATTATTATGATAATTTTTTCCATTATTATAATTATTGTTCTTAATATCATTTTTTACATTAATTCTTTTTCATTATTACTATTATTATTGTTATTATTATTATAATTTATCCATTATTATTATTTTTCATTATTATTATAATTATTATTATTAGTCACGATCACACAATGAAGAATGGTTATCTCTTTTAATCTATTTATTCAAACACAGTGGATTGTTCAACAGGAGAACCAGGTAAGTGATATTCTTAGATGGAGAGCAGATGATTATATTGTTCACTACGTAAACAAGGATCTTCATCCAACCATAAGTATATAAAGTCACTTCCCTTAATCACAGCTTGTGCATCCACTAGTAGGAGAAACATCTATAGGAGAAGGGAAACATTCACGGAAGGAGAGCCAGGGAGGAGGTGAAGTGAACCATCTGACTTCAATTCCAGCCAAGGACCCCTCTTTATAGGGGTAGGTCATTGCTGGTGCAGGTGTGTCTCATTAGAACTCAGGGGAGTGTGCACGGGTATGGTTAGAGTTTACTGGTGAAGGAGAGCAATGATTGGAGCTGAGGGAAGGATATGGTGAGGGAGACTGGTGATTAGAGCAGCAGGAACGAGCCGGGGATGTGACATTATTATTAGTATTATTATCATCATTTTTCATTATTATTATTATCATTTTTTCCAATAATACTTTTTTCATTATTGTTATTATTAACATTATTATTATTTCTCCAATATAATTTTTTCATTATTATTATTATTATCATCATTTTCAATTGTTATTATAATGACAACAATTATTATTATTATAATTTTGGTCATACTTTTTCCATCTTTTTTAAAAATTAATATTATTATTTGTCCATTATTATTATTATTATTATTATTATTATTATTATTATTATTATTATCATCATCATCATCATTATTATTTTTCCCCATTATTATTATTATTATTATTATTATTATTATTATCATCATCATAATTTTTCTATACTTCGTATAATTATTATTTTTTCCCCATTATTATTATTATTACTTTTATATTTTTATTATTATTATTATTATTATTATTTGTCGATTATTATTATTATTCAGATTATTATAATTTTTCCATTATTATTATTATTATTATTATTATTATTATTATTATTATTATCATAATTTTTTCATTATTATTATTTTTCCCATTATTATTATTATTATATTATCACTTTTCCATTATTATTATTATTATCATTAGTATTATTATTATCATCACGTTTCCATTATTATTATTTCTTTTCCATAATAATAATAATACTAATAATAATTATTATAATTATAACAATTATAATAATTATAGTAGTAGCAGTAGTAGTAGTATTTTTGAAAAAAAAGTAATGTTATGTTTTTGTCAATGATTCTAAAAACAAAAACAATCGAAATTCATCCTGTTTGAAATAGCAGAAGCATTTTAAGAAATTACTGACAAACTGCAAGCTGTACTTATTAAAATTTTTTTTAGCTGTGTATTATAAGTCATTTATTCATTCATTTATTTTATTTTCGGCTTAGTCCCTTTATTTATCTGGGGTCGCCACAGCGGAATGAACCGCCAACTTATCCAGCATTTGATTTACGCAGCGGATGCCCTTCCAGCCGCATCCCATCTCTGGGCAACATCCATGCACACTCATACACTACGGACAATTAAGCCTACCAAATTTACCTGTACCGCATGTCTTTGGACTGTGGGGGAAACCGGAGCACCCGGAGGAAACCCACACGAACGCAGGGAGAACATGCAAAGTCCACACAGAAAGCCAACTGACCCAGCCGAGGCTCGAACCAGCGACCTTCTTGCTGTGCGGCGACAGCACTACCTACTGCTCCACTGCGTTGTCTGTATTATAAGTAATTCTAATAAAGTTAAGTAGTTATACAGTTGAAATCAGAATTAGTAGCCCTCTTTGAATTTTTTTCCTTTTTTAAAATATTTTCCAAATGATATTTAACAGAGCAAGGAAATTTTCACAGTATGTCTGATAATATTTTTTCTTTTCTGAAAAAGTCTTCTTTGTTTTATTTCGGCTGTTTTTTTTTTTAAAAACATTTCAAGGTCAAAATTATTAGTCCCTAACTTTTTTTGCGATTGTCTACAAAACAAACCATCATACAATGACTTGCCTAAATACCCTAAACTGCCCAGTTAAACTAATTTACCTAGTTAAGTCTTTTGTCACTTTTAAAATGTCACTTTTTGTCTTGAAAAATATCTAGTGAAATATTATTTACTGTCATCATGGCAAAGATAAAATAAATCAGTTATTAGAGATGAGTTATTAAAACTGTTATGCCAAGAACTGTGTTGAAAAAATCTCTCGGTTAAACAAAAATTGGGCTAAAAAAAGGGGGGGTTAATAATTTAGGGGGGCTAATAATTCTGACTTCAACTGTAGATATTGTTATTGATGAAAATAGACATTTTATTTTCATACATCAAATCTATATATTTTTTTCTTAAACATATTTGCATTAGATAACTGCATCTCAAGT
>CAIGQZ010032266.1:11544191-11583002 GCA_903798205.1 Danio tinwini | reverse complement strand
AAGCACATTTGGCAATAAAACTGATTCTGATTCTGATCTGTCTTCTCAAAAAAAGTAGTTTTATTCAAAGGCTTCATTGCATTTTATTTAAAATTTATTATTTATTTAGAATCAGATCTCTTTAAATCCACTTTATTTATCCAATTTACCAGACTTTTTTTTCCAGACTTTTTAAAGAAACTAACAAAAGAGAATAATACAAGCAATGAGTAGCAAAAGAAATAGTAAGTGTCTCCTCTAGAGGTTTAGAGGAGATGTCAACAATGAACTCAAACTGTGCTTTGATTTTTCCAAGGAACCAATGCTGTGATCAACCATCAGAAATCTCAACATGAACTTTCTTAAGAAATTCTTCCGAGACCAAATGATCTGAGCCATTTCAACTACATTCAATTGATCAAAAACAAAATTTTGTTACTATATGTCAGTAATTGTCTAATTTGTGTCCATGTGAGTTTTTTTCAGACTATCAGTCTGAGTTTAATCTGGTAAACAAAAAGAAAAAATTCTGAAAATGGTGATGACCAAAGCATTGATGCTAACCAATGCAGTCATTTTTATGAAATGGCAAGGCAAGTTTATTTATATAGCACATTTCATACACAGTGGCAATTCAAAGTGCTTTACATAAACATGAATAAAAGAGACAAGCATAAGAAAATAAAAACAAATAATAACAGTGATTAAAAACATATTAAAATGTGTTACAGTTTTTAAAAGAATGAAAAAGAAAAGAAAGACATAATAGTGTGATCTGTCAGATGTAGCACAGTGCTCATTCAGTAAAGGCACAGCTAAACAGATGCGTTTTCAGTCTTAATTTGAATGAGCCCCTTCCAAAATAGTCGACAATTTGGTAACACTTTATTTTGATAGTCCATTTGAGTATTAGTATATAGTTGATACTGCTTCTCCAACAGACATTTAACTGACTCTAATAAAAGTACATATCAACTTACACTAAGCCTAACTCTAACCCTAACCCCAACCTAACAATCTACTTATAATCTAATGAGAATTAGTTGGCATGTAGATGAAATGTAACTTGCATTTAACAAACGGACTATCAAAATAAAGTGTGACCGAAATTTTTTAAACATTTTCAGATTAGTTTCATGTGAACACTCATATGGTAGAAAGTGTTCAAGTGGTCATAATAAAGAACCTACACTTATCAAATCAAATCAAATCAAATCACTTTTATTGTCACATCATCAGCAGCACGTGTGCTATGATGAGTGAAAAGCTTAGGTGCTGGCTCCAGACAGTGGAAAATACAGATAGTGCAAATACAACAACAGTGCAAAGAACAGACAGTGCAAATACAACGACAGTGCAAAATACAGACAGTGCAAAATACAGACAGTGCAAATACAGCGACAGTGTAAAATACACAGTGCAAAATACAACAACATACTCACAAAAAAAAAAAAAACAGTGTAAATTTGGCAATGTGACAGTGATGCGTACGATGGATAGGTGTACACATAGTTGTAGGCAGTATTGTTTAAGTATGGATTGGTTAAAGTGCAGTGCATGCTACATCTTTATGGTGTGCAGTGTGGGGTATGGGAGAGTTTGTGTGGGGTGAGTTAAGTGTTCATCAGCCTGATAGTCTGAGGGAAGAAACTTTCCTTCAGTCGGCTGGTGCGACTGGTGCCTACTGGTGCCTACTGACCAAACATGTGGACATTCCCTTACAAAAAATTACTGAAGTTTTTTTTTATTACAAAGAATACTGTCGTTTGTTAAAGGAAGTTTTGACACAAAAAACTGCATAATTTAAGTATATTGCAGTATTACTGCAATACAACTGAAGTACTACAATACAACCAACTGCAGTATGTGTAATGCAATAGAACTGAAGTACTACTACATTACAAATGCAGTACAACTACTGCAATAATACTAAAGTGATACTACTACTATAATGCAGTGCTACTGCAATACATGTTAAGTATTTTTTTTGCACTTAGGTACATGAGTATTTAAAGTGCACTTTAGTTTTGTTATGTATTGCAGTACTGTAGATGTATTTCTGTAATTACTTATACTTTTGAAAAGTGCAATACAATATATTGTGCTAGTACTTCCGCAATACAACTAAAGTACTGAAACCTCATTTGGAAACCATTGTTCATCGAGCAGGAAAAGTAGTACCGTAGTTGTATTGTAGTTGAATTGTAAAAGTACTCCAGTTGTATTGCAATAGCAGTACTGCATTATAGTTGTAGTACTTCAGTACTATTGCAGTAATTGTACTGTAATCTAGTAGTAGTATCACTTCAGTACTATTGCAATAGTTGTACTGCATTTGCACTGTAGTAGTACTTCAGTTGTATTGCAGTAATACTGTAATATACTTAAATAATGCAGCTTTTTTCGTGTGTTTTTCAGAAGTTAACTAAAACTGCAGTATTCCTTTAAAAAACTGCAGTAGTTTTTGTAAGGGTCCTCTCAGTTCGTTTAATGTTACTTCAGTTGTACTGCAGATTTTACTGCTGTTGAATTTTATTGCATTATAGTGGCTGTTGTACTGTTCAGTTCACTGCAGTTATTTTTATTAGTTGTTTTTGCAAATAAGCTCTTAAAATTATAATTGGAAAATTACTTGAATCCAAAAAACATCCCTGAAAAAAGTACAAAATAATCTTGGAAGATGTTGAAGAACAAACTCCTTGGAACACAAGTGCAGTACAGTTCTTACTACACCATTGACAAATTAGACTACAGCAGCACAAGTGCAGTAAAAAAGGAGTTTACTTGTTTTTCCTCCAGTTTACTGCAACATGTTGAACGTAATTGCACTGTATTTGAAATGTGTTTATACTTCATTGTATTGCAATTTCGCAATTGTAATTAATTTTACTTCAGTTATTTCTTCTATACTGCTGTTGTACTGCAGTTGTTTTACTTCAGTTTACTGCAGTTATTTTTTGCAAGGGTTACGGTATGAATTATGATAAAGTGCATCATAACAATGTATTCAAACTCAAATAAAATCATAATTGTCATCTACATTCTTTAAATTCACATGCTTTCCTGCGCCATCAAGCACCCTGTAACATGGCTTTGTTCAGTTGATAGTTCTCATGCTCCTGCAAAAGTGATGTAGAGCGTGATGAAGTACGTGATGTAGGTTTCGATGAAATCCAAACACAAGTACTCACAGGATTGCATGCAAACACCAGGTGGTCAACAGTAATGCGTCTCAGCTGACCACTTGTCCTTGGATCACTGAAAACACATGTTAATACCAGGTGGAAACAGGGCCTAAGACAACATCTGCATGCAGACCTGTTGCTGTCATTTCTTTGGGAATACCATTAGACATGCCAATGCCATTGCTCTGATAACCAATGCAGACACTCACAGCACAACGGACACACAACAGTTTAAATAGAAAGAATCTAATTTAAATTCCTAGTACATGCATACAGTGCTGACAGTATCTGTCAATAAGGCAAGGCAAGTTTATTTACATGTATATAGCACATTTCATACACAATGGTAATTCAAAGTGTAACACGAATAACAGAAATAAGAAAATAAAAATGATTACAGTTTTTCCCAATTGTTTACACACATTTTCTGAAAGCATGCCTCATATTGTCAGAACTCTACACACAAAACACACACACAGACACATTGGGCAAAACCCTTCCATTCTCCTGCAGAATCAAACTTTACATTCAAAACAATGTAATTTCTTTACAAAATGGTGTTTTGTTTTCCAATGACACACACAAACCATCCCATGAATAGACATTTATAAGAACCAGTTAATCACTGATGTGCTTAATGTAAAACACTATGACCACTTCTTCTCTGTTCATGAGTTACTGTAAACCTTTTTTTGTTCAGTGTTACACTTCCTACAGACAGTACATAGGCCTACATACAGTGCAGTTTTTCCCAATTGTTTACACAAAATTACTTGTACTTCAGACACAATGACTACAACATGTAACTGATGCACCAACCCTCTGAACCAACTCTGCTAAACTATAAGCACAATTCCTGCTTTACACTCAAATTGCAGATTTAAAACACACTTTTTTCAAAACACTACACACAATGCTCTTGCAGAAAATCCACACTTTTTTTTTACAGTAACTAATCTGTAAATACTTCTGTGGATGGCATATGTAGACCACGTTATGTGCAACTTTGTGTTGGTTGGGATGAACACTGTGTACACTGTTTTTGTGGGAAAAATACAGTAAAATGTATTTGGTACTGTGTATTTGTGTGTTTTGTATAAAAATAATATTCTGAAAATGTTTACAATGCACTTATGTAGGCCTATGTACTGTCTGTAGTAAGTGTAACACTGAACAAAAAAGCCTTACAGTAAGTCATTATGATGGGGAAGAAGTGGTCATAGTGTTTTACATTAAGCATATCAGTCATCAACTGGTTCCCCTTCATAGGTAACTCCAACGTGTGTCTGTAATAACAGACTTTTGGGAGTGCGTCAGATGACCAATCGCTTCTGAAGATAAGAAAACGGGCCAATGAAATGTCAAATGAGTTGGCGGAGCTGAGCTCCACAGCTGAAACTGATGAGCTTATCAAGGTTATATTAGTTAGCTGCTGGAGTCAGTTCCTCAGAATTGTTGCTTCAGAGGCGATCGAGACTGAACAACCTTCTGCTAAGCTGACTTCCAAGTGGAAAGAAAGCCTTACCTTCACCAGTGTGGGAGAAGACATTCGAGTGGTGGTCGAGCTGGGTTTCCCATCCTCCTGGCGTTTCGCTGGTGATCTAAAAGAGCAGTTTCTACACAAAAGAGCAGATTTTCTTAAGAGAGCACACAGTCGTATAGCGTGTCTTTTTAAAGATGCCATTTCGACCGTACATTTCTGGATGTGGTGGTTTCCTCGCCCCGGATGACAGGCATGAGCACTGCATCACATGCTTGTGGATCGAGCATGTTGAGGCTGTGTTCGCGGACAGTTCTTGCCCGCATTGCGAAGGCTTGACTGTTGCGCAACTGAGGTCGCGACAAGCCCTTGTATTAAGGCAAGTCTCCCCTGCTGCTCCCCGCCAAGCGGTTAGCACTCGGGCATGCCTGAGGGTTACAGTGGGGGCTAATCCATTGCCTTCGGGCCTGCGAACCCCTCGCTCCTCTTCAGTGCGCTCTGTTTTTTCTTTGAGTGTGAGCACTGGTCCATCCTCCGGGCTGGCCGCACTCTCATTAGATGACAACGAGGACGTGATGTCCATCACTGCATCGGAGGCCGGGCTAACATGCTCTGATGAGGATCAGGACCCCCTGCCACCCTCCGGGCTTTTCCGCCAGAACCGCGGCCAGACCATTTAGACGGGTGTTACGTGGGGGTAAAAAAGAAGGCGAAGGCCTCTAGACCCCCCATCCCTTTCTTCCCAGAGGTACACAGAGAGCTCACGCAGGCATGGAGGGCACCTTTTTCTGCCCAGTCCTAGTGCGCTCCCGCTCTCACCACCCTCAATGACGGAGCGACCAGGGGATATAAGGAGATTTCCCAGGTAGAGCGGGCTATTGTGGTCAATCTCTGTCCGAAGAGCCACTCTACTTGGAGAGGTCCACCCAAATTCCCCTCCAAAGCATGCAGGTTATCTGAATCTCTCAAGGCCACCTATCAACGCTATCAAGCCGAGAAGCTGGTCGAAATGCAGCAGGGTGGTTCTTCCCCAGGCTTGATGCATGAGCTCCGCACGGCAACCGATTACGCTCTCATGACCACCAAATCGGCTGCCCGTGCCCTGGGAAAGACGATGGCCACATTAGTGGTCCAGGAACGCCACCTCTGGCTTAACCTGGCTGATATGAGAGACGTTGACAAAGCTCGCTTTCTTAACGCTCCCATATCCCAGGCTGGCCTGTTCTGCGACACCGTTAGGGAGTTCACCCAGGAATTCTCCGCAGTGAAAGAGCAGTCCAAGGCGATGGGTGAAGTCATTTATCAGCGGGCTTGGAAAACTGCTCCTCCCGCTGCAGGGGGGTATGCGCTCTCGCCGCATGTCTCAGCTCCCTCGCCGTCTGCTCCTCTGGAGTCATACGTGGCTGAAATCGCTGCGTGCCATTCAAATTCCGGGTGAGCTCAACCATGCAGCCAATACACTCTCACGGCAGCTAGTGTCCCGAGGAGAATGGAGACTCCACCCCGATTCGGTCCAGCTGATATGGGCATGCTTCGGGAAAGCCCAGATCGATCTGTTTGCTTCCCCCGAGAACGCACATTGCCAGCTGTTTTATTCCCTGACCGAGGCCCACTTGGCACGGATGCACTGGCTCACAGCTGGCCATCGGGCACGCGCAAATATGCATTTCCCCCAGTGAGCCTAATCGCACAGAACCTGGGTTTCCGAGCTCGCACTCCTCGCAGCGGCCTTTCCTTGGCGCATCCCTCTGAGGGAGGACCTCCTCTCTCAGGGACGGGGCACCATCTGGCACCCGCGGCCAGGTCTCTGGAACCTCAACGTGTGGTCCATAGACAGAGCGCGGAATCCTTAGGTGACTTACCACCTTCCGTAGTTAACACCATCACTCAGGCTAGAGCACCCTCTACGAGGCATGCCTATGCCCTGAAGTGAAGTCTATTCTCTGAGTGGTGTGCTTCTCGACAAGAAGTTGTGCTGCCAGATTAGAAGAAGAACTTGCAAGATTAGCATTGTGTTGTACTTCCTTCAGGATAAGTTGGAGCGCAGGCTGTCCCTCTCCACACTTAAGGTTTACGTGGCTGCCATCTCCGCTCATCATGACGCAGTGGATGGCAACATGCACGGTAAGCATAATCTAATCATTCGGTTTCTCAGAGGCGCGCGGCGATTAAATCCTCCCCGTCCCCCTCTCATGCCCTCTTGGGATCTCTCCGTAGTCCTGGCGGGCCTGCAGAGAGATCTGTTTGAGCCACTTGATTCGGTATCACTTAAATTCCTGTCTTTAAAGACAGCTCTGCTGATCGCGTTGGCATCCTTCAAGAGAGTAGGAGATCTAGAGGCATTTTCGGTTAGTGAATCGTGTCTTGAATTCGGGCCAGACTACTCTCACGTCATCCTGAGACCCCGACCTGGCTACGTGCCCAAGGCTCCTACCACCCCATTTAGAGATCAGGTGAACCTGCAAGCGCTCGGAGGAGGCAGGCCCAGCCCACTCACTGCTTTGTCCCGTTTGCACTTTGAGCCTTTACGTGGAATGAACGCAAAACCTAAGATCATGTGAAGAGCTCTTTATCTGTTATGGTGGTCGGCAGAAGGGAAGTGCCGTATCAAAACAGAGGTTGGCCCACTGGTAAGTTGATGCCATCGCCCTCGCTTATCAATGCCAGGGCGAGCCTGCCCCCCTAACGTGAGAGCACACTCTACCAGAGGTGTTGCTTCCTCATGGGCTTTAGCGCGTGGCGCCTCTCTCACAGATATCTGCAGAGCTGCGGGTTGGGCGACACCTAATACATTTGCGAGGTTTTATAACTTTCGAGTGAAGCCTGTTTTTTCACGATTATTGGCTAATCCTGATCAATCGGGGGAAAACTAAGCTTGGTGTCACAAACGCTTGCTGCGCCAGACTCCCTAACACGGAGATGCGTGCGCCTTTTTTCCATTTCTGCTAGTAAGTTTTTCCCTTCAGGTGAACCCTAGAGAATTCCTTAGAGGCCCCCAGCACCTGACTCAGCGGAGGAGTCGAGTGCATGGCTCAGTGTGTTGCCTGGTATGCCCATCTGGTCTACCCGCATACTGAAGTTCCCCTGTTTAGTTGATGTCATATGCATTATCTACCACGATGTGTTCCCCCTTTTTTTAGGCGGACCCGTGTCTTCCCTGACTGCTAACCAGCTTATCATATGTAGCACTCCCACTTAATAGAGTTAGTCCATATGCTTTATTACCATCAAGTCTCCCCCTCCGGGTAGCAGGTGGTCTCCGCAGCGTCCTCCCCCTTTTGAGATTGGCACGCTTTCCCAACGTACGGTCGTATCTCTAAAATCCCTAGTCTATATTAGCTAGGTAAAAGCACATTTACGACCCCCGATCTAAAATCTTATTATTCCCATGTAAGGGTAATATTTTGGGCCAAGGGGACGTTGAAAGGGGACGCTTTTGGTGATGTCAGTGCGCTCACGCTTTTGCTTGGCAAACTGCACATCAGGAGCGCGACGGGCTTAGCTGCTGTGGCGTTTTCCATGCGGTCTCCCAAAAGTCTGTTATTACAGACAGACGTTGGAGTTCCCTATGAAGGGGAACATCCTGGTTACGTCCGTAACCCACGTTCCCCAAATAAGGGAACGGAGACGTGTGTCTCCATTGCCACAGCACCTGAGTCTTCAGCTGGGAGCTGAGTGATCGGCTCTTCAGCAGGCAAATTCTGAGGAACTGACTCCAGCAGCTGACTAATATAGCCTTGATGAGCTCATTTGTTTCAGCTGTGGAGCTCAGCTCCGCCAACTCAACTGGCATTTCATTGGCCCGTTTTCTTATCTTCAGAAGCGATTGGTCGTCTGACGCACTCCCAAAAGTCTGTTATTACAGACACACGTCTCAGTTCCCTTATTCGGGGAACGTGGGTATGGACGTAACCAGGACATTCTTATAAATGTCTATTTATGTGATGGTTTGTGTGTGTCATTTGAAAACAAAACACCATTTTGTGAAGAAATTACATTGCTTTAAATGTAAAGTTTGATTTTGCAGGAGAATTGAAGGGTTTTGCCCAATATGTGTGTGTTTTGTGATTTGTGTGTAGAGTTCTGACAATATGAGACATGCTTTCAAACAATTGGGAAAAACTGTAAGTGCATTGTAAAATATTTCAGAATATTGTTTTATACAAAACACACAAATACATGTTTCCAAATATATTTTACTGTATTTTCCCCACAAAAAAACAGTGTACACAGTGTTCATCCCAACCAACACAGAGTTGCACATAACATGGTCTACATATGCCATCAACAGAAGTATTTACTGAATACAGATACATTTGTGATAGGTTTTTACCCATGTGATAAGTTAGTATGCTAAGTAGGGCAACTGACCTAACAATTTTGAATGGCAGTGTGTTCCTTGTGAAAACAAGAGATTTTCTAGTGCCAAATGCAGAGAATTGTGTGTAGTGTTTTTAAAAAAAAAGCATGTTTTAAACCTGCAATTTGAATGTAAAGCAGGAATTGTGCTTGTAGTTTAGCAGAATTGGTTCAGGGGGTTGGTGCATCAGTTACAAGTTGTGGTCATTGTGTCTGAGATAACTGTGTGTAAACAACTAAGAAAACTGTAAAAACAGATAAAAAGTGATTAAATGTGTTAAAACAGGTTATAAAAGAAAGAAAAATAAAAGAAAGATATAATAGTCTGTCGGATGTAGCACAGTGCTCATTTGATTTGATTTGATTTAATTTTGTACAGAAATATCATACATAAAATAACTTCTTACAAAACAAAAACAACAAAAAAAAACATTTAAACTTGGTTGAAAATGGAGCGGGATGAAGCACAAGCTTATTATTTTCCCACCCCATTCATAGATAGCATACTGTCAAACGGCCACTTTAGGCAGTTATGCGGCACTGTTGGTATTCCTTCGGCCCAGACAAAATGAATGTGAGCCTGAAGTGACCCACCTGTACAATGGAGGGGGGGTGCACTTAATGATGTGTGTGGCCCATGATAAATTTGGCTCAAATGATGGAGGACAAATGTGGGCCACAGTTGACAAACATGTGGCATAGTCATTAAAGGGTAATATGGGTCTAAACCTAAAATGTGAAAATGAAAATGAAAAATGTGGCCCAGTTACCTTAAAACATATGTGGGCCACTTTTGGCAAATATTCGGCACAGAAAGCTATGGCTAATGTGGATTTCAGCCTATAGTGGTCAAGAAATGCAAAAATTCTATGGTTCAACTTCTGCTCACAGAGACATCAATAATGAACGTATGAATGTCAACAACAGTGACAATTAACAAAATGAACAAAACTCACAAACAGGAGTCTAAATGTGACAAAATCAACATCAACATAAACAGCAAAATCAAAAGCAAATAATGAAAACTTTAGCATCAATAAGCTATAGAATGTATTCATACTGCAATGCGTGCTGGGATTTTTGTATTTTGCCACACCCAGCAAGTGTAAGGTGTAGGCCAGATCTGGGCCAGAATAAAAGCAAATTGGGGCAAAGAATAGGGTCAGTTCTGGTTCATTTGGTTAAACTCTGGCTAATGTGTGGTATTGCTTTGGCTTAATTGTGGCCCAGATCTGGCAAACAGGAGCGAACCGCCCAATTGCGATCATTCCATGCGGTATATGGTCCAGATGTAAGTGTCTGGTGTGGGCCGAATCAGGGCCAAAATAAAAGCAAACTGTTGCCCAGAATAGGGTCAGTTCTGGTTAATTTAGTTGAATTCTGACTGATATGTGATATTGCTATGGTTTGATTGTGGCCCAGATCTGACAAACAGGAGCGGACCTCCCAATTGCCATCATTCCATGTGGTATGTGGGCCGGAGGTAAGTGTCTGGTGTGGGCCGGATTTGAGCCACATGAATTTTGCTATCTGGGAAGCAAATGATAATGTAAAAAAACAATAGAAAGTTGTATAAAAGCAATTGATGCATGTCTTAAAGCATGCGCAATTTGTTGGAAGGAATGAGAAACTGCTACTATGATGTGTGACAAATGTATTGTGCAAATTGTGCAAATGTAAATAGTGTCGTGGGAAATGCACCAAAGCGACTGAGAAAAACTGTAAAGGTTTGGTCATTGAAATTGTTGACACATAAATATCTAGGGGTCGTTATTGACAATACAGTATGTGACATTTCAACCTAACACCTCTATAAAAAGTCTATAAAAAAGTTCAACAAAGACTTTTTCTGAGAAAACTTAGATCGTTTCAGGTTTGTACCTCTATGATGACATTATTTTACAAACAATTTATTGAATCTGTTTTATCTTTGAATGCACCTACAAAATGCACCTACAAAATGATGTAGTGTATGTTGTGTGGCAATATGAATGCACCTACAAAATGGTGTAGTGTGGCAATTGTCATGATTCCGCCAATCTGGTCTTGTTAATTCTTGTTTTGGTGGTGGAGTCCTGATACTACTACTGTCATGTTTTGTCATTTTGCGTGTCTCTGTATGAGCGCCAATCGTGGATGCGGTTGGACCCTGCGCGTTCCGCTCGATGTGGGCGCGTAGGGTTTGGTGTGTTTACGATTGTGCGCTCTCGTCCGGGTGTTTCTGTTTGTCTGTTTGCAGCGTGGTGTTTCAGTCCCAGCGTCTCTGTCTAGTTGAGTTCGATTTCGGTTGGCGCTGGGATGAAGCATGCACGCTGCGTGTGTGAGTACACAGTGGGTGTCTTCATTCATTGTGTCTCGTGTCTCGCATTCAGACTTCTGTTGGTGTTGTGTTTAGCTTGCTTATGTGTCTGTCATGTGCTCTGCAGTCCATTGTCTAGCCCCACCCTTCTTGTTAACATTATTAGTTCATTTGGTTCACCTGTTTGTGTATTGATTTACTACCGCCTATAATCTCCTCATGTCTGCTGTCCTGTGGCAGTTCGTCTTCGTTACTCTTTGTTACTACTCGTTGATCTCCATGTTTCAGCTTGCTTGTTGTCTCCGTCCTTATGTGGTCCAGTCCTGTTCCCTGCCAGCCAGCCTGCCCAGTCCAGTTTGTTTTGTTTGTTTATTATTTGTTTGATTAATGTTTTTTCCCCTCTGGGTTGTTTGCTTTTCCCTTTTATTATAAATAAATATCCAAACTCTGCACTTGGGTCCTTTTTCCCCTAACCCTACCTTGACAGTAATATTTTGTTAATGTGTACATGGAACTTCACCTGTGTTACGGCAACTTGCTGCAAATTTAGTTTCCCTAAAAGGGATAATAAAGTTGAGTCTGATGTGGAAGCCCAGTTAGATTTCCCCAAAACATATTGCACACAAATGATCACATTTAATCATCTGGAAAACCAACATAAAGGATTTCCAAATGTCTGTATAATGATTACTGTGTACACAAGCTGACACAGCTCTAAAGACTACATTAAAGCATTTTAATACTCAGTTTAAAAAGTTAGTATTCATAGCTTTACTAAAATATTTTAAACAGGGTCACTTTTGAGTTGTGAAACTTTAACAATTATGAAAAAGTATGTTTTTGTTGCAAAATAACCCCTAATACAGTGTGTAAATTTCATTTTTTTTTCTTATACTATTTCATAACCACTTTAAAGTAAGAATTTACAGTTTTTGGTGAACATTAATTACTTTGAGAAGACATATCTAAGAAAATATTGATATTTAAGTGCATATTATATAGTTTTTGCCACTAGAGGGCTCAAATACACAACAAACAAAGGCTTAGTTTGATGACGCCAGTGTAGAATCATGGCATCTTCATTATAACCCTAAGGCAGGGGTTCCCAAACTTTTCAGCCTGCGACCCCTAAAATAACAATGCCAGTGACTCGCGACCACCACATTCCTCAGAGGTGGTTATAAACAGTGTTGGGAGTAATTAGTTACATGTAAAGGCGTTACGCAATTTAATTACAAGATGTAACAGTAATTCGTTACAGTCACTGAAAAAATGTGTAATTTAATAAAAGTTACTTATGAAAATGTTAAATATTACAAATGGGGTTACATATAAAAATATTCTTTAAAAAAATGTAAGTCTAACAAACATAGGCTATAATTTATATAGTCATTTATTCATTTGTTTAATTTAATACTTGTCAGCATGGTGGTGCAGTGGGTAGCACAATCGCCTCACAGCAAGAAGGTCGCTGGTTTGAGCCCCAGCTGGGTCAGTTGGCATTTCTGTGTGGAGTTTGCATGTTCTCCCTTGTTCACGTGGGTTTCCTTGCGGGTGCTCCGGTTTCCCCCACAAGTCCAAAGATGTGGTATAGATGAATTGGGTAAGTTAAATTGTTCGTAGTGTATGTGTGTGAATGAGAGTGTATGGATGTTTCCCAGTGATGGGATGCAGCTGGAAGGGCATCTGATGTGTGGAACATTTGCTGGATCATTCTACTGTGGCGACCCGTTTAAATAGGGTCTAAGCCGAAAATGAATGAATGAATAATTTATTATTAACCTCACCTAATGAGACCGGTGGGCACAATGTTTTCAACACAAGTCTATCCTTGGTTTAAGTAAGCTATAATTATAATAATAATAATTACAACACACAGGAAACAAAGGCAAGCAATCGGTCAAATGTGCGGAATGCAGTGTACATAGTATTAACTTATAACTTATCTTTGTGCTCAGCCAAACGCGTTACCTGGGAACAAGTAGGCTAATAAATTCAAAAGACAGACTTATTGGTTATAGATTTACACAAGATGAATTATACATCTAGATTAACAACTACAGAGAGATGAGATTCACCTGCATATTTAAGATGGACTGGCCAACACTCGGCTGCTCTCAGCTGGGCAGATGTGCTCAGAGCTCTCACTGACTGCCTGGAGCTCACTGAATACACTGAAGCAGCATTCAGCACATGCCACAGTGCGTGTATGGTCATGTGATGTGCGTTTTCAGTGGTGTAGTGTGGATGGAGAGCCTTTTAAAAATGTTAGATGAAAGTACTCAGTGTGGATGTGGATTGTTTTAATGTATTATAATGTATTAGTGTAAACAGACCTAAAATTTATTTCACTTTTGGAAATCATCACGCGACCCCCCAGGGGGAACCACTGTCCTAAGGGACTCCTGCAGAAATCATGTACATGGATGAGAAATTTAATACTTATCATGGTAAATGATAGAGTAATGCTGAAAGCCATCGAAATGAAACAAAACCACTGAAGCAATTGCGAAAAAGAGATGAGTGTGATGTGGTGAAAAAAACAGCAGAGCTTTTAATCTGCCACAGTCAACCGCTTACTGTTCTTCTCTGATCACATGGAGAAGCAGCAGCACTGTTTTATCATACTAAATACACTTAAAGTTCTGTTATAATGCCACTCTCTGTGTCTAATAAAACACACAACTCATTAAAATGTCTTTGATGTTTCCTTGTTTTCTAATAAACCAAACTAGAAATTGAGATTGTGTGATGTCACTAGCATGATGACACATGACACGGACTATGACACTAGTTAAATTTATGTGGTAATAGTTTATGTGGTAATAGTTTATTTATGTGGTAATTTTTAACTTAAACATTTAGCATAATGTAAGTGAACAAAAATATAACACAGTTCTAGTGTGTGTGTGTTTTTAAATGGAACAGTCACAAGTATTTACAAAGCACAAACTCTCCACAGCCAAACTCCCCTCTGGGTGTGTATGGTCTGAAGTACAGTAAATGAACTTCCGCTTTCCCAAGTCTTCTTTGTCTCTGGGAATGTGCTGTACTTCTGGAATCAGAGGGGATGGAGTGTGCTGTGGATCATGTAACAGAGCACATCTATCACTTCGCCTGTATTTGTGCAGACTTCAGCTTTGAGCGCATGGAGAGGGAAGGAGAGAGCGAGGGAAGGTGGGGAGAGAGGAAAAGAGGGGGGGTCGGAGCGAACAGCAGTGTCTTTGTAAAGCAGCCGGGCATTTCGTGCTCTGAGAGCAGTGACATCCAACCCCTCACAATGGGGCTCCTTTAAGACTCCAGGAGCCGAGCTCGGGGAACACGGAGGGGAAATGAGTTAGTACAACTCTACAATCCCACATCAAATTCACTGTCATGGCCTCCGCAGGGAGCCGAACGTCACCCCAATTTTACCCAAATCTCCTATTTGCACATACCATTGAAAGCAGTGGCCTGTGACTTTATAAACTCGTCTGATGTGAACCCATGTTCAGAGCTCAGAGGGTGGTAATGGAAACTTTATTAAAAAAGTTAGAGACTTGAAATTTCCGATCATTTACTTCATCTTGACCCCTCCTGTAGCTATGAATTACCGCATGTATTTTTTGGCAGATGAGGATTTTAAAAGAGTCCGGTTTTGACCTCATAAGAATGACCTTGTTTTCAGCGCTCATGTTAACCCAGTTACTGATCCAAGACTAATAAATGCAATAGCCGTCTTATAAAGAAACATTAGTTGAGCTCTGTCCAGACCACTAGCCTGTGGAACTTTACTGATCTATGTAGTTGGTCTTTAACCTGAACCAAATCTTGCTATTCCTTGCTCATCGTTCCGTTGAAATGATTTAAGGACAAAATCAAAACTCTGGAAGACTAATTTTATTTATGTTTTGGTCAAACTATATATTAACGTACAATTGTAATAAACCATATGATTAGCTGTTTATTAATTATTGTTGAAGTAGTAGTTCCTTAATTATTACGCCAGAATGAGAGTATAGTTCCTTGACATTTCTAAAGATGTCTTAGTACATGATGTAACCAGTGTTGGGCAAGCTACTTAAAAAAATGTAGTGAGCTAAGCTATCAGCTACTTTACTTAAAATGTAGCTTAACTACACTAAAAGCTACCCTCTAGGAAATGTAGCAAGCTAAGCTAAAAGCTATTAAGCAAAAGTAGCTACATCTAAGCTACAGTATTTTTGCAATTTTCATTTTTAAATCAAAGCAACTTAAATCCAAGTCAATGTTATTGATCAATCTTAGTGATCAATAAAACTGTCAATGAAACATGATATGTTCAGTTCAATTATTTACTGCAAATAATATACTGTACCAAACAGAAACAAATTTTTGTATATAACAGCAAAAACTAAAATATCCAATAAAACCAGGTGTTACACATAAAAAATACCATAATATTTAAAGTAAAGGGAAATATTTAGGAATAAGCATTGTACATATTTACAACAATATATTCACAACAATATATTTACACCATAGTATACTTTAGCCTTTACTCCTTCACTATTCAAAAGCATTACAGTATTTACTATATATTACTAAAGTATTTTTTGAATTTTTTGAACATCAGAATTAACGTTATTGCATCTTGACATGTATTTCTCGAGGTATGGTCGCGAGGAATCCTGCTTCAAAAATAACTCCTCTCCCTCAGTCATCTTGCCATTAAGCAAATTTCTCGTGTTAACCTAATTGGTTGGTGAGTCGGAGCACTCACTCTGGTCCCCCGGGATCGGCGATTGGTTGGGAAAATTCCAAACTAAACTAAAACAAATTTACCAAAAAGTTTATCGTCGACCACTGTAAAACAGGAAGAAGAAGAAATCGTCATTCTGGCCATCATATGAATTTGCTTTCATCGACTAGACACCAGCCTCACAGCTCCCTGAATGTCGGTGCATTACTTATTGATCCACAATCAGTAAATGTAGCTTGTGTGGATGCTACTGCACTACTTGACTAAATAATAGCTTCGCTACTGAAAAGCTATTTAATTTAGAAAGTAGCAATGCAACCGCCATGCTACTGAGAAATGTAGTTAAGCTAGTGACGCTACTGCCCAACACTGGATGTAACTATAGAAGTGTCAAGCTTTAAATAAGAAAATTATTGAAACTTTTTGATCATTTTTAAACAAGATGCTAATGGTCTAATCTGATTTAATGATTTATGCTAAGCTAAGCTAAAAGTGCTCCCACTAGGCCTGGAGATCAGCTGAATGAATAAAAAAAATGATTAAACTGTCATGAACTGCACTCAAAAAAATGATTCTCGCCTGTAATTGCAATTAAGCAAATAATTAAAATTAAGTTTATTTTAAAAAGTATAAAATAACTATTATTGTTTCAAATTATGCTGTCTTTACATGAATTGAATGGACTCGAAACAAACCTGATCAAATTACATAAACTATACCTAATTTGTTGCAGTAATGCAACAATTGCGGATGCTGCGCATTGATTAAAAACACGGAGGGCGCGCACCTGCGCATGCGCCTTCAGTGTTTGAAATTAATGCGCATGCCCGCCTTGGCGCCTTCAGGGTAAAGTCGGTTAACTAATGGCCCGTTTCCACTGAGTGGTACGGTACGGATCGGTTCGGTACGCTTTTTTGGCCGTTTCCACTGTCAAAAGCGTACCGAACCGATCCGTACCGTACCACTTTTTCGGCACCCTTTCGAAAGGGTACCAAAGACGAGAAAGGGTACTTAAAAGGTGGAGCTACACGCGCAGCTGAACGCTGATTGGTTTACAGAGATGCGTCACGATCTCGTGGAGCTAGAATCAAAACAATGGAGCCGCCATGTTTTTAAATGCACAGCCGAGACAACTATATGCATTATAATAACATTACATGGATGACCCGGGCTCAAAACAAACCTTGTCGTTGTCTTGATGAACAGCCACAAAGCCAAGAATCTGCCGTGTCCTGTTATTGTTTTATGAGGCCGTCTAAAAGTCTAAAATTGCGAGCGGTTTTTCTCTTTTCTCCAGGGAGTCCGCGATCGCGTGAAGATTTGATATAACAAACTTCTTGAGCTGACAATAATAACGTGTGTGTGTGATTAATGAAGCGTCTTCGACATCTGATCCATTCAGAAAGAAAAGGACAAACGCGAGAGTGAAGCGCGGAAAAAAGGAGAAGCCCGACAGGATTACAACGATTCCCGACAGGAGCAAATAGTTTCAGCAACCTGAACAATCTGCCATGTTTATCATCACCTTTTGGACTATTATGAACTCGGAATGACGGAAATTCTCTCTAACAGAGGCTACATGTGCTGCTGAAGATTACAGACACAGATGAGAGGTTAGCTCTAACTGTGGGCTACTGTATATGTTGCGTGTTGTTTTTGAACTGAAATAAGGACTAAATGTAAGCTGTGTGTAGTTTTTCTGTAATTAGTAACATATCAGAGACTTTAAGGGTCTGTGTGTTCATATATGTTGCCTTTCTTTGTTAAGAACTGCATTGCAGTATGTGCTGTTATGATTGTTTTGTCTTTTTACTTTTTGGGTCAGTTTGGATGTTACTTTGGACTCATGGAGAAATTACACAATAAATATTTGAAAATGTAACCTGTTTTGAGTAATTATTTAATATACATCTAAGAACATAAAAGGTATTTATATTAAGCAAATAACAATAACTTATTAGAAATTAGTAAAGTTTATCTATTATACAAGCATAAAACAGAGTACAGCAGTTGTCATAAACTATTTAATTCATTCATGTAAACTGAACATGAAGAGGTTACGCTTAAACTAATGTTAACTTTTACGTTGGATTTATGTAATTAAATTGGATGGAAAATTGACATCCAATTGAATTACATAAAGTTTAACTTTTGGGGTTAAATATTTTTTTGAGTGTGGACAGAATACACAGACAGAAATTACTTAAACATAAAGTTTATTTAATAAGCAACAAAGGCAGCTGCCGTTCGCCGGTCGTTGATGGGGAGCACAGGCTGGATGTTCGGCAACAGATAACTTCTCCCTCTGGACCTGTGCCGAGGGGGGTTAAAGGATTTAGGGTGAGGAGAGATCCCCAGTAGCGAGGCGGGTGCTGGAGCAGGCGAGTACGGAGGTTGAGAGGCTGGACTCAACACAGCGGGGTGACTGCGCAGATCACAGGCATGACAAACTATAAACTTCACTTAAACAAGACTGGACTAGACTAGACAAGGATATTTAGAATAGTATGATTTTAGCTGCAGTCACACTGCACTTTTCTTCCCCTAGACTTCCATTCATACACATGCGAATGCGTCAAACCGGAAGCGCAGAGTCATGCGTCAAGTTTCACAGTTCGTTACGATGCAAAGTTCAAGCTTGGTTAACTCTGACCTGCGAAATCGCATCACTTGACTGCGTGAGACCAATTGAGGATCAAAACCTGACCTCTCCAGACAGAAATTTAAAACATGGAGCAATCGCTCACTTTATTAATGTCTAATCATCTTGTTTAATGCCGCCCCTTTTCAAAGCGCCGTACGTCAGAATCAGAAACTCTAGTGTGACCACAGCTTTATAGTGAGAAGAGTCACACAGAGTATGCTGATATGAAATCACAATAATCTGGCAAACAGCTTCAATAATGGGCACGTACTGTACTGTATATCTAGAGAAGAGAATCAGAGAATCAGCCACAGGTGGGTAATGTGTGATTGTGAGAGGCAACAACTGAGACAGACAACAGACAAGACAGAGGAGCCCAGATCAAACCTGGCCCATGACAAAAACTAAACAGTTTAACTCTGGGGGACTTGTAAATGAAGTTTTTTTTATTTTTATGAAGTGTTATTTTAAGAATGAAATTTTGATGGAAATTAAAGACTCCTTGTGGTATTATTAATGTCAATAAAGAGCCTTTAATTTTAATAAATCAGAAGGTGAACCATGTGTAAACATTAGATATAGATTTAAATTTTCCTATTGAATAAAACAATCTTCTATTATGCACCTTTAAAACATACAACCTCAGTACCGCCAATAGTACTTGACTGGCTGACTGAACTGAATGTCCAGAGGGCAGAGACTCCCACAAACATGCTGCTGGTGTTTGAAATGCCGTGTTAACATTCAAAACTCCATCACAAATGTCCTTTGGGGGCAGAAAAATTCAAATCACTTTCATTTCAGTTTGTTCAGTGGCAGCTGGAGCCCAGAGTCAAATCCCAATACAACCAGATGGCATGGCGTTTGACAGTACATGTATGTGTGTTCATGTTTGTGTGTGTGCAGCATAATGTGTGGCCTTCAAAGCTCTCCTGACTGCTCACAGGCAGAGAGAGATGGAGGGCAAAGAAAGAAAGACAGAAGAAGAGAATGGAGGAATAAATAGGACGAGAGAAGGGAGAGGGATAGTTCCGGATTTTGAACACAGGTCTGTTTGAGTTTGATTAATAGGACTCTTTCTCCGTGTTTTTATATCCGTAGTTTTAATTAAATCGACCCCCTGGAGAGAAGGGAACACTGCACACCCTGACAGATATGACTGCTGAGGAAAGAAAGGCAGTCGGAGACAGAAATGTAAATATAACAGGCCTCACAAAGGAATATGCAGAGACACATAGCCCGCCCAATTAAAGAGCTCAAACTACGATTTTGTGCTTTGTTTGTTTTCATTTCTCAATCCATGGGTCACTTCTTTGTAAACAACAGCAGTTAAGGCTGTGTTTACACTGGAAGTACATATATAAATATACTGTACATTCATTAACTCAGATTTTAAAATCAGGTTTACATTAATTCCTACCTAAAAAAAAAAATATGAGTTATTCATTTATTATGGTGCTTCACAGTGGCACAGTGGGTAGCATGATCGCCTCACAGCATGAAGGTCGCTGGTTTAAGCATCAGCTGGGTCAGTTGGCATTTCTGTGTGGAGTTTGCATGCAAGAGTGTATGGGTGTTTCCCAGTGATGGGTTGCAGCTGGAAGAGCATTCTCTGCATAAAACATATGCTGGATAAGTTGGCGGTTCATTCCACTGTGGCGACCTCTGTTTAATAAAGGGACTAAGCTAAAAAGAAAATTAAATTAATTAAATTAATGTATTATAGACTTTATTTAAAGTAGCATAAAGTAGCATATTACTTTGAATGGATAGAGAGACTATGTAACTCTTTACAGTAAAAAAATACAGCTGTGGTTGCCAGACTTTTATTGTTAAACAAGTAATAGAAACCGTGAAAGACTTTTACTGTTAATTTGTAGTGTTAATATACCAATGTTTTGATGTACTAAGACAGACATGAAATGAAATGAAACTACAGAAGAGTCATGCTTTAAGTAGAAAAATTATTAAAACTCTTTGATAATTTTTTCATTCATTCATTTTCTTTTCTGCTTAGTCCCTTTATTAATCAGGGGTCGTCACAGCGGAATGAACCACCAACTTATCCAGCATATGTTTTACGCAGCGGATTCCTTTTCAGCTGCAACCCATCACTGGGAAACACCTGTACACTCATTCACACACATACACCATGTGTCACACACATGCGCATGTCTTTGGACTTGTGGGGGAAACCGGAGCACCCGGAGGAAACCCACATGAACACGGAGAGGACATGTAAACTTTACACAGAAATGCCAATTGACCCAGGCGAGCCTCAAACCAGCAACCTTTTTACTGTGAGGCGACAGCGCTACCCACTGCGCCACCGAACCGCCCCTCTTTGATAATTTTTGAGTGAAATGTTGATGGTATAATATGATTCAATGATCTATGCTAAGCTAAGCTAAGCTAAAAGTGAAAATTGGCAGGTTTTAATTATTTATAATAGTACATGCGTTGCATTCCATGACAGCCACCTAAATGAGAGACGTGTTCATGAATCAAAAGTAAGTGTCTGCTTTTACTTTATAAGAGATTCTGTGTGTATTAAATTCTCTGTAGGTTTGAGATGTCTTAAGCCACTTTCAATATGCTGATTTTACGCGGCTGCCATTTTAAAAGCGAAAGCGAGGCTGCGGTGGGAGTAACAGGAATGGCGTCTGCGATGGAGTATTGTTGTGTACCTGGCTGTATATCATATAGACACAAAGAAAGTGACACAAATCTATAGTTTCACCACTTTCCGAGTAACCTGAAGGTCTGTTCTGAATAGATTGTGAAAATAAAAAGTGATATCGGACATCATTTTCTGCTAAGTTAAGGGAAATGGCACTAGTTAGCTAATGTTTTCTTTCCCAAACACAAATTTGATAATTCTTTATCAAACTCAAGTTAATGAACTGATTCGTTCACTGTATTAGATTTGTCACGATACAAAATTTCAGAACTGAAATAAAAAAATTTAAAAAATTTCCCGCAAACATTTAAGCACCGTTGAGTGCGTTCTTAACAGAAATGACTGTGATTGACCGTGAAGGTCATCAGTTCACAGCACTTTACAGATGTTTACACAGATGAGCAATCCGCCGATGAACTGACTTATCTTCGTGTCTTTAAAATGCTCCAGGACACTTAAGCTCAATTACTCTTAAAGAGATTCTGATTTTGTGCCTAATATGCTTTTAATGGATTAAATTAAACTTAACGGATATATATTAAAGTGTTTACACCACATCTGCACTTTGAAATTGTGGCAACAGCTGTAGGTTTGTAGTCCACTGCATGTTGTTGCAATATTCACAGTGCTGATCCTATACTTCCGGGTTTCTTTCCACCGCAGCCTCGATTTCGTTTTTTAAAATGGTGGCCACATGAAGTAAGCATATCAGAATTGGGACCGATCAAGCATTTTTGTAACTGTTGCAATTGCCCCATCATTATTTTACATCAGTTGCCATGCCGGTGACATGCAGGAGGTTTTGCTTTTCCAAGGGGTTTGTCCACTGCCAGTAAAGGAGACACTGACACTCAAATGTTTCTGTGTGAGGCTTGTGAATTAATGAGGTCTGTTCTAGCATGTTACACGCATGTAGGCTTCCATGTTCACTGTATTTGATGTACACTTTATTTCATGTACACTTTCACTTTTCGCACATGCACAAAAGTGATAAGCTATTTAATATAATCGGTTAAATATTCAATTGCAGATTGTCATGCAAAGTATAATATCACTGACAGAAAGTAAATTAAAAACACACACAACAAAATAACAGCTGTAGATCAATTATAATGATGCAAACAAACTTACTTCATGACTACAAAGACCACTTTGTCAAAAAATAAATAAATAAATAGATTCAGATTCAGTAATCTGACAAAATATAGCATTTTGGTAGGGACAACATTTCTTCTGATTTATGTGATCTTACAACGAAACCAGGAATCAGACGACTGTAAAAGTCCTCCACATGCCAATTAAAGCATATTCATATGCAGCTTTGACCTGTTTCCCTTTGGTTTTCATTCCTGAATGCCTTATTATTCTATTTAGCTCCATATTATTATCTTTTCCCCACTCTAACAAGATGGGAAAATACTTGTTCAGTGCTTGCTCCTTTGGGAGAGCCAAGCTGAAAAGAAAGAGTGCGATAGAAAAGGCGTAGGTGAAACGAGATAAAAACAGCAGAGGTGAAGGCTCATATTCACAGTGAATAAGCGAGCTGTGAAAAAATATATATTTTATATTCTGGAGACGAGATGTAAGAAAGCGAGAAACAGACTTCACCGCTCACACATTAGTCATATCTCGTAGGCCTGATTATTTGATTAGGATGTTCCTTTGTGGCTTCATTCTTTGTACCATGTTTCACAAGCAGCTGAAGCATATTTCACAAACTTGCAAGGATGTAAATTCCATCATGAGCGATTCAAAGCGTTTCAAAGGACCTTTTCCCTTCATGACCGCAACATTAATCATCAGTGGCCTGGCTGAAGGTCGGGACCACAAAATTGTAAGAACAAGCAGACAGGGAAATTCTGATTCAGTTTATATATATATATATATATATATATATATATATATAGTCCACATTTCTGAACTGTATGAACTGTCTTACCACTGTACTGAAAACAAAAGCAATTTTGCCCAATGGTAATTAATTGAATGGACATTAAATAAAGAGCAAAGTTTACCTTAAGGCATCTTTGTTACCCAAGTTCCATGCACCTAGTAATTACAATTAATTACATGATAATAACCATATTTTAAATACATGTAATTAATTAGTATTACTCAGTAGTTAAATGAATTGGTACGCTGTAGCAAGGACAGGCATGACTAATGGGAACTTTTACATTTTAGGTATTACATGTATTATAATTGTTTTGATTACTTTTGGCTGGTGCAATCTGATTTATATGCTCATTTACAGTACATGCATTTTTAAGTATTGTGAATAAATAAACTCATATTCAAGTATTTTTTAACCAGATTAAGAAAATGGTCAAATTCAAGCTTTTACACTGAAAAAAAAAGATTTGGTCACACTTTATTTTGATGGCCCATTTGTTGAATTTAAGTTGCATTGCATCTACATGCCAACTAATTCTCATTAGATTATAAGTAGACTATTAGGTTGGGGTTAGGTTAAGTTTCTTATAGTCAGTTAAATGTCTGTTGAAGGACTGTTAAATGTCAGTATCAACAGATATTAAGCAGACAGTCTACTAATACTCAAATGGACCATCAAAATAAAGTGTTACCAAATATTAATTGGATTTACTTATTTTTAAGACAAGCTGTTGCAAATAACTTGTTTGGGTTGAATTTAAACAAATAAATTAAGTTAGACTGACTCAATTTATATGTACTGATTTTAAACAAACAAATTAAGTCGGATTACTCAGTTTCATTAAGTTATCTTTACCGAATGAAATTCAATGTTTAATACAATTTAATTGTTGCTCCTACTTAATTTATTTTTATTTTATGTCCAAAATGATTATTTAACTGCTTGAAAATACACTTTGAAATGACACATGAACAAGTTTGTTTGTTAATTTATTTTAATGACTTTTTAGGATGCAATTTCTAACAAAACAGGTTCTTCAGCACGATGTTTAAAACAACAGTTCTTACAGTACATTCAATTCACATCAACACACACAAAAATGTATTAACTGATGGAACTCTTGGAACAAACTGAGTCACACTTTATTTTGATGATCTGTTTGTTGAATTTAAGTTACATTGCATCTACATGCTAACTAATTGTCATTAGATTATAAGTAGACTGTTAGCTTGGGGTTAGGGTTAGTGTAAGTTGACATGTATTGTACTTGCAAAGTTTCTTATAGTCAGTTAAATGTCTGTTGAAGGAGCAGTATCAACAGATATTAAGCAGACAGTCTAATACTCAAATGGACCATCAAAATAAAGTGTTACCACAAACTGCAATTCTTATCACATACACAGACAGGCACATGCACTTTTTAAAATGTATGAAATGTAAATATACACATCTTGAATTGATAACAATTAAGTAAAGTCTACATTTAAACCAAAAATTCTTACAACACATTCGTCACCAATACACAAAATAATTAACTGATTAACTTAAACTTAAGAATTAACTTACTAAAGGATTTAGCAACTACAACAAACTGCACTTTTTATGGAATGCACAAACACAGACACACAAAAACTATTTGTAAAATGCTTTAAACACTGTAAAACCCAGCAGTCAACTTTATCAAATGAAATGAGTATAGTTAACTCAAAATTGACTGAAAGGTAATTTTACTCATTTGAAAAAAGTTTTGAACTCAGTGTTGAAGGTAATGATAAGTTATTTAAATACCTCATTACTTCAAATTAAATGGAGTAAGTTCACAGTACTCATAGATTAGGTTTTTTTTTTAGCTCAAATGGTTTGTAGCAATCGCTTTCCTCAAACGGTTTGAGTTGTCTTAACTTATTGGGTTTTCTTCATTTATGGGGTTTTACTGTGCTCAGATTGCTTCATTTACTCAAATGGACTAAGTTCACAGTACTCATTAGGATTAGTTTTTAAACTTAAATGGTTTGTTGCAATCAGTTTCCTCAAATAGTTTGAGTTACTTTAACTTTTTGGGTTTTACAGTGCAAGTATACACGTCTTAAATAAAATCAATTAGGTAAAGGCAACAAGAAGTTCCTATTGTGAATAAATATACTCATATTCAAGTAGTTTTGAACCAAATAGGAAATTGGTCAGCTTTTAAAAATATTTATTTCAGGTCAATACCACCCCTTTTAATCTGATGGAAATTTTTCAATCCAGTTAAGCCAATAATATGATTATAAACTAACTGTTTGGGTGCATGTTAACCAAGTGAGATGTAACATCAGAAATAAAGGCACAAATTAAATAATAATAATAATTATAATAATAAGTGAAATAGGATTCAAGTGTTCACAGCACTAATAATGATGATTTTCTGCCTCACACATAAATCTTCAAAAAGTGTATGAATGAACTGTTGGAAAGCCTAAAACATGGATTATCAGTATTTCTAAACAGATCATTAGTGCTGCGGAGAAGGAATCAGCGGTTGAGTTTATGATCACGTGACCAAGTTAACATCAGAAAAGCCTTGTACAACTGATATCAGACAACGGTAAAACCCCTCCTCACGCCAATTAAAGCACATTTATATGCAGCGTTGTCCTCCTTCCCCTTGGATTTTCCCTCCTGAATATCTTGTTTTTCTATTTAACTCCTTATTATCTTCCTTCCTCTCTAACAAGATGAAAAAACACTCACTCAGTATGTGCTCATTTAATAGAAATGGGGTGATGTTTCCATTCCATTTTAAGAAATATACTGTGGATGAAATTATTATTACAGGGGTGGTCAATAAGGCATTTTCAAAGGCTTGATTGTTTTTGTGGGGTGCACACATGTGTTCAATCTTGTTTTTATTATTAGTTTTAACACATTTATATACTTTTATAAGCATTTGCCATTTATCACCTATTACCTTTATTACCATTCTCCCGAAAAGTATCAGTAGATTTACTGGATCTATGAAGCTCCTCAGTAATACAAAATTAACTTTGTTTAGGTCTAAACTAATTGGGAAAAACACACTCTGTGTCCACATTATCATAAATCATTTCCTAGAAGTTGAAATGACTGTAAATGCTTTTGTCCCATTACTGTGCATGCATTAACACATTTATTTACTTTTCGGCTCTTTGAAACACTGTTATAATAGCACATTGTTGTTGTTTTTTTTGTTGTTTTTTTGACCAACATTGAGGTACAGTTGCAACAAGTAACACAGAAGTACAAACTTGCAAAAGTAATTGAGAATATAGACTGGGTGGCCTTTGGAATAAAAATCTAAATGTAATGTCTGATAGGACAATGCAAAAAACATAAATACATCCATAAAAAAATAAATACAAGGAAAATATAGACCATTTCAATGTGATCATGTCATTGACCCATGAACATTTCCTGCTTGTTATCAAACTATTTCATACAAACTGTATAGGACATTCAACCATAACCTAATGTTAAAACAGCTATCATAACATTATTGGTAAATAATTTTATGATAGCTGTTTTAACATTACGTTAGTTGGACCTTTTTGGATTCTCGGAAGCTATGGAAATAAAAAATGTAAAACAGGAATATGTTGGGACCATTGTTTTTGTTGACATCCCTCAAAATGGTCTACAGAGAAACAATGGACGTGAAACTTGGAATAAAATGGAATTTCTTTGATAGGTAAAATTATTGCATATCATTTGAACAAATGGACACTATATTATTTTTAGTCATTCATTCATTTTCTTTTCGGCTTTTCCCTTTATTAATCAGGGATCCTCACAGTGGAATGGACCGCCAACTTATCCAGCACATGTTTTATGCAGCGAATGCCCTTCCAGCTGCAACCCATCACTGGGATTATTATTATCATTATTTTTATTATTGTTATTATTTATTTATTTATTAGTTAATTAATAGTCACACTTTTAATAACTTATAATAGTCATACTAATACTTCATTAATGGTCACGATAAGGTTTACAATAGGATTTCATTAGTTAATGTATTTAATAACAAGAACAAACAATGACCAGTACATTTATTGCAGTATGTATATATTTGTTTGTTCTTGGTAACTCAGAGAGCATTAACTATTTTTGGTAACACTTCAAAATAATGGTCCATTAATTAATGTATTTACTAACATGAATAAATAACGTAATAAATGTATTACTAATAGTTTCTGTTTATTAACATTAGTTAATGTTATTTAAGTTAAATAATGTTAGTTTATGTTAACTCACAGTGCATGAGCTAATGTTAACAAGCACAACTTACAATTTTAACAATGCATTAGTAAATGTTGAACTGTGATTAATAAATGCTTTACAATATCATTTATGCTTAGTTAATGTTAACTAATTGACCATCATTCTAAAGTGTCACCTTATTTTTAACAAGCACAACTTTGGATTTTAACAATGCATTATTAAATGTTAAGCAATATCTTCCATGTCAATAAATACATTTATTAACTATAACTAATGGAACCAAATGGTAAAGTGTGACCATTATTTTTTTTCTACATATAATTCTATCCACTCACTATTTTTATTGTGCATTTCAAAGTAAAAAAAAAAATTGAGGCATGTGGAGCCCCAGCTCTTGATTTGTCCTAACTGACCCCTCAGAATGGTAATCATGACCCCCTACCTAAAGTAAAAAAAGTGAAATCAAGGACAACTATAACCCATGCACCAATGACAGAATAACTTGCTGCAAATCTGGCCCCCTGCTGTAAAGTGCATCTGTCTGACACATACTTGCTACAGCTGGGATATATACACACGCTCGCTCCGCTTTGATGTTCAGGGCCTCGGCATCAGCGCTCCAAAAATAAATGCAAGAGCAGTTTGCCACTCTGGAGACACTTATTCCAATGAGTCACCCTGTCAATCCCTGAAGAATACGGCACCGAAGAGACACGAGGCAGAGACAGTCGAGAGCAACTGATGGAGTCATGTATATATTTATATATGCTAAATTCTGATGTGTTTACAGCTATGGTTTAATCGCATACATTTAACTTGCTGACTTGTACGGATTTTCAAGGGTACATAAAATCATCTACAGAATATGACTGAAACACTAACTTACTATAACATGTACAATTTATATATGTAATCTTAAATAAAATAATCATATAAAGTAACTTTCAAAGGTTTGGGGTTGATAACTTTTTGGTAACACTAGTTTAAGTACCAATTCTCACATTCAACTAGTGGCTTATTATCTGCTTATTATTAAACAATTGGCTATTTATTTGATATTATACAGCCCACAAACACAAAATTCTGCGGGGAAAAATTTTTAATCCATGAATACATGTGTGCTTGTCTAGACTGTTTTGTGCTTGCGTGTCACAAATTGGGTTTTACTGTAACTTTAGCAGCTCAAGGCATGCAAACAAATCACATTGGTCAACCACTTTTTAATGCAGTGCTTCAAACAAAAGCATAACCTTTTAAGCATAAAATGCTTTTACACTTGACATTTTTGCACTTTAGTGTGCATGCTCACCAGGGCCGCTGCTGGCCAAAAAGGTGCCCTATGCGAAATTTTACTGTGGTGCCCCCACAGAGGAACAAAAATACAAAACATTTATATTTAAACATGTATTTATTTATTTTTTGTTTTTTATTTTTTATTTTTGATTTTTTTATATGGATAAATGTGCATTTAAACACTCAAAATTATACTTAAACATTCAAATATTTACATTACAAAATAATAATTTACATCAAAGTAAACACTGACATGTCTTCTGCAGAAGCATTCCCAATTTCAAACTTTACAGAAGGTAAGGAATAAAACCCTCTCTGTACCTGTAGAGATGGGTGGCCCTCAGGGCTGCTTCCTGTGTGTGTCTGTACCTGTGCTGCTGGTGGTGCCTCTGGAGCAGTGCTGGATCAGGCCACCTCATCTTCTTTTGTGGCAAATTTCAGCATTAATCCTTCATATACAATACAGAAGAAATTAGTCATTTAGAGAAAAACTCATGACATACTATTAAAACAATGATCTAGTCAAGCACTCTTCATAATGTGTCTAAACTACAGCCACAATGTGGATTTAACTTGCACTATAATCTATCAAACACTGACCCCTTACTGTCGCTGTAAATTGACATTTGTGGTTTTTAAGAATTAAAAAGTGTATTAAAATTTGTGTATTTTTAAACAAAAATTTAACATTCAGAAAAAAATAATCATTAATGAATTTATGCTTTTATATAATATTAGATTTTATATTATTGATCTTTCAGAAATTACAGAATGAGTCAGTTTTGTTATTCCATATATTAATGTACAAAAATGAAAAACCGGCATATTAAAAACACACCAATCCACTGATACAAAGACTAAAGAGACTTTATTGTCATTGCAGTGATACAAGCAATAACAACAGCAGCAATAAGAAATGTAAAGATATAGAAAAAACAATAAACTGCAAAGAATTATATAATATATAATTATATAACATAATTTAATAACTATATAATAATAAATAATACATACAGTGAAATAATTGTGCAGTGTGTCTATGTAGCTGGTGTGCAAACAGAATTGTAAAGTATTGCACAATTTAATAAAATAATTGAGTTTGTGTATTTAGCAGCAACATGGGGAAGAGGGGCAAACGCGAAAAGACATAAAACATGTCCTGTCATAGTTTAAAGCACAAAGCAGAGCCGCAAAGCAAAAAAAAAAAAAAACTGAACGTAAACAACAAATAAGGCAGATTTGGTGCAGTTGTGGCGAAGTTTAAATGTTAGCCTCACTAGTGAACAAGCAAAAATATGTTTACCAGATTCATGGAAGTTACCTGAAAATGATGCACGCGATTCATCTTACACTTTTTTCCTCTTCTCGGCTCCAGACTGCTGTTGTCTTCCTGGGGATAGAGCTGCAACTTGCATCAATTATAAATAATTGCTGCTAACAGCCGCACAGATAAGTGGACCGGACTGCGCTGCGCGTACGCGTCTATGCGCTTACACAGAAAAAAATTACGTCACATGTTTGTTTTTGCATTCGTCATAAAATGAATTTTATTTAAATGTATTTAACAACATATTATCAATATACATTTTATTTACACCAAGTTTATATTAACATTATTAAATAAATGTTAATATTGTTTTTTTGAGCAACCATCCGAGATGGTGCCCTCCTCCGGAGCTGAGGCCTGCGTACTCTGCGTATAGGGAGCGGCAGTACTGATGCTCACAATATTGCACTTTGTGTAGTCATGATGAGGTGTTAAATTTTGGCAATAAGCATAAGCGAAAAATTGTTGTGGTGTGCATGGCCCTTTAAATATTTCTATAGGTGCAGGTCAGAATAAGTACTTAATTTTTATGTTATTTTTGGTTTACATAGGTTATTTGAAACTAAGCAAAATGGGGCATCTTGTCTTTGAGCCTTTTACAAACAGATTCTATAGTAATTTGTTTTAAAGCTGAGGGATCATTGGGTTTTTTGATTCTCTATTGCATTAATAAGGTTCCTTAACTTTAAATAAGTGCATGCACACTGTGTTTCAATATTTTGATTTATCAGGCTTTCTGCATACATGGACCTCCTTTCTCCGAAAAAGCACAGTGAACTGAATTACAAATATATAACATGGCAAATACATAACTGGTCAGACTTTGATCAGGGTATATACAGTATATAGTTGAATTGAATACCTTCTACTACCTTTTTAATACCTTAAAAAAATTTTTACCAGCACGACTTAGAGCTGCAACTGTAGTGGCGTAAATGAAATGTCTTTCCAAATGGAATAATATATTGCAGACAGTTCGGTATGGTTACGGTTGTTTCTCCACTGAGCCTGGAAGAGCACGGTACAATTACAAACCGTTCTCTGCACGGTTAGACAATCATGCTGAACTATGTTGATAGATTCTGTGTCAGGACTCAAAATTAACTTTTAAAAAGTTTCACTTTTACCACTCTTTAAAAGTTTTGGTTTTGGTTTGTCATGTTAAATGCTCAGACAAAAACAAAAGGCAAAAAAACTATAAAAACAAGTAAATATTTTAAAAAGGCCATTATAGTGAAAGTGTTGAATCTGCTGATTGTAATTCTCCCCCTTTTACCGAGATTGAGTGAAAGACAAGCGGCCAATCAGGATTCGCTGAAAGACATGCAGGCAGCCTATCGGCTTCGCTGAGCAAGCTATCTGTGGCGTTGCTTATCATATAATCCTATTATTGGTACGGGTCGTGTGCGTATACGCAAGTACGTGCCTATTTTCTGACCTTTGTGACATTATTGTGAGTGCTTTCAGTTTAACTTTCTGCTGTTCACTTAGCGGTTTTCTTCACTTTCACTTTGCGGTCAGCTCATGATTAGAGGCTAATTCATCGTCATGTTAGCTCGACGTTAGGATGTAAATATTTCTGTTTTAATTATAAGTTTTTTGTCCTAATGTTATTTATTTGTATTTCGTTGTATTTGCATTCAGTAAGAGTTTGTTTATAAGTATTTGTGCAGTTGTAAACAACCTAATAGGAATAGACATGCGTGCTGAACATGCCCAGGCATATTACGATGAACACTATGCGATCTGTATAGCTGCCTTATGTATATATTTATTTGTTTATATACCAGTAAACTTTCTTCTATCTATTTATCTGTTAATTTGTATATTGTAATTAATATTTCTCATGTATATTTACTTTTCTTCTTTATTTCTGTTTTATAGAAAAACCACACACATACAAAACCAAATATAACTGTTGAGTTGTGTTGACAATAAATGGGTTACTCCCATATCCAAATCATCTTCTACATCTCTTACCGGACACCCTGCGGTGGGTTTCAAACTAACTGGCAACTTATCTAAATGAGACTGTGCTAACTCATTTTTACAAAGTAACAGGGTGAGAATGTGGTAAAATCTGAAAAAAATCTGACGAGGGCTTTTCTATTTCTGGATTGCTTTTAAAAAAAATGTCGGTTGGGTTTAGGGAATGATGTGGGTGGGTCAGTTAATTGGTCAGTAAGTCAGTCATTCAGTCAGTCATTGAGTCGATAGCAACCTCTGGTGGATTTACACGAGAACAGCAGGTGTGAATGGAACTCGAGAGAGATATTTGAAATCTCAAAAAGTGTACACAGCAGCCTCTGGTGGATTCGCGAAAACAAAAACTGCAAAAAAAAGCATACCTCCTGGGACATATTTAGCGCTTTCCAGAAATGTATATAGTGGTTGTTTTCAGAATGAGCCTGGGTTGCATTTTAACTGCCTGGTTTCATGAAGCCCTTTTTTATGAAGGCTTTTGATTGGTCAGCTGGCATAGTGTGTTCTGATTGGCCAACTCTTTAGTGCACACTGAGGGAAATCTCAAACCTGGGGGTGGGGTTTGTGCAGATTTGAGGGTTCATGATGTCACAAACCCAGGAAGAAGCTCATTGTGGTCCACTTGTATAAAAGATATATCTTTTGCACTTAACTTAGAAAATTATTACGCTGGTGTTGTTTATGCTCAAATAGCAACAGTACACACTAACTTACATTTTTTTGTAAAATCAAATTTTTAATTTCAAATTTTAAAAATCAAATTTTATCAAATTCAAATAAAAAATTTTATCAGTCTGAGGTGCGTTTCCCAAACAACAACATAACTCACGGCTGAACTATCATAGTACGATGCATTGTTTGGGAAAAGAACAATGTAGTGACGAGTGTTTTCCAAAAATGTAGTGCCGTCATTTGAACTACACTAGTTATAACATAAAATGTCCTCCATCTTTAGAGAAAAAACCCATACTTTTTAAATAATATAATATAATATTTATTATAAAATTATTTATATATATATATATATATATATATATATATTATTATTATTATTATTATTATTAAGTAGGATATTGTTTACTTATTTTTATTATTTATTATTTTTTGAAAAGTCTGCAGAAATGTTCTAACCAACAGGCCCATGTCATACACAGATACATTTCTTAATAAATAACCTATAAATTAAAAGCATGAACGTATGCTATATATAATAGGTCACCTATAGCTTTGAGCCATGAATCATGAGCAACGGCTGTGTTTAGTATGGCATAAATGTTTTCAAAGTGCACTGCAAAGGAAACAATTGTCAACATAAAGATTGCTAAAACTGAACTGTAAAAATACTTAATAAAGCAAATTAAACCTAAGAGAGATGACTTTAATGTTTTATAATGTTAAAATTTTGAAATGTTCTAAATGAATAGGGCATAAGGGGGATAACGAGGAATAGAACACAACCAGGAACTATGCTTCTAACTTCAGCTCCAGAGGTGTAGTTGCAAGCGTACAAGTTTGCGATGCAAATGTTCGTTGGAACGATGGATTTGGGAAATGCCAAATCAACAAACTATGCTTGTAATGACGTAACTTGCTTGTAACGACCTTAGTTAGCTAATGATGGTTTTCGGAAAGCACCTCTGGCTAGTCTTTAAAATCCACATCAGACAGAAGTTGCTGAGACTTATTTCAACTGAAACAGTATTGAGTAGGGGGCATCATTCCCTCATAGCACACGTGCTGCTGATGACGTGACAATAAAAGTGATTTGATTTGATCTAGCAAACTAATGGTATGGAATATTGTGGTTGAAGCCTTCAAACTGACGTGGCAGGCAAATGGTCAGACTTCGATTGAATAAAGATTACCAAAACAATTTTATTTTCAATGGTTTACCTAAAGGATAACATTGTGTGCTAGCAAAATAAACATTGTAAATTTTGATTTCACCCAGACTTTAACCCTAAATAACTTCACTCTCATTCTTGGGAATTTTCAAGTGGAGCATCAAATCAGGATTCGTCCTAAACTGGGAGAGAAAGTGTTTGCGCTGCTATCTTCAGCGTTGCGGCTGTTGTTTTGACATCTGCTCTGTTCTCGTGTGGTTTTCAGCAGTGTGTCGTGTCCTTGTTGTTGTGCTATCCTCATGATAACACTCCCAGTGCTTTCAGCTGCCCTGAAATCTTACACTTGACTCATCTTTTCAGTGTGTGTGTGTGTCTGTGGGTGTGGTTGTGGTTTGTGTGTATGTATTCTAAACGGAGCCCCACACACACATACAGATGTGGTAAATGACAGCAGCTTGTTTCATATGCTGGGCCTCATCATCTCTCAGAAAAACCAACCATCATTACAGAGAGAAAGTCTCACTGGTTTTGGGATGTCGGTAGATGGGGGAAATAAGTACAAGGATAATTATGATAATGAGAGGAGGACAGCAGGGAGAAGGTAGATATTAATGACAGCTCATTATCACAGTCCGAGACATGAAGAACATCTCTCGCTCTCTCTCCTTGTCTGTTTGCAGAATCAGACGTGTTTTGTATTTGTAACTGTGTGTCCAAAAGCAGTCACTTGCCTCTGTTTATGATTTTTGTCAGTTCCTTCATCCCTATTTTCTCTCCATCTTTTTCTATGGCAGATTTAAGTTTGTTTCGATTATTATTTTTGTATCCTTATTCTTCTCTTCTCTCCTCACTTTTTATTTTTATAGTGTTGTCCTGTTGGTGTTGGATATTCATATTGAGACTATAAGTTTATTATTATTAGGTATTATATTTTGCTTGGAGGAGATTTTATTAAACAAGACACAATTTAATGTACACACACACTTAAAAATAATGTTCCCTTAGTCCAGGGGTTCCCAAACTTTTCAACTCGTGACCCCCAAAATAACAATGTCACTGACTCACAACCCCCAGATTTTTCGGAGGTTGTTCTAAACATACAAATGTTGCCCACACAACAATAGGCTTATATAAAAATGAGCAGTCTAACAACCATATAATTTATATAGTCATTTACTGTATGAATTTGTTTAATTTAATATTAACCTCATCTAAGAGCCTGATGGGCACAATGTGTCCGGCAAGTCTAATCTTGGTTTAATTTTGGAGACCGCCACTCAGAGATCATCCTCAATATTAATTTGTGGCCTCTATTTATTTTAAATGTATTTGATTGCCATAAAGGTGTCAGAAAGTGTAACCTGATGCTATAAAATCAATCAAATCAATCAAATACACACACCAATCCTATAAAAAATGTAAAGGCTGATGGCTTTCATTTGCATGTTGTTGCTTTTATATGTAACTATTAATAAGTATTTTAATCTTTTATTTGACTTTTGGAAATCACCAAGCGACTCCCTGTCATTGTCCCGCAAACCCCTAGGGGGTCCCGACCCCCACTTTGGGAGCCACTGCTTAGTCAATGCTAATGTATTTACTAACATGGACAAACATTGGAAAACACATTTATTAGAGTATTTATGAACTGACTCTGCATTTAACTAATGTTATACTTCAAAAATAACAATGTTTTAATATTACATTAGTAAATGTTGAACTATAATTAATAAATGCTGTATAAGATTGTTCACACTTTATGTTAGTAAATATAATTAACTAACATTAATTAATGAACCAATTTCTTAGTGTTTCCTAAAACATAAAAACATAATAGATAATAATAATTATTAATATAATAAAAAATATTATTATTATTATTATAATTATAAAATATAGCTGCAAGCAGCAATTGCGGGGCCAAGCAATGCAGAGACACCATGAAAAGCAGTCTAGAGGCCATGAGCAGCAAGCTCTATAGAGCACCAGATCAAGTGAAACAATGAGTTCTTAATACATTTGAACTTCACTCAACTGGAAATGCAAGCAAAAACAAAAGAATTTGAATAATTCACTGGTTTAGAACTTTTGACCAGTAGGTGGCGCTGTTACCAAATTTATGTGACATGGTCAGTGTGAGGTGACAATGACACCCGTTAAGTTTTGTGTCAATATGTATAAGCGTTGCACTGTTACAGCCTCAGATGCAGTTTGGCATTGTACCAGCCCATTTGTCGGTGCAGTAAACAACAACCGTATTGCCTATCAACACAAAATTGATAACTTCTTGCCAGCAAGGTCTGAAGATAACGTGAGGCAAATTTGGTGAACATTGAACCAATGGCCTTAGAGGAGTTTAAAAAAGTACATTTTTGAACATATTCAAAATGGCGGACAGAAAGTTTTGGCAATTATGACATATGGGGTATCTATGTTTTCAGCATCACCTAAGGAACAATTTGAGCTCAATTTTGTTTCTCAAAAATTAGAATATGCAGTCAAAAGTTATTACTAAATTTGTAAGTTTCATTATTAATGAATAATAAATGGTTTATAACTCTTGACCCATAGGTGGCGCTGTCACCAATGTTTTATGGTTTGTTTATTGTGATGTGGCAATGAGACACCTAAAATGTGGTGTCAATATCTTTAAGCATCGCAGAGATACAGCCTCACATTTTGTTTGGCATCATGTCAGCACATTTGTCGGTGTAATACACAAAATCTACTAAGCCAGTCGACACAAAATTGTATTAATTTTTTGTCAACATAGTCAAATTTGGTGAAAATTGGACCAACGGTCTAGGAGGTGTTTGAAAAAGTAGGGTTTTAATTTGCATAACAATGGCAGACAGGAAGTTGGTCAAATTATGGAAAATTTGGTATCAATGCGTGCACGACCTTCCAAGGAATCTATCAAGGCCAGTCCTGTGACTAAGGTTAATGCTGCAGAAGTTATTAGCATTTTTCGAAATGTCTTTATAAATTTTGACCACAAGGTGACGCTAGTTCGAATTTTTTTGAGCACTGTCAGGGCATAGAGTTGAACATGCATACCAATTTTGGTGGCAATACCTCAATGCGTTGATAAAATATTTTTGGCTAAAATTCAAAATGGCTGACACCCAAAATAGCGAATATAGGAAAATTGGATATCAATCGACTCAGAATGTCCCTCTGAATGCAACCAATTTTGTGAATTTTAGCCCAAGGGCTCACGAGATATTTGCAAAATAGCTATTTTTCGTATCTCCTGACCACTAGGTGGTGCTGCACCAAAACTGTGCAGGCAACCTCAGACCATAGTTATCAAAACACACAGCAAGTTTGGTGAGAATAACCCAAAGCGTTGGCGAGATATGCCCTAATTATTAATTTTATGACAACTTGTCACTTGAACAATTTGTTTGTGTACAATTTCACAACCGTTTCATCAATCAACATTCTATTGATAACTTTTTGTCAGCATGGTCTGAAGATGACCTGGTTCAATTTTAGTGACAATTGACTTAACCGTCTAGGACGAGTTTGAAAATGTACATTTTTCAAACGTATAATTTTAGAAAAAAAAAACAAACCTTACGATTTTTTTAAATTTGGTGTTATTTTGCATTGGTATAATCCAATAAATCAAAGAAAAAAAGAATTTAAAATTTGCCACCTACGGATCAAAAATTATAACCATTTCAAAATTGCAGTTTGGACTAGTGGTGGCGCTAGAGAGTAAGGCTCACAGGGTCCAAATTTGGTCCATTTGATGAATCTAATGTCCTCTACCCACGTGCCAAATTGTATAGCTTTCCTACAAACAGTTATATGGGCTGCCATTCAAATCACGGCAGAATAATACCAGAACAAAAACAATAGGTGCCTTCGCTGCTTGGCCCCTAATAATTAAATAGTACCACTTTCTATCTTTGACACATATAGCTAGTTAAAAAAACATATACTGTACATTATTATCTTTGTTCTAAAATTCTCATACTGTATTATTGAAAGTGAAACTATAAATATTATAATGTATTTTTAAAATGCCACATTTGATTTGTGTACGGGCTTCTTAATATTCTGAACTATATTATTGATAATTTTTAGATTTGAAAATGGTGTCAGGTTTATGAACTTTATTTTGAAAAAGAAATGTGAGTGCAGTGGAGAGGGGAAGAATGATGTGGAGGTAGATGTTTTAACAAGCATTTCATTCATTAGAGCATGGGTACAGGAGGGATGCAATTTAACAGGCCTTTGTTCTGCAAAAATGAAACACTCAGTGAGACAAAACTGGGAACAGCCTCAGAGGAAAACATGCACAGAGAAAACCTGCCGCTGGGCATCTCAAACTAAGGACAGCATGGCTCTAGTATGGTTTGAGTGTGTGTGCGTGTGTGTGTGTGTGTGTGTGTGTGTGTGGACACATTATATTGTTTAAGAGTAAAAGTAAAATAAAATTAGAAACAAAATAAAAAATTCTAAAAAATCAATTTTTAATCAATTTCATTTTCTTTTTGGCTTAGTCCCTTTATTTATCAGGGGTTGCCACAGCAGAATGAACTGCCAACTTATCCAGCATATGTTTTACACAGCGGATGCCCTTCGAGCTGCAACCCATTACTGGTAAACACCCATACACTCTCACATTCATACACATACACTATAGCCAATTTACTTTATTTAATTCCTCTATACTGCATATCTTTAGACTGTTGGGGGAAACCGGAGCACCCGGAAGAAACCCACACGAACATGGGGAGAACACGCAAACTCCACACAGAAATGCGAACTGGCCTAGCTGGGACTCGAACAAGCAACCTTCTTACTGTGAGGCGACAGTGCTAGCCACTGAGCCACTATGCCGCCCAAAATACACACAGATATATATATATAT